>CM066252.1:2102337-2557337 GCA_033675135.1 Frankliniella intonsa | reverse complement strand
GTGTAATGTTTGCCAGAAGACGTTCACCCAAGCCTGCGCTGTCCGATTCCTGCGACCTCACATCCGTTTTAAAGCAAAAACGGCTGACATATTGGCTAACACATTATGTCTTTTTCGTACGGTCCAGACAGTTTTGATGGAAAAAAGTGCAAAAAAACTGACTTCATTGCTTTTGAAACTTTTCCATGGAGAACATGATTTTAGGAAATTCTGTACACGTACTTGTCACTTTCCCGAAGCCGGGCGAGTCGTTAAAATGTAGCCTCACGTGTATACAACTTTAGGCTCCGTCCGAATTCTATG
Organism: Frankliniella intonsa; assembly: GCA_033675135.1. Taxonomy (NCBI): domain Eukaryota; kingdom Metazoa; phylum Arthropoda; class Insecta; order Thysanoptera; family Thripidae; genus Frankliniella; species Frankliniella intonsa. The sequence continues at coordinate 2,557,034 of CM066252.1, read as the reverse complement.
TCGGTATGGTCGGAACGGTCAGTTCGGCCGGTGCGAGAGAGACAGATGCTATCTAGACTGCAGCATCTGTCTCTCTCGCACCGGCCGAACCGACCGTTCCAAGCATACCGACATAGAATTCGGACGGAGCATTAGACTAGCCGCGGAGAGAACTTTTCACTTCACATCTCGGTGCGCGAAGGTGGTATTGTTTAAAATCTGTATTCCATTAAGAAATGACAAGGGTCGGCTTTTTGTAATATCTTAGACATTGCTGTAAAATTTTGCTATGAAGCTGAGACTTTCGCTTCTTTTTTCACTTGGAGTTTTCCTAAGCGACGACGGTTGTGGGTGGTGGACATACACTAGAAAAACAAAGGTGCTAAGTCCTACCTTTAAAATGCACTTACAAAATTAAGTGCATTTGGAAAGGAACTAATGTTTAAAGCCTTTGGAAAGGCACTAATGTTTAGTGCATCTCTAAAGGCACTAAACATTAGTGCCTTTTAAACGTAGAACTTTGAACCTTTAGGTGACCTTCTAGTATGAGCTCCATACAAAATTAGTGCCTTTGCAAAGGCACTAAGATTTAGTGCCCCAAGAAAGGAACAAAACTTAGCAAACTGGCAACTGGCAAACTGGGCAGCTATCGCCTTTGCGTTTTTGCGATTTTCGGCCGAAAAATAATGTTGCTTCAAAGTGATGGGGGTTGTTCCGGGGGACTCTTACGCACGCATAGCCCAACCGAATGTTGCTCAGGTTGTTCCTTCTGAGGGTAGCCTGTAAGTTTGGTCGAAATCAAAAACAATTTATTTTCGGCCGAAAATCGAAAAAACGCAAAGGCTATAGCCTTTGCATTTTTACGATTTTCGGCCAAAAAATAATGTTGCTCCAAAGTGATGGGGGTTGTTCCGGGGGACTCTTACGCACCCTTAGACCAACCCCCGAGGGTAGCCTGTGAGTTTGGTCGAAATCGGAGACAATTTTTTTTCGGCCGAAAATCGCAAAAACGCAAAGGCTATAGCCTTTGCATTTTTACGATTTTCGGCCGAAAAATAATGTTGCTCCAAAGTGATGGGGGTTGTTCCGGGGGACTCTTACGCACCCTTAGACCAACCCCCGAGGGTAGCCTGTGAGTTTGGTCGAAATCGGAGACAATTTTTTTTCGGCCGAAAATCGCAAAAACGCAAAGGCTATAGCTTATGCATTTTTGCGATTTTCGGCCGAAGAAAAATTGTGTCCGATTTCGACCAAACTGACAAGCTACCCTCAGGGGTTGGTCTAAATGTGCGTAAGAGTCCCCCGGAAAAACCCCCGTCACTTTGGAGCAACATTATTTTCCGGCCGAAAATCGTAAATATGCAAAGGCTATAGCCTTTGCGTTTTTTCGATTTTCGGCCGAAAAATAATGTTGCTCCAAAGTGACGGGGGTTGTTCGGGAGGACTCTTACGCACCCTTAGACCAACCCCCGAGGGTAGCCTGTGAGTTTGGTCGAAATCGGAGAGATTTTTTTCGTAAAATCGGAAAAACGCAAAGGCTATAGCCTTTGCATTTTTACGATTTTCGGCCGAAAAATAATGTTGCTCCAAAGTGACGGGGGTTGTTCCGGGGGACTCTTACGCACCCTTAGACCAACCCCCGAGGGTAGCCTGTGAGTTTGGTCGAAATCGGAGACAATTTTTTTTCGGCCGAAAATCGCAAAAACGCAAAGGCTATAGCCTTTGCATTTTTACGATTTTCGGCCGAAAAATAATGTTGCTCCAAAGTGACGGGGGTTGTTCCGGGGGACTCTTACGCACCCTTAGACCAACCCCCGAGGGTAGCCTGTGAGTTTGGTCGAAATCGGAGACAATTTTTTTTCGGCCGAAAATCGCAAAAACGCAAAGGCTATAGCCTTTGCATTTTTATGATTTTCGGCCGAAAAATAATGTTGCTCCAAAGTGACGGGGGTTGTTCCGGGGGACTCTTACGCACCCTTAGACCAACCCCCGAGGGTAGCCTGTGAGTTTGGTCGAAATCGGAGACGATTTTTTTTTCGGCCGAAAATCGAAAAAACGCAAAGGCTATAGCCTTTGCATTTTTACGATTTTCGGCCGGAAAATAATGTTGCTCCAAAGTGACGGGGGTTGTTCCGGGGGACTCTTACGCACCCTTAGACCAACCCCCGAGGGAAGCCTGTGAGTTTGGTCGAAATCGGAGACAATTTTTTTTCGGCCGAAAATCGCAAAAAACGCAAAGGCTATAGCCTTTGCATTTTTACGATTTTCGGCCGAAAAATAATGTTGCTCCAAAGTGACGGGGGTTGTTCCGGGGGACTCTTACGCACCCTTAGACCAACCCCGAGGGTAGCCTGTGAGTTTGGTCGAAATCGGAGACAATTTTTTTTCGGCCGAAAATCGCAAAAACGCAAAGGCTATAGCCTTTGCATTTTTACGATTTTCGGCCGAAAAATAATGTTGCTCCAAAGTGACGGGAGTTGTTCCGGGGACTCTTACGCACCCTGAGACCAACCCCTGACGGTAGCCTGTGAGTTTGGTCGAAATCGGAATCAATTTTTTTTCGGCCGAAAATCGCAAAAACGCAAAGGCTATAGCCTTTGCATTTTTACGATTTTCGGCCAAAAATAATGTTGCTCCAAAGTGACGGGGGTTGTTCCGGGGGACTCTTACGCACCCTTAGACCAACCCCCGAGGGTAGCCTGTGAGTTTGGTCGAAATCTGAAAAAAAAATTTTCGGCCGAAAATCGCAAAAACGCAAAGGCTATAGCCTTTGTATTTTTACGATTTTCGGCAGAAAAATAATGTTGCTCCAAAGTGACGGGGGTTGTTCCGAGGGACTCTTACGCACCCTTAGACCAACCCGCGAGGGTAGCCTGTGAGTGTGGTCGAAATCGGAGACGATTTTGTTTTCGGCCGAAAATCGAAAAAACGCAAAGGCTATAGCCTTTGCATTTTTACGATTTTTGGCCGAAAAATAATGTTGCTCCCAAGTGATAGGGGTTGTTCCGGGGGACTCTTACGCACCCTTAGACTGAACCCGGAGGATAGCCTGTGAGTTTGGTCGAAATCGGAGACAATTATTTTTTTTCGGCCGAAAATCGCAAAAACGCAAAGGCTATAGCCTTTGCATTTTTACGATTTTCGGCCGAAAAATAATGTTGCTCCAAAGTGATGGGGGTTGTTCCGTGGGACTCTTACGCACCCTAAGACCAACCCCTGAGGGTAGCCTGTGAGTTTGGTCGAAATCGGAGACCATTTTTTCGGCCGAAAATCGCAAAAACGCAAAGGCTATAGCCTTTGTATTTTTACGATTTTCGGCAGAAAAATAATGTTGCTCCAAAGTGACGGGGGTTGTTCCGGGGACTCTTACGCACCCTTAGACCAACCCCGAGGGTAGCCTGTGAGTTTGGTCGAAATCGGAGACAATTTTTTTTTCGGCCGAAAATCGCAAAAACGCAAAGGCTATAGCCTTTGCATTTTTACGATTTTCGGCCGAAAATAATGTTGCTCCAAAGTGACGGGGGTTGTTCCGGGGGACTCTTACGCACCCTTAGACCAACCCCCGAGGGTAGCCTGTGAGTTTGGTCGAAATCGGAGACAATTTTTTTCGGCCGAAAATCGCAAAAACGCAAAGGCTATAGCCTTTGCATTTTTACGATTTTCGGCAGAAAAATAATGTTGCTCCAAAGTGTTGGGGGTTGTTCCGGGGGACTCTAACGTACCCCTAGACGAACCCACAATGGTCAGTTCGTCCGAAAACCCGGTTTGTCTGCGAGGAAATGCAGTATTTAGGGTGGCCCCACAATGAACCGCGCGACGCTACCCATCACTCCCATCACCCATCATGATGGTTGGTTTGAGGTTCACATCACGGTCTGGCCGCTAGATGGCGCTTTGACCTGACCCAGCGTTGTTGTGCGCGTAGTGCTAGTAAAGCCTACTCGCGCATAAGTACTGTATGCATAGCGTCTACATCAGACCGATGTGCTCAGCTGACATTCTTTTGATGGACGGAATGTTTGACGCACTACAATGCCGCCCGTCTCGTAAACAGACGTTCGTCTCATTTTTGAAAACAAATCTGGAACTTTATGCAGTCTTTGGATTATGTGGGATATCAGTGCAACAGCGGGAAGCAGCGGGCGTGCCGTGGTTGGTCATTGGGAAAAGCGGGAATGTGTATTGACGCCTAAAGCAGGGGCGGCCACCAGATGGCGCCTTGGCTTGACCATGCGCTATTGCTGCGCGGGCGGTCCTCGATACGCCAGTATATATAGTGCCCAACACCCATCTGGAAGGTTGATGTGAGGCTCACACTACGGCACGGCCCGGCACGGCCGCTAGATGGCGCTGTGGCGCTGTCCGTCTACCTAACAGACATTCATCTCATTTTCGAAGACAAAGATGAAACTTGAGGCAGTCTTTGGGTCATGTGGGATTTCGGAGCAACAGCGAGAGGCAGCGGGCGTGCTTGTTCATTGCTGAGCGCGGAAACATATGTGTTGGCGCTTAAAGGCTGGGCCAGGTTGTGTTTTCCGGGTCGGCCACCAGATGGCGCCTCGGCTTGACCATGCTCTGTTGCTGCGCGGGTGGTCCTTGATACGCCAGAATACATAGGGCTTTCTTCTGCCACACCAACTCTTGTCGAGTAACTTATACGCAAGAATTTTTATTTGGCGAAAGTCAGTGTTGAGAGATGCGAATTGTATTTTAAACGCAACGTTAGCTCTCGCGGCTGACATCAAACATTCAAGTAACCTACTCAAAGTTCGTTTTCGTAGGGTGGAGTGGGGGTGGGCCCTTTGGCCACAAACGTTAGCTCTCGCGCGGTCCTTGACACGCCCCAATACATAGTTCAAATTCTCACGGGGGGCACCCGTGAGATCGCTCTTGAAGGGTGGGCGGGCCCTTCTGCCACACCAACTCTAGTTGAGTAACTTATATGCAAGGATGTTTAATTGGAGAAAGTCAATGATGCGTGATCACAACGTTAGCTCTCGCGGCTGACATCAAACACTCAAAAAGCCTAGTCCAAGTGTCTTTTAGTAAGGGTGGGCTCAGGGTGGGGCTTTTGCGGCCACACCAACTCTTGTTGAGTAACTTATATGCAAGGATGTTTACTTGGAGAAAGTCAATGATGCGTGATCACAACGTTAGCTCTCGCGGCTGACATCAAACACTCAAAAAGCCTAGTCCAAGTGTCTTTTAGTAAGGATGGGCTCAGGGTGGGGGTTTTGCGGCCATACCAACTCTAGATGAGTAACTTATACGCACGAATTTTTAATGTTGATTGTTAAATTTCAATAGTTTGTCTTATTTACCTTCAAAGACACTGAAGAAACAAAAATCGTGCGTATAAGTTACTCATCTAGAGTTGGTGTGGCCGCAAAAGCCCCACCCTGAGCCCACCCTTACTAAAAGACACTTGGACTAGGCTTTTTGAGTGTTTGATGTCAGCCGCGAGAGCTAACGTTGTGATCACGCATCATTGACTTTCTCAAGTAAAAATCCGTGCATATAAGTTACTCAACTAGAGTTGGTGTGGCAGAAAGGCCCGCCCACCCTTCAAGAGCGATCTCACGGGTGCCCCCCGTGAGAATTTGAACTATGTATTGGGGCGTGTCAAGGACCGCGCGAGAGCTAACGTTCGTGGCCACACCAACTCTAGATGAGTAACTTATTAGCGTTAGCTCTCGCGGCTGACATCAAACACTCAAAAAGCCTAGTCCAAGTGTCTTTTAGTAAGGGTGGGCTCAGGGTGGGGCTTTTGCGGCCACACCAACTCTAGTTGAGTAACTTATATGCACGGATTTTTACTTGGAGAAAGTCAATGATGCGTGATCACAACGTTAGCTCTCGCGGCTGACATCAAACACTCAAAAAGCCTAGTCCAAGTGTCTTTTAGTAAGGGTGGGCTCAGGGTGGGGCTTTTGCGGCCACACCAACTCTAGATGAGTAACTTATACGCACGAATTTTTAATGCTGATTGTTAAATTTCAAAATAGTTTGTCTTATTTACTCAAAGACATTGAAGAAACAAAAATTCGTGAATATAAGTTACTCATCTAGAGTTAATGTGGCCGCAAAAGCCCCACCCTGAGCCCACCCTTACTAAAAGACACTTGGACTAGGCTTTTTGAGTGTTTGATGTCAGCCGCGAGAGCTAACGTTGTGATCACGCATCATTGACTTTCTCCAAGTAAAAATCCGTGCATATAAGTTACTCAACTAGAGTTGGTGTGGCAGAAAGGCCCGCCCACCCTTCAAGAGCGATCTCACGGGTGCCCCCCGTGAGAATTTGAACTATGTATTGGGGCGTGTCAAGGACCGCGCGAGAGCTAACGTTCGTGGCCACACCAACTCTAGATGAGTAACTTATTAGCGTTAGCTCTCGCGGCTGACATCAAACACTCAAAAAGCCTAGTCCAAGTGTCTTTTAGTAAGGGTGGGCTCAGGGTGGGGCTTTTGCGGCCACACCAACTCTAGTTGAGTAACTTATATGCAAGGATTTTTGCTAGGAGAAAGTCAATGATGCGTGATCACAACGTTAGCTCTCGCGGCTGACATCAAACACTCAAAAAGCCTAGTCCAAGTGTCTTTTAGTAAGGGTGGGCTCAGGGTGGGGCTTTTGCGGCCACACCAACTCTAGATGAGTAACTTATACGCACGAATTTTTAATGTTGATTGTTAAATTTCAATAGTTTGTCTTATTTACCTTCAAAGACACTGAAGAAACAAAAATCGTGAATATAAGTTACTCATCTAGAGTTAATGTGGCCGCAAAAGCCCCACCCTGAGCCCACCCTTACTAAAAGACACTTGGACTAGGCTTTTTGAGTGTTTGATGTCAGCCGCGAGAGCTAACGTTGTGATCACGCATCATTGACTTTCTCCAAGTAAAAATCCGTGCATATAAGTTACTCAACTAGAGTTGGTGTGGCAAAAGCCCGCCCACCCTTCAGAGCGATCTCACGGGTGCCCCCGTGAGACTTTGAACTATGTATTGGGGCGTGTCAAGGACCGCGCGAGAGCTAACGTTCGACACCAACTCTAGATGAGTAACTTATTAGCGTTAGCTCTCGCGGCTGACATCAAACACCAAAAGCCTAGTCCAAGTGTCTTTTAGTAAGGGTGGGCTCCAGGGTGGGGCCTTTTGCGGCCACACCAACTCTAGTTGAGTAACTTATATGCACGGATTTTTGCTTGAGAAAGTCAATGATGCGTGATCACAACGTTAGCTCTCGCAGCTGACATCAAACACTCAAAGCCTAGTCCAAGTGTCTTTTAGTAAGGTGGGCTCAGGGTGGGGTTTTGGCGGCCACACCAACTCTAGATGAGTAACTTATACGGTCGAATTTTTAATGTTGATTGTTAAATTTCAATAGTTCGTCTTATTTTACCTTCAAAGACACTGAAAAAACAAAAATCGTGCGTATAAGTTACTCAACTAGAGTTGGTGTGGCCGCAAAAGCCCCACCCTGAGCCCACCCTTACTAAAAGACACTTGGACTAGGCTTTTTGAGTGTTTGATGTCAGCCGCGAGAGCTAACGTTGCGATCTCACGGGTGCCCCCCGTGAGAATTTGAACTATGTATTGGGGCGTGTCAAGGACCGCGCGAGAGCTAACGTTTGTGGCAAAAGGGCCCACCCCCACTCCACCCTACGAAAACGAACTTTGAGTAGGATACTTGAGTGTTTGATGTCAGCCGCGAGAGCTAACGTTGCGTTTAAAATACAATTCGCATCTCTCAACACTGACTTTCGCCAAATAAAAATTCTTGCGTATAAGTTACTCGACAAGAGTTGGTGTGGCAGAAGAAAGCCCTATGTATTCTGGCGTATCAAGGACCACCCGCGCAGCAACAGAGCATGGTCAAGCCGAGGCGCCATCTGGTGGCCGACCCGGAAAACACAACCTGGCCCAGCCTTTAAGCGCCAACACATATGTTTCCGCGCTCAGCAATGAACAAGCACGCCCGCTGCCTCTCGCTGTTGCTCCGAAATCCCACATGACCCAAAGACTGCCTCAAGTTTCATCTTTGTCTTCGAAAATGAGATGAATGTCTGTTAGGTAGACGGACAGCGCCACAGCGCCATCTAGCGGCCGTGCCGGGCCGTGCCGTAGTGTGAGCCTCACATCAACCTTCCAGATGGGTGTTGGGCACTATATATACTGGCGTATCGAGGACCGCCCGCGCAGCAATAGCGCATGGTCAAGCCAAGGCGCCATCTGGTGGCCGCCCCTGCTTTGGGCGTCAATACATGTTCCCGCTCTCGCCAATGACCAACCACGGAACGCCCGCTGCTTCCCGCTGATGCACCGAAATCCCACATAATCCAAAGACTGCATAAAGTTCCAGATTTGTTTTCAAAAATGAGACGAACGTCTGTTTACGAGACAGGCGGCATTGTAGTGCGTCAGACATTCCGTCCATCAACAGAATGTCAACTGAGCACATCGGTCTGATCTAGACGCTATGCATACAGTACTTATGCGCGAGTAGGCTTTACTAGCACTACGCGCACAACAACGCTGGGTCAGGTCAAAGCGCCATCTAGCGGCCGGACCGTGATGTGAACCTCAAACCAACCATCATGATGGATGATGGGAGTGATGGGTAGCGTCGCGCGGTTCATTGTGGGGCCACCCTAAATACTGCATTTCCTCGCAGACAAACCGGGTTTTCGGACGAACTGACCATTGTGGGTTCGTCTAGGGGTACGTTAGAGTCCCCCGGAACAACCCGCGTCATTTCGGAGCATATTATTTTTCGGCCGAAAATCGTAAAAATGCATAGGCTATAGCCTTTGCGTTTTTCGATTTTGGGCCGGAAAAAATTGTCTCCGATTTCGACCAAACTCACAGGCTACCCTCGGGGGTTGGTCTAAGGGTGCGTAAGAGTCCCCCGGAACAACCCTCGTCACTTTGGAGCAATATTATTTTTCGGCCTAAAATCGTAAAAATGCAAAGGCTATAGCCTTTGCGTTTTTGCGATTTTCGGCCGAAAAAAAATTCTCCTGATTTCGACCAAACTCACAGGCTGCCCTCGGGAGTTGGTCTAGGGGTGCGTAAGAGTCCCCGGAACAACCCCGTCATCACTTTAACAATATTTTTAAAATCGTAAAATGCAAAGGCTATAGCCTTTGCGTTTTTGCGATTTTCGGCCGAAAAAATTGTCTTTCCGACTCACACAGGCTACCCTCGGGGTTGGTCTAAGGGTGCGTAAGAGTCCCCGGAACAACCCCCGTCACTTTGGAGCAACATTATTCTTCGGCCGAAAATCGTAAAAATGCAAAGGCTATAGCCTTTGCGTTTTTGCGATTTTTGGCCGAAAAAAAATTGTCTCCGATTTCGACCAAACTCACAGGCTACCCTCGGGGGTTGGTCTAAGGGTGCGTAAGAGTCCCCCGGAACAACCCCCGTCACTTTGGAGCAATATTATTTTTCGGCCGAAAATCGTAAAAATGCAAAGGCTATAGCCTTTGCGTTTTAGAGATTTTCGGCCGAAAAAAAATTGTCTCCGATTCCAACCAACCTCACAGGCTGCCCTCGAGGGTTGGTCTTAGGGTGCGTAAGAGTCCCCCGGAACAACCCCCGTCACTTTGGAGCAACATTATTTTTCGGCCGAAAATCGTAAAAATGCAAAGGCTATAGCCTTTGCGTTTTTGCGATTTTGGGCCGAAAAAAAATTGTCTCCGATTTCGACCAAACTCACAGGCTACCCTCGGGGGTTGGTCTTAGGGTGCGTAAGAGTCCCCCGGAACAACCCCCGTCACTTTGGAGCAACATTATTTTTCGGCCGAAAATCGTAAAAATGCAAAGGCTATAGCCTTTGCGTTTTTGCGATTTTGGGCCGAAAAAAAATTGTCTCCGATTTCGACCAAACTCACAGGCTACCCTCGGGGGTTGGTCTAAGGGTGCGTAAGAGTCCCCCGGAACAACCCCCGTCACTTTGGAGCAACATTATTTTTCGGCCGAAAATCGTAAAAATGCAAAGGCTATAGCCTTTGCGTTTTTGCGATTTTTGGCCGAAAAAAATTGTCTCCGATTTCGACCAAACTCACAGGCTACCCTCGGGGGTTGGTCTAAGGGTGCGTAAGAGTCCCCCGGAACAACCCCCGTCACTTTGGAGCAATATTATTTTTCGGCCGAAAATCGTAAAAATGCAAAGGCTATAGCCTTTGCTTTTTGAGAGACTTTCAACCGAAAAAAAATTGTCTCTGATTCCAACCAACCTCACAGGCTGCCCTCGAGGGTTGGTCTTAGGGTGCGTAAGAGTCCCCCGGAACAACCCCCGTCACTTTGGAGCAATATTATTTTTCGGCCGAAAATCGTAAAAATGCAAAGGCTATAGCCTTTGCGTTTTTGCGATTTTGGGCCGAAAAATAATTGTCTCCGATTCCGACCAAACTCACAGGCTGCCCTCGGGGGTTGTTCTAAGGGTGCGTAAGAGTCCCCCGGAACAACCCCCGTCACTTTGGTGCAACATTATTTTTCGGCCGAAAATCGTAAAAATGCAAAGGCTATAGCCTTTGCGTTTTTGCGATTTTGGGCCGAAAAATAATTGTCTCCGATTCCGACCAAACTCACAGGCTACCCTCGGGGGTTGGTCTAAGGGTGCGTAAGAGTCCCCCGGAACAACCCCCGTCACTTTGGAGCAACATTATTTTTCGGCCGAAAATCGTAAAAATGCAAAGGCTATAGCCTTTGCGTTTTTGCGATTTTCGGCCGAAAAAAAATTGTCTCTGATTTCGACCAAACTCACAGGCTACCCTCGGGGGTTGGTCTAAGGGTGCGCAAGAGTTCCCCGGAACAACCCCCGTCACTTTGGAGCAACATTATTTTCCGGCCGAAAATCGTTAAAATGCGAAGGCTATAGCCTTTGCGTTTTTGCGATTTTTGGCCCAAAAAGAAATGTCTCCGATTTTGACCAAACTCCCAGGTTACACTCTTCTGGGACTAAAGAACATGCGGCAAGTCCAAGGAGCGCGATACCGGACTTCATTTGGCAAGTGGCAAGTCCAACAATTTTCGTTGTTTCTGTACAATATCGTTATCGCATTACAAGTTTTGGTGTCGTACAAGGGGACGGGTCGCTATAAAAATTATCATCGGAATTGCTATTAATTTTTGATTTTTGTCTTTAACAGTATACCTCCTGGTCTGATGTTCAGAGAAGTGGAATATATGACTCGCGTGCAGAAAACGAAATTTTAAAATCGAGTGACGACTTTATAAAGGCGTACGACGTTACGTACAGAGTGGCAGGTGTGGTAGGATGAGAGAGCGCACACTGAATTTTGATGTACTATTTTATTCATAGTTATGTATTACGATATTAAATTGTAATATTAGAAAATTTTAAGGACACTTGGTATTGACTTTTGACTCTTAAACTAGCCCAAACAGGCTCTCGTAAATTTACGATTTCGATCGTTATGTTACAACACCGTTTGTAAATCAGAAGTTACGAAAATAATCGTAACTTTACAAAGATATTTTTTACAGTGTGGGGTATGTGCGGGGTGTCGGACCGATCCGTTTGCTGTGGACGAGCGCCGTGGACGTGCCTCGCCATTAGCCTCCCAGCGCTCGCAGCGCTCACGGCGCTCTCTGCTGCACCTGCCGCGGCGCTCTCCACGTGATGAGCGGTGCGCTGCGGCCGTGTTATTGCCCGCGATATGTCTGCCGGCGGCGCCTCCAGGATGGCGCCATCAAACCGCACCAGCCACCGGGCTGCGGGGCGGGGGGCAGGTGCACGAGGCTGTGTACGTGTGTGTGTGTGTGTGTGCGCGTGTGCGCGTGTGCGTGGTGTGCGTGTGCGTGTGTGCGTGCGTGCTGCGTGCGCACACAGAGTGCCTCGGTGACAGGCCGCGCTAACCAAAGTTTGAAAGGCATTCGCTCTCAAAGCTAAACGTCCTCCCTGACAAAGTGGTTGTGTTTCAACCTCTCTCTCTCTCTCTCTCGACTCGACTCGACTGTGTTGCGAATAGCAGCACTTGGCGTTCCTTCCCCTGAGCGGGGCGGGGTGGGGCGGGGCGGGGCGGGGCGGGGCGGGGCGGGGCGTGGCGGGCTGAACTGAGCCGCTCTGATGTTGCTCTTCCTGTTCGTGTCCTTCACGTGGTCAGTTCCTCTCCCGCACGGGACCCTCACCGGCAGCGGCACTAGCGGAGCTTCCGCTTCTCGTCTCTACTCCTCGCTCTCCCTCTCCCTCTCCCTCTCGCTCTCGCTCTCCCTCTCCCTCTCCCTCTCCTCGGTTTTCCCCAATGCTCAGCCCCGCCCTTATTTTTGTATTCTCTCTTTTGCTTGCAGATTTGTAGCCCGTAGGTTAGAGAGAGTACACTGGGCAATGAGCGTAATTGGAACACAAGTCACCTGTAAGTCAGATTAAATGATCATCTGTAATGTTTGGATGATTCCATCCCAGGGACCCGTAACATAACAAAACAGCACCTCATAACACTTTGTTAACCGTTAATGTTTTACCCGATAACTGATAACGCATATCATGACACTTAACAGTTAAAGAATAAACACATACACTTCTGATAACTAGGAGTACGTGCGGCAGGCACGTAGTTGCTGAGCGAAGTGAGTGTTAAATTAAAAGGACGGTTTCAATCCTTCCGCCATGTAGATAGGCAACCTACATGATGCCCGTCAGCATGAAGTAACTCAGGTTTTTTTTTTGGGGGGGTGCGGGGGGGTGAAGGAGGAGAAGGGCAGAAGAGGTGGTGGAGGGACAACAGGCCAACAATCACCGTTCGTACTCAACCGAGAGAAGGGAGAATTCCCTCTCAGATATCCTAAAGTAGAAAGCCCCGGACACCCAATGTGATTGGCACCAGAGGTGCAGGTCGCCGTGGCCTCCAAGGTGCGGTTGTCCTGTGCGGTGACCTTGTGCCACTGCTGTCCCCGACGGGGGGAGGGCGCCATAGACGCGGGACGGTGACACCCTTCCCGAACCCAGAACGACATTATGAGTGTGACGCCGTTGTGGCAGGGGCATGCTGAGCATCCCCTCTGAGCTGTCCCCAGGTCGAAAGTCTCGGACACCCTACGGGGCCGACGCCAGAGGCGCAGTGGCCTCCAAAATGTGGTTATCCTGCGCGGAGACCGAGAGCACACTTCCAGAACCTCCCTTCCCCCCCCCCACCTCCCCTCCACTTTTCCCCTCCCCACCCGGAGGTAAGATAAGTGCCAATAAGTATCATTTACATGATGAATATAAGAATGCAACTGCATTAAATGCTGTCCGCCCCTCCCACTCCCCCCTTCCTATCCTTCTGAAACAAGTTTGTCTTCACACCAACTTACAAGTATCAATGGTAAGCCAAGCATTGGGTCACTCATTGAAAACGACATAGTAATGAATGTTGTTACAGAGGCCACTAACTTTAAATGCAATTAAGACATTCACAATGACTCACAACCTTTAAATGATCAGGCGAATCTATTTTGAAATGATTTATAACTATTTAAAATAGAATTGAAACACTCCAAAACCTCTGTAGCATTTTAATGATTACATGACTTTGTTTTGATAATATTTCAGTGTTTTAGAAACACTGATTTAGTGTAAACACTCTCAGCATAATTGTTATATTGCAAGTACCGTTTCTCACCGAAATCCAATCTACAGTATCGCCCCTTGTGCTTGTGGGAGTCAAATTTCAATAACCTAATCATTTTTTAGAAACAAAGTTACTCCGTATCATTACTTTTAAAGAGCAGCTTTCCTCTCATTCAAATTCATAGCCAAAACGGATCAAGCACTATGTTTGGTTTAATACATAAGATAACTTGATCAGAAATTGTATCACTGAGAAGAACAGCAAAGGTTCGGAACAAAATCCTACTAAATTTATCTGAATAACACCCATACTATTTACTTTTTCTAGTTGGGTTTAAAGGTTATAAGATTTTAATACTTTCACCACACTTTGATGTGTTTTCTTTAGTAGAATGAGACTCCAAATGTTCCTATTTAATATTTATAAATTAATTTCCTTTTTTTATAACAAATGTCTTTTATCTTATGTCTAAAAGGAGCACAGTTCTGCTACAGCATCAATACCGTATTGGGGAAACCGTTTGGCTGGTAATTTGTGGCGGCTTAATAAGAAATCACAACACTTGGGTATCGAGCAAAGGTTTAAAACAAAATTTAAATAAATATAAGTAAATAATGTCACAGCTAGTAACTCTCACTTGTCAGATCAAGGTGTTATGTGATTTTGTGATTTTAATACTCAGACCAAAGTCTGCTGTCTCCCAGACAGAACTGTGTGTACTCTATTGTAAACAACATTGTTTATGTTGTTAGGTTAGGTCACTCACCCAAATAATAAGTTCGGAAGTAAGTTGAAGCGATCCTGGCTGTCATTTCAGCAATCCGTGACGTTCATTTCACAAATCCAGTACAATCAGAGGTATTTTTGATAAGAACTTGAGGCACTTACCCTCCCCACCCCACCCCTCAGACGTGAACACACGACAAATCACTCGTACACACACTTCTACAAAATTACAACACTTGAAACTTCGTGTGGAGACTACCACCACTCTAAAAACTATTTGAGACAGCATATTTCGCCGAACTGACACTTAAATTTCTAATTTTGATGTTGTAAACAATCGAGATGGACACCGGGCTTGGCTGGGCCGTCGTGACGTAGTTCGCACACTGCCGCTAGGTGGCGCTTCCACTCAATTCCTTTCGTTGCCAACCTCTCCGGAGTGAAGTTTACATTAAACGTTTCAATATTTCAAACTCTATTTAAAGGAAAAGTCTGCACAAATATTATTGCGCTGAAGTTAGTTGATTACGGAACACTACCGCTTATTACTATGATGTTTGTTATGTTAAGTTACGGGTCCCTGTTCCGTAGCACACACTGTAAACCCAACAGTGTAATATAAGTACACACATATAGGTGTGTACTTGCATGCGTAATATACCCACTTGTGTGTGTGTACTATGGCAAGCACGCACTTGTACCGGGTGTCCCAGAGAACACAGGGCATGAAATTTCATAACAAGTTTATTAAATATAAAAGGCCTTTGTATGCTCTAGGGCGAGGGGGATTGGTGCGGTGGTATGAAGCACCCACTTTTAATACGCTTCAGAACAGTCTCAGAAGAGGGAGTAATGTGACTGACACCCGAGAAGGTGTGGAGGCGTAGGCACTAGGGTGGTCCTGGTGCGCACACGGATCCGCGACTCATATGTCACCGCGCTAGAGGCCAAGGTTTCCTCCGCGAGATCGCCCGAAACCCCTGGGAATGCCACCGCGATGCGTGGCTCATCCGCGGGGAATGAGCGACCTTCCCAAGTGGACTCGCGGTCTCGCGGGCGAACGGTCGCAACCCACCCGGTAAGGACCCGCGATGTCACGGCTGAAGATCTATCCGTCCGCGGGAAAAGGACTAGATATGTGCCTACCCTCCACACCTGCTCGAAGAAAAGGCATTTATGTATTTTCATAGCTCCCTCCTCTGATTTTAAAACACTCTACAGAAAATATTTGTTCTTAAATTTAAAAGCAAATTTGTTTTGTGCTTCAAAACTCGTGTTCTAGATGGCAGTGTAAACCCACTGTAATATAAGTACACCTGGTGTGTACTTGCATGCGTAATATACCCACTTGTGTGTGTGTGTACTATGGCAAGCACACACTTGTATGTGTGTGCTTGCCATAGTACACACATACAAGTGTGTGCTTGCCATAGTACACACACACAAGAGTGTATATTACGCTTGCACAAAATTCTGCGCAATAAGCGGGTCCGTGGAGGAAATGAGTGTGTGTTGTAGTTGCGGCGGGACCGCGTCAGGTTTGTCTGATTGGTGTCCCGTAAAAGTTGCGCGGTAACAGTAGTGGCAGCGGTAGCGGTAGTTAGTGCCGGTAGCGGTAGGAGAGAACGCCCCACTGCCCCCCCTGGAGCTTGGGGATGGTTCCAGCCCGTCAAAGGGAGCGTCTCGGCGTCATCGCTAGTTCCAATGCCCGCCCCGCCCCGCCCGCCCCTCGGATTCGTCTGTGAAGTTGCGTCTTCCTGCCCCACCCCACCCCGCCCCGCCCCACCCCGCCCCGCCCCGGCCAGTCCGCGCAGCTCCGCACCGCAGCCGGCTTGCCAGTCACTCCTTGTGAAGACCCCCCGCGCTCGCTTGAGACAATTGTGTGGCTGGAAAACTTCCAGTGCCAATCAGGCACACTCTGATGAGGCTTTGCGCGGCGCACGCACCCCGCCCCGCCCCGCCCCCCCGCCCGGGGGCAGAGGTTTCACCTACCCTGCCAAAGGTTATTCGTAGTGCTAGGGCGAGTCCGGGGGGAGGAGGATCATAGGGCCCGGTTACTTGCACGGTCTGTTCCTTGGTGTCTCACACTCTCACTTGTGCTATCCGTATCTTACATGGAATTTGGTGCAATCGTCATATAGATCTCAAATCATCTCTTGTACGGATGAAATCGTCCGTAATATGGACCCTTTTATCCGTATAACAAATTCAGATAAATAAATCATTTCATCCTACTACGGATAATTTGTGATCCATATTATTACGCTTGCACGAAATTCTCCGTATGAGACACCGCGAGCCCGGGCGGCCGGGCCAGGCACCCTCCTCTGCGTCGCCCTGCACTGTGCTGACCCCGGCCGCGCAGGTTACGCACGCCCCGCCCCGCCCCGCCCGCCCCGCCCGCCCCGCCCCGCCCCGCCCCGCCCCACCCCACCCCGCCCCGCCCCGCCCCTGTTCTGAGTGACGTGGGCGCACGTGGCGGCAGCAGGCTGATTTCGAAAACGCGTTTCGTCGCTCTGTCTCTCTCGCTCTCAAGGAACTTTCCGTATGGGTGCGAGTGAGACAGGGGCGATGAAACGCGTTCGCGGAATCAGCCTACAGCAGTCTACCTACCGCTTGATATGGGCAGCATGTGTTGAGAAATACGTCATTCATATATGATGAAGTGCCGGCCAGCGGGGCGGGGCGGGGCGGGGCAGGGCGGGGCGGGGCAGGGCGGGGTGGGGCCCCCGACGGGGCCCTAAGCGATCCCCGCACCGGCACGTGACGCCCCGCCCCGCCCCGCCCCGCCCCGCCCCGCCCCGCCCCGCCCCGCCCCGCCAGTCCCGCTCCCCTTAACACATAATATCTCAAAGCTTTCATCCCCTCGCACTATAAGTTCGTATTGCTCAGGCGCGGCGGTGGCAGGGCGGGGCGGGGTGGGGTGGGGCGGGGCGGGGCGGGGCGGCTGCTGGTTGACTACTACTACTTCTCCACACGCCCTCTTCCTCATCCACCTCATCTCTGCTCATCTCGAGTGAACATGATGAGCGTCTGCTCACAATTCGACTACTCTGTTTTTAATAATCATGGGAAAATGTCATCGTTGAAATGAGCACGGAATTTATCGCGAATAAAGCCACTATCTGCACTTTAACTATGTTTTTGTATATTTTTGCACACATTTTTGTGAGAAATTTCAATTTATTTTTCACATATTTAGCCTAAAAAATGCTCCAAAACATAATAAATTACCAATTCATTAGGATATTAAGTTGTGCAATCTACCATAATGCATTATGTGCACGCATTTTGGTAGAGTCGCGGCCCCTTCGGTATTGTAAAGCAAATGTTGAAATGAGCAGAGGCAGGCAGACGCGCAGGCGCGCAGGCCCGGCCGGTCCAAAGCAAACCGTTATCATGACCGACCTAATTTTTGTATTCTGCGTGCGATTCACAGGCTAAGGGCGGGTAACCATGGTAACTCCCAACGACCGGCTGGTTACCCATAGTGTCAGCGTAAGCCGGCCTTAATTAACACGTTACTCACTAATGGAATAAGGGCATAAATTGCTTCAATTTGGAGTGAGAGCGGCAGAATTGGGTTTGGAGGACGAGGCGCGGCGTGGCGCGGGGATCACGACTTGCTGAAAGCGAGCGGGCTTACTAATATCGCGAATCTGTGAGTATAACAGCGACGCGTTGAGCTCGAAACGTACAGAGGGTGGCCCACAGACCCCTTCCTTTTAGGTGAGTAGGCAGCCCATTGTACTTCAGCTGAGCGAGGGCAAGAGGTGAGGAGGGGAGCAGCCCCTCTAGTTCCCCTCCTCACCACTTGCCCTCGCTCAGCTGAAGTACAATGGGTTGCCTACTCACCAAAATGGAAGGGGTTTGTGGGCCACCCTGTGTATGTTTCACGGTAGCAGTGCTGCCGCAGATACGTAGGCAGAAGTTCCCGCACCTGTGTGAAGACGACCTACAAGGCAAACTCTCCACAAATTAGGCTTCCTTTCGTCTACACTGCAAAATGCTTGCGAAGAATTGATCTTTCTATTGCAATAAGAATTTTGAAGCGTTGTAAAATTATTTGCATTACGAACTATATTCTTCACACTGCAAACCTATTTTTTGCACCTTGCAAAGTAAATTGTTTGTAACGGTGCAAGGAATTCATTCGTAAGCTTACAAACATGTGTTTTGCAACTTACGAAAGAAATTGTTCGCACTGCTGCGAAGAAAATAGTTTGCAATGCAAACTTCCTTACTGTGCCGCAAAATTCTTTGCAAGAGTTTTGCAGTGTGTACCGGGTATTTCTTTGAATGTGTGTAACAGTGTTGCGGGTGTGCCTACCCCGTTCGACCGTAAGGCGCCATGGCCCCTGCAGCGCTGGAGAGTATGCAATACCGCAATACTGTTACGCGTTCTAAGAAACACTGCCTAATACTGCACGGGAGAACAATGATCCTGACGTAATCTGTGTCGTCCCGAGCCCAATGACCACGTGTCCGCGCTGCGCTCTTCATACCGGCAGCAGCACCAGCTCTTCAGCTCTTCCCTTTTTTTTCCCCGAGCCGCTCCTTCTCCAACAAAGGAGGAAGACGAGCGAGTCTCGCGGGCGCGGGGCGGGGCGGGGCGGGGCGGGGCGGGGCGGGGCAGGCGGGGAGGGCTTCAATTATCGGGGTGCTTTAATGCCATCCAAGTTGTGTTGACGCTGCGCGCTGTCTCGCTGTTTGCCCTCCACCGCCGGGGCGGGGCGGGGCGGGGCGGGGCGGGGCGCGGCGGGGCAGGGCGGGGCAGGGCGGGCAGGGCGGGGCGGGGTGGGGCGCGGCGGGGCGCGGCGAGCGCGAGAGTTTTGGTCGAAAGGAGCGCGGCGGGCGGCGGAAAGAAAGAAAGAAAAGAGAGGTAATAAAAGCAAGCCCACTAAGTCCGGCCTGGCCGGGCCGCTACCAGCTCGTCTGATATTGCAGTAGTGCCCCTCCCCACCCCTCACCAGAGGACCCGCCGCAGCTTAATTGATCCTATTTTTCTCACGGGTCCGCCACGCGCCTCTTTTATTTGTAAACAAGGTGACAAATAAGACGGCGGCGTTTGGTAAAGGGGACATAAAGAAAAAAAGCAAAAAAAAGAGACAAGAAAAGTGTTTTAGCGGAGCGGCCGCAAGGACTCTCTGGAAGGAACTTGCTCCTCCGCCGCCCCGCCCGGCCCAGCACCGCGCGCGTATCTGGCAAATCTTGATACATGTAGCACTAAAAGCGACGGCTAGTAATTAAACGGCAAGGCAGGGCGGGGTGGGGTGGGGTGGGGCGGGGCGGGGTGGGGCGGGGCGAGCCTCCGGGTCGAGCAGCGCGCCGGATCTGCAGCATCTGGGGCATTGTGTTGGCAGCGCCGGGGCGGGCTTACCGCGGGGAGGGGGGGGGGGGGGGGGTAACCCGAGAAGGAGTGCG
Organism: Frankliniella intonsa; assembly: GCA_033675135.1. NCBI lineage: Eukaryota > Metazoa > Arthropoda > Insecta > Thysanoptera > Thripidae > Frankliniella > Frankliniella intonsa. Next base: position 2,537,330 of record CM066252.1, on the reverse strand, counting down.
TTAGCGCCCCCCGCGGGCGTCAGCGGACACCTTCTACAACCTCGTCAGCAAGAGGGATCCCTGCGCTCTCTGCTCTTCATCGTGAAGCGCCGCGGACACCTAGTATTAAAAAAAATTAAAATAAAAAAAGAAGTCATACAGATGGCCTGTAGACTCGTTCCCCTTCTATTCCTGCATAAGTTTGCTTTGTCTCGTTCAACTCCCCACCTCCAATTCTAGTATTGAAGCACGTGACAGAGCGCAGAGTTATCTTCAGGTACCCGACGATAGGAGCGAGCGAGATGGAGCTAGGGTCCGCTTCGAACCTCTCGCTCGCACCTGTCGTTTCGGACGGAGTTCGGATCCCGTCGGGTACCTGAATGAGAACTCTGACTTCGCGATAAGGTCCTACACTGTGAGATATTTTTGTAAGAGTTACAAGAAAATTTTCCATGAGAAACGTCATAAAGTTACGATATCAAATTATGAATTTTAGAATATTAAGGACACTTGGTATCGACTTGTAATTCTTAAAGGAGTAAGAATAAGCTTTCGTAAATTAACGATTCCGATCGTAAAGTTACAATATCGTTTGTAGATCACAAGATTACGAAAAAACAGACGTAAATTTCCAAATATATGTTTTACAGTGTACTAGTACATGCTCGGGCCAGTTTGAGCGATTTCTATTTCCCGACACTTTCCCACAGGGTGCTCGACCACACTAGACCGCCCGGCCCTCCCCGCGCCGGTGTCCGCACCTTCTTCTCCTGCACGGCCGGCCTCTTCGTCCTGCTGGGCTTTCGCCGCAGCAGGAAAGCGCCAGCAGAAGCCTCGGCAGGAGCAGGGGGCCTGTGGCGCGCTGCTGGCCGGCTGCCAACGCCGCACCGCGCTGAGCGGAGGCTGAGCGCCACACCTTACCGGTCCCTCTCTCTCTCTCTCTCTCTCTCTCTCTCTCTCTCTCTCTCTCTCTCTCTCTCTCTCTCTCTCTCTCTCTCACTCTCTCTCTCACTCTCTCTCTCTCTCTCTCTCTCTCTCTCTCTCTCTCTCTCTCTCTCTCTCTCTCTCTCTCACTCTCTCTCTCTCTCTCTCTCTCACTCTCTCTCTCTCTCTCTCTCTCTCCCTCCCTCTCTCTCTCTCTCTCACTCTCTTTCTCTCTCTCTCTATCTCTCGCTCGTACTCCCTCCCTCCCTCCCTCCCTCCACCTTGCTTTCAATTTTTCCCCCGATAAGCTCTGCTGCCCCACGCGGTGCGGTACGGGTTGAGCCCGCCCCGCCCCGCCTGGCCCCGCGGTGCTACCGCTACCGCCGGCCAGGCCAGGACTAAATGCCCTTTGAGTGCTTCGCTCCTCAGTCTTCCCTTCCGGCTTCCGGCCGTTTTTTGCGCGGCCAGCGAGTTTTCTCTCCTTTTTATGCAGCGTGCCGTTCCCGCGCGTCGCTTCGCGTCGCAGACGTCTTTTGCCTTTGCTTTTTTTTGCCACCGCCGCGCAGCATTACATCGTGGATCTGGAACTGTGCAAAGCCCAGCAGGCGAGTACTGGCGCGGGTGTCACCCTGGCTGTAAACTTTGACCGGTCACCCGCGATGAGAGCGAGAGAGAAGGAGAGAGAGAGGGGGGGGGGGGCGAGTGTAGCGTGGCGTCGCGGTACTGGAAAAGAAACAGAAACGTCATGTTGTCAAAGGGCCGCGAGGCCATTACGGTGGAGGGGCACAGTAAAAAATATATTCGTAAACTTACATATATGTATGGTACGAAAACTGACTTTAACTTATTTCGGAAAGTCGCGTTCTACATATGATATTGTAAATTTAAGATCGATATCGTAAATTCACGAATTCCAACACTGGTAAAACTAAATGGTAGTTTAGTCAAGACCTTACGTCCTCCTTGAAGCGTATACAACTACGCTTCAAGGAAATTCCCCCCATGTATTGAGAGAAGACAAAAGGAGCGCATGAGCTCTTGTACGCTTTATGAAAGGCACTATGTTATACGTCTTAGTTTTACCAGCAGTGAATTTGCGTTCTTCTAAGAATGATGAGTCGATAACCAAGTGTCATTACAATTTTGTAAATTTACCATTTTTCGCCGTAACTTTAATACACTTCCAATAAAAAAGTTTTCCCGTAGCCTCTGCAAACATTTCCCACACTTAGGCGACCCTCCTTTTCCCGCTGGCGGATTTAATATGTGGAAATAATTAACGTCAGCAGAGCCTAGCCCGCGCCGGCCGCACCGCACCGGCCGGGTCGAGATGGGGCAGGGTAAGGCGGGTGGGGGGCGTGGCGGGGTGGGGCGGGGCGGGGCGGGGTGGGGCGGGGCGGGGCGCGGCCGGCGGGGCGGGGCGGGGGCGCGGCGGGGTGCGGCGGGGCGCGGTGGTGTCGGTTCCGGTGCAAGCGGACGACGACGGTAGTACATCGTTAGAGTTGCCAACGGCACGCCTCCTTGTTAGAGTCCTATTAACGTCACGGCTGAGAGTGAGACAGAGAGGCGGGGGACTCTGTGAGAGCGAGAGAGAGAGAGAGAGAGAGAGAGAGGGGGGGGGGCAGAAGAGATAGGTTGCTGTAGCACATCGGGCCTCCAACATTGGCATACGGCCCGTTCGGTATGGGACATTGTTTTGGATCACAGCACTTTTTTCTAAGGTCACAATACAATGTACATCATAAATTGAAGCTTACGACGATTTTTACCGTAAGCTATACGCGGTTCACTGTAGCGTACAGTGCTGCAGGGGTTCACTATAACTTACGGTGCAATTCACACGCAGCGAAACATGTCTTAAATGTTTCGTCAACAAGATTTCTTAAAAAAAGAAAACTATTCGCTTGTTTTGCGAAGATGTGCTCACTGTAAATCGGGGAGTCACGAATCTTGCTCTCTAGAGAGCGACATTGTGACCCAATTTTTAATACTATGCGGAGAGCGAGAAAGAGTAACATTGCTCAATTAGAGTCATTATGAGGACATTTTCGGCTATACCTATGACTCTTTTTGAGTCGTTTCTGCTAACATCACTCAATTTAAGTGATAGATACGACTCATACTTAGTCATCTTGCTGAACATCGCTCTAAGAGAGCTATGTAGTGAAACGTCGCTCATTTTGAGCGATAAACATGACTATCACAAATACAGTGCTCTTGGTTTCAAAGTGGATTACAATGGTAAGCAGGGCATATTCTCGAATCAAGCGCATTGCTCTTGCACGTACAGTCGTCTCCCGATTTTTGCACGTAAAATGTTCATCACGACGTGCAGAAATCGGGGGAGACGCAGGTAGCCGCCCTGGGCCGTGAGCGCGACCCTCGGCCCACCCGGGCCACGTATCAAGGCCACGAAAAATCAAGTTCAGTACTCGCTTTTCTGGTGCGCTGAACGCCTTTTATGCGTGTACTTGCGCTCGTACCTTGACCGTGTGTTATAGTTCGCTGTTCGAGGGGCCCTTCACTTCGATTTTTCGTGTACATGACTAAAGATTAAAAATAAGTCAACGACTAAAAAAATGACTTAAATTGACTTAGAAGGACAAAAACAACTTTAATTAAAACTACGAAAATTGACAAAAAATGACGAAAAGTGACTTAAACTGACGAAAAGTGACTAAAAGTGACGAAAAGTGACTACAAATGATTAAAATTGACTGAAACTGACTAAAAATAACTTAAAAATGACTAAAGCTGGAAATAGATTCGGTGACGAAAAGTGACTATAAATGACTAAAAATGACTAAAAGTGACGAAAAAAGTGATGAAATTTACGTTTGTACATGACTAAACGGAGTGAAGGACCCCTCGTCGCTGTTCCCTGCGTGGATGAACGCGGACCATCCGAACCGAACCAGCGCGTCGTGGTCGGGGCCGCGCGCGGGCCCTGAGGCCCCACTATAGGCGCCAGGGCGCAGAACCCGGTATTTCACCCCCAGTTGTTTCTCATTAGCATTTCACATGTGGTGCGGCGAGCCCAACCCCCGCCCCGGCTCGCCCCGCCCCACCACGCTTGCGTTTTTAGATCGAATGTACACAGCCATCGGCGTAAAGCTGCTTTCCCGCGTACGTATATTTTTCCAAGGCGTTCGGGCTTTCGCCGTTGTGTGTGGCTCTGAGCTGGGAGCGGCCCGGCGGAGGGCTCGACTCGGCTCACCTCTATTCTAGCCCATGCACCCCCCCCCCCCCCCCCCCCGCGCAGTCATCGTACCTCTGGAATTCCCCTTGGCGCCGCTCCCTGCGCAAGACCAGCACACTTCCTGCCGCGTATGCAAACGACCGGAAAATTTCCAATCGTCATGGAATACGTGTCGATGGCTCGATGGCCGCGAGGGCTCGATAGAGGGGGCGGGGCGGGGCGGGGCGGGGCGGGTCGGGGCGGGGCAGGGCGGGACCGGGTGTGCTCGCGGGCGAGACGGGGGTGAGTCTCCTAGATGACGCCGGCGGGGATGTTACCTTTCGCTTGCTGGCACCCTCACTGTTAAAAAAAAAATCTTGTAAATTAACTAGGAAAATCTTGTTAATTTTTATAGCAAGACATTTCGTTTTGAAAGAACTATCTTGTAGCATTACATTTTCTTTTGTTTTGGCAAACAAGAAAAAATAATTAAGTTTTTAAAAATTTCTGTCCTTTTTTGTTTCAAAAAATATTACTCTTCGATCACGCTTTTCGAAAAAGAGTTGTATTACAAAAGGGCTTGTTTCAAAACGAAACGTTTTGCTATAAAAATTGCCAAGATTTTCCTTGGTCAATTACAACACAGCGCTACGCAGTGGTTGTTGCAAGCAATCCGTAACAAAGTTTTGTAAGGCAACTCATGATTTGTAGTTTTCAAACAAGAGTCTCATCATACAAAATGTCATCAGGTGACAAACTTTTTTTAACAGTGCTGGTGCCTCTCCGAAGAACTGGAACGCAGTGCGCTTCTAGAAAAGTAGGCACTGCCGGAACTGCAGTGGAAACACACTTTTTCTTTGCCATCGCTGCACTTCCGGTTTCCGGGTAGCGGCAAGTGAGTAAAGCGGGCGGAAAATACGGATTGATAGGCGGCGGTCATTCCGGTGACGCGCTGGATTGTGTAGGGGCTTGCGGCCCCACCGTCACTTCCGGTGTCAGGCGCCGCGCCCCACCCCGCCCCACCCCGCCCCTACCCGCCGCGCCCCGCCGCGACCGCTCCTGACGCATAGACGTGCTAGCGTATGCGGCGCACGCTCGCCCACCCCGCCCCGCCCCGCCCCGCTAGCACCCCTCGCCGCTCAGGTGCGCTCCCAGTTCAGTTGAACAGCGCCCGGTGGGGCGCGATGGGCGTGGCGGGGTGTGGCGGGGTGTGGCGGGGCGTGGCGGGGTGTGGCGGGGCGGGGCGGGGCGGGGCGGAGCGGGGCGGAGCGGGGCGGAGCGGGGCGGAGCGGGGCGGGGCGGGTCGGTGGCAGCGAGAGTTGAACACGACGCCGCTGCCGCAAGGTCAGGCGGAGGAAGGCTTCTCTGCGCTTCACCTTGTATGCCCGGCCTGCAGTCACGTGACATCCTCCGTGCCCAACCGGACCAGCACGCATGAAAAACGATTAACGGGGAAAAAAAGGAAAAACAAAAGCTGGGGGTGTAATGAAATCATTTTGCAAGAAGTTGTTGAACCCAAATTAATGCACAATTAATTTCAATCATGCAAAAGTAGACCAAACAACAAACAAGCAAACATCAAACAAACAAACAAAGGGATTAGCTGGATTTGTTATCTATATAGCTAAATTAGCTGCAATTTCTTCTTGTCCTCAGAGATAAAAAATGGCAACTCTGAGAATAAGTTAGGGCCTAAGCCAGTTGAACTCGAACATTTGCTGCCGTAGTTAACAGTTTCACCTGTCACGGTCACGAATTTAGTCAACGCAATCAATTTTTTTCGTTACCTTTTTTTACCCCTGGCCGGACTCACGAAGTCAGCCCACTGACCGCGCGGCGAGCCACGCCCGCCTCTCTCCGCCTCCTCCACCATTCTCCCCCCAGCCCCTCCAGCCCTGCCCCCTCCCCCTCCGCCCTGCCTCACCCGCCCCGAACCTCCCTCCGTCTCACGCCTTTTGCTCATTGCGTCCAAGTGGATTACACTAGCCGCCCCGCCCCGCCCCGCCCCACCCCGCCCCGCCACGCCGCGAGACGCGATGCCCCGCGAGGCAGCGTATGAATGCTAAGCAGGCTCCGCCACCACGCCCCGCCACGCCCCGCCACGCCCCGCCACGCCCCGCCACGCCCCGCCACGCCCCGGCTCGGCCTGCAGTTTATCCAGACATCGTGTAGGGCTATTATCTTAAGGGGGACTAGAACGAATAGAGTTGTTCACTGTTATGAATATTTAATTACCTTTTCCCTATGCAAGTGGCGCCACGCCGCGCCACGCCGCGCCACGCCTTTCGCACGTTTTCCTTGCGCCCTTCCGCCCCCGCTTCAACTTTCCCCGCCGTAGATTGAAATAACTTTTTCGGTCCGCGCCGGCCCGGCCCGGCGCGCCCTGCTGCGGCACTCAGAGGGGAGACCAGGACCCCCCGCCCGGACGGGTACGCTACCGTCGCACCGTCACCTTGCCGGCTGCCCCGCTCAAAATAATGAAACGGGTAGATTTCTTTGATATTGTACGCTGTTAAACTGAATTGTCATGTGACGATGAATAGAGGGTGACCCACAGACCCCTTCCTTTTTGGTGAGTAGGCAACCCATTGTACTTCAGCTGAGCGAGGGCAAGAGGTGAGGAGGGGGGAAAGAGGGGCTGCTCCCCGCCTCACCTCTTGCCCTCGCTCAGCTGAAATACAATGGGTTCCCTACTCACCAAAAAGGAAGGGGTCTGTGGGTCACACTATTACACTGGAAAAACAAACGTTGCGTGCGTCACACTTGCAAGTGCGACTCCTGGACAGGTCGCATCATGTGGTGTCACCGTAGTTTTGGTCACGTTTGTGATGCGACCTCCTATGTGAAATGCACCATACCCTGGAGCTTGCGTCGCATCACATGGTGTGGCGTAAACTTAGGTCGCATTACGTGATGAGACCAAAAATGGTAACACCAATTGATGCGACGCACGACACGTTTGTTTTTCCAGTGTAGGTAGAATTGTTCGTCACGAGAGCTGAGAATGAAACAGTCGTCACACCATGACCGTGTGATGAACCATTTGCCATTCAACAAAAATGATCTCTTCGAGAACCAAATCTAAAACTCAGTAAGAGTCATACCGTACACAAACGTTACGGTGCAACCCGGCGGCGGGAGAGAGAGAGAGAGAGAGAGAGAGAGAGAGAGAGAGAGAGAGAGAGAGAGAGAGAGAGAGAGAGAGAGAGAGAGAGAGAGAGAGAGAGAGAGAGAGAGAGAGAGAGAGAGAGAGAGAGAGAGAGAGAGAGAGAGAGAGAGAGAGAGAGAGAGAGAGAGAGAGAGAGAGAGAATACAGGAATCCTTACATTTGGAGTGGCGAGGCCGCGACGGCGCGGGTCGCCTCGGCCCCGGCCGCGCGGTCCGGTATGATCCGGGCGACACGGCGGCATGCAGGCCCAGCCCAGGGCCTCTAGCCGCTCATGGCAGCCTGCGGCGTGGTGCTAGCCGAGCAAGGTGACAGGACTGCCAATAAGGCCCGGAGGCACATGGCGACCACGCAACATGGCGTAAAGTCCAAACAATAACAATGTAAACAAACACTCTGTAAACGTGAGAACACACGCACTTGAGCGAGAAGCATGGCTCACGAGTCGGCACGAGAGTAGGCATGGGGCGCGGCTTACCGGATGGGTAAAAGATGGTAAATATGCGATGCGTCCCGGATGTTGACAATAATTGTCCGACGCCGACAATATAAGAATGCTCCGCTCTCAGCTGGTGACACCTGCCGCTCTGGCTGGCGAGTGAGGCCGGGTGCCGGAGCGCTCGCCTCAGCTGACCGGTGCGGGGGGAAGGGAAGGGGAAGGGGGCAGGCGGGCGGGGGACGTAGGTCACAAGCGCTACAGATCACAACCGCTACAGGTCACAAGCGCTACAGCTCGCTAACGCTACGGGTCGCAAGCGCTACGAGTCACAAGCGCTACAGCTCGCTAGCGCTACGGGTCGCAAGTGCTACAGCGAGAATCCGCGCGTTAGGCGGAGCCGAGCCGAGCCGAGCCGAGCTAAACCTTGAAAAATTACGCACGTGGCGTGAAAACATGGAAAATTTTTGCGACAGTAAACCTCCCGAAGGAGGTTGCGGTTCCCGCCAGGCACAGGGCTTTTACACCCCGTGGCAGCCAACTACTTCGGTGTTCTTATGGGAACCGGTGCTTTTCTGGCTGCGATCCTGTCGCGCAATTCGACAGATTTGATCCCCGTACTGTCAGATTTAGTCGTACGGTGGTTAACCGAACTGCCCTGTCCCCAGAGCATGGAATAGCTATTTTGGAGCCAGATTCAGGACTTATGACCCGACCGACCACCAGTCGTGGGCATGGGACGGAACTTCCTGGCAACCCGCTGTCGCTACCAGTGAAGAACCTACCTGGGTTTGAACCAGGCCCCATGTGCCGAGTCTCACAGACACCCCACGGCTTTCGCGGCACCACTAGACCACTAGACCGTCGGCTATTCCACGAGGAGCTCGGTTGAAATGGGGGCTTGAATTCCACTCTCCAAATTGTTGTCCTCAGAAAAATTAAATGTTTTGGTAAGATTCGAACCTCCGTCCTGCAACTCTCCGCGCGGACACTATGCCGGCACGGCTACGACGCCACGGTACCTTATGCCGGACCACTAGGAGTCATGCTGCGCGAGAATCCACAGTCACCGAAGAAACGAACCCGGTGTCATCAGTACGCCTGCTCTCCGGCCAGTGCTGGGCCGGCCGCGTAGCGTCATTGGTATCGTCGCTGCTCATAGCACCGGGCGGGAAGTGGTTCAAAAACCGCGTAAGTTTTTTTATTTTTATTATTTCTTTTTGTTCGGACCAAGTGCTCTTTCCAGCTATACCGTCCTTGTGACTTGGGCAACTGCAAAAAAGGCACTGAAAAGAGCACTTGATCGAAACAAAAAAAAAAATTAACAAGAAAAAAAAATTACGTGATTTTTGAACCACTGCCCACCTAGTGCTATAAGCAGCGTCGAAACCAATGACGCTACGCGGCCGGCCCAGCACTGGCCGGAGAGCAGGCGTACTGATGGCACCGGGTTCGTTTCTTCGGTGACTGTGGATTCTCGCGCAGCATGACTCCTAGTGGTCCGGCATAAGGTACCGTGGCGTCGTAGCCGTGCCGGCATAGTGTCCGCGCGGAGAGTTGCAGGACGGAGGTTCGAATCTTACCAAAACATTTAATTTTTCTGAGGACAACAATTTGGAGAGTGGAATTCAAGCCCCCCATTTCAACCGAGCTCCCTCGTGGAATAGCCGACGGTCTAGTGGTCTAGTGGTGCCGCGAAAGCCGTGGGGTGTCTGTGAGACTCGGCACATGGGGCCTGGTTCAAACCCAGGTAGGTTCTTCACTGGTAGCGACAGCGGGTTGCCAGGAAGTTCCGTCCCATGCCCACGACTGGTGGTCGGTCGTGGGGTCATAAGTCCTAGAATCTGGCTCCAAAATAGCTATTCCATGCTCTGGGGACAGGGCAGTTCGGTTAACCACCGTACGACTAAATCTGACAGTACGGGATCAAATCTGTCGAATTGCGCGACAGGATCGCAGCCAGAAAAGCACCGGTTCCCATAAGAACACCGAAGTAGTTGGCTGCCACGGGGTGTAAAAGCCCTGTGCCTGGCGGGAACCGCAACCTCCTTCGGGAGGTTTACTGGCGCAAAAATTTTCCATGTTTTCACGCCACGTGCGTAATTTTTCAAGGTTTAGCTCGGCTCGGCTCGGCTCCGCCTAACGCGCGGATTCTCGCTGTAGCGCTTGTGACCCGTAGCGCTACCGAGCTGTAGCGCTTGCGACCCGTAGCGTTAGCGAGCTGTAGCGCTTGTGACCTGTAGCGGTTGTGAGCTGTGGCGCTTGCGAGCCACTCCTCGGGCGGACAGGTGCAGTCCGCACCACGCGTCCGCACGCAGCGCTCTGCGCTCCGCCGGCCAACAGCAGCCGACACTACCCGTAAGGCGGGTCGGCCTACCGCCCAGGCGCAAGCCGCCCAGTGGGTTGCCTACCCCTCAGGCGTTCGGCCAACCCGTCCACGTTACAACCATGACCATGTGATGAACCATTTGCCATTCAACAAAAATGAAGTCTTCGTCACGTGACGTATCTCAACCCCTGTGACTAACCTTTCACTATGAAAAATAGTCGTAGGTTCACAGTTAAATTTTCCACGAAGTGCAGTTAGTAAAATAGCAAGCACTACATATCGGCTGGAAATTCATTCATGAGCAAAAACCGGTCCGACGTAAATTTACTATATTTCGTCAATCATAATTTACAAAATTTATCGTAAAGCTACAAATATATTTTTTATAGTGTTTCAAGAGTAAATTTATCACTGACTTTGCCGTAATGTGTCGAATTTTACCGTGTGTTTCAATTTCAATCAAGGGGTTTCGCCATGATGCCGAACATTGTCCAACTTGTAGTCGGAGCACTTTCTGTCGGTCTGCCGCAGTTCCGCGGGGCGGGCCCGGGCCGCGCTGCGACACGACACAGCAGACACACGCGCAGCTCAGTCCCAAACGCATCCCGTCGTGCGGGTGCGGCGGGGCGGGGAAGGTGGGGGGGGGGGGGGGGGTGTCGCGGTCGGAGGCTGCGCGGCGGGCGGCGCCCCCATGCTCAGCGCGACGCGCAACGCCTGCTCGGTCGGGTCGGGACAAACTGCTATTGAGCGAGAGCGGGTGGCAGTGTGGTGTGCGGTGCAGTGGTCAGGGCATGTGGTGCCCGGCCCGGCGAGGTGGCTGTGCTAACCCTGGAGACTCGGTGCCGTGACCCCAAGTGCACGCAGACCCCCCTCCCCCCCTTCCCCTACCCCCGTGGCCCTTCCTTCACCATCACTGAACAGTTCCCGCCGCCCTCCACCCCGACCCCTCCGCCTACCCCACGTCCGACCCCCCCCCCCCCTCCGAGATTTCATTTGGTATGCAACCCGCATAGCACCCCGGGACGCGCCAGTTGAGGCGAGAGCAGTGGTCCCTTGTTGTCTTGTTGTTGTTGTTGTTTTGCGATGTAGCTCAGCGGTGCCTGCGCCGGGCCGGCCACCCCAGGACCCTGCGCCCCCCTCGCGGACCCTCCTTTTTCTTTTCGTTAGTCTGCTTCCAGTAATTTTTGATCAGCACTGAACCCGCGTGGTTTCTGCTGGAGTGGGGCGGGGGCGCCCGCTGAGCCCCAGGCCACAGCGCAGTGCCCCCCCCCTTCCCCCCTCCACAAGACCCCCCCACCCCCCACTTCCGCAATATCCTCTTGCGGGTTATTAGCCATAAAGGGATTCTCCCCCACCCCCATCTCTTCCCCCTCATCACCTTACCCAGCTGCACTAATCAGCCCCCGCTCCGTAAAAAAAAAAAAAAAAGGAACCATTCTTCTGGGTACGAGTGTGGCTCTTTTGTCGCTCCTTTTGCGGTTGCAAAATGTTTGTTTGCTTCGGGAAAACGGCGGTGGTGTAAACCAGTCGGTAATCTAAAGGGTGTAATATGTCAACGGGTTCGCAAAGGCATTTGAACTGCCGACGAGAGCACATTCCAACCCTTTTTTTAAAGGTACTAGACTTGTTTGGAATAAAATTCAATGAGCTCCTTTTGAACGGTTATAAGTTTAAACTTATGTCATTGTGTAAATGAGAATCGTGAATCGAAATTAGACTTCAGTGTGTGCGGTGGACTTTGGGCTCTTGGAAGTCATGAGCGATGAGCAGATGAAATAAAAAAATACGATTTCACGAAATCCTGGTAGGCACGAAGTTCATTAATGTTTTGGTTACATAAGATACGTAGTTGGATCTATTTAGAAATTGAGCTAAAAATTTCCATGGAGGAGGGGGGGGGGGATGAAGGGATTATTTTTTTATCTCAGTGTTTGGTCATTAGTACAGGTCGCATCTGCCAAATTGGGGTATTTAGCTCCAAACGGTTTAGAAGTTCAGTAAAGAAATGTCCGGATGTCCGATCAATATGATTTTGAACTCTAGGCTCATGTGCAATTATGATTCGAATAGTGCATTAACATTTTTATTCTAACATGTTCTTTCAAACCTGTAAAGTACTGTGCATGACTAGAATCAACAGGTCCCTGCCAAGGCCTCCTCTGCTGCGCGCCACGCAGTGGACTCGAGTCTAGCTCAATACCGATCGGCTTGTGACAAGTCGAGCATTACCATAGAAACGCAGATTTTAACTTCCGAAATTGGTCGATAACTTCGGATGGCATTGCAGCAGTGAACTCAGGAGATTAAGTTCTACCTCCCTACCAAATATCAAAATCGTATAGAAATTTACGTTTTACATTAAGGGGCCGTGCATAAAATTTTATTCGCGTTAACATGTTCTTATCATTAAATGAGAAAGAATTTAAAAATATTTAGTGAAAACTATTTGTGAGTACCAAATCAAGAATCAACAGGTCCACATCCGGGCCTCCTCTGCTGCGGGCCAGCTTTCAACAACGCAGTGGACTTGATGTCTTCACTGACAAATGAAGGCCGGCGGCTGACGCGTCCGTGACAAGTCGCGACTTTAACTCTATATAGAGAACGCAGATTTTATACAGTTCTCGAAATAAATGTGATAATATCGGATGGCATTGCAGCAGTGAAATCGTTTCAGGAGATTAAGTTTCACGTACCTTCCCTACCAAATATTATCAAAATCGTATAGTAAAATTTTACGTACAGATACACGTCAAGGGGCCGTGCTGATAAAATTCACGAATCAGTTTTGTTCCTTCTGGCCGTACTGAAGTTTTGCAAAACAGTTACCAAATATAAAACTAAATTTTACTATTCAGTTAAAACTGTTTGTGAAAGTCAGTATTTTACACAATGATTTAAAGTCGTGACGCCAGCAGACTTCCACACAAAATTAGGTCGCAGCTGGCCGGCTATCAATACGTTCTGCTGGCCACTTCGCAACGTAAATATTCTTTAAAACAGTTTTAAATTTGGAAATGAAGTCAAACGGATGCTGCAGGCGTTTAGCATACAACTACGAAAGCCTTTTCGCACAAACATACGGACACATAGGCGAATTAATTTAAGCCATTTACTGAAAACATGAACTTCAGTCTGAATCTTAGGTTGGCGGTATTGTTAGAAGCCCCGCCCACTTTCAAATAAAATTATTGGAAGGCGGAATTACAGTCCCTGCCAACAATCAGAGAGCCGCTGCCGGCAGCCAGTGGTCGCGTTCGAAACTGTCCTGGTGGTGCATCCTTTTGCACGGCGCGAAACTGCTGCGATTCTGACGTGACCACTTTCCTGAGGAAAAACTTTGGACATCGAGGTACAAGGCAACAGGCGGTCGTTTTCATTGGTCGGGAAAAACCGCGAAATAATTTTATTGGTCAGAGCCTTCCCCGACTCGGCTCGGCCTTGCTGCTCCGGTCTGTAATTACCATAGAAACAGAGTGATGCAAACTAAGTTTATGCAAATTTGCCCGGAACAGTTTGACATCAGATCATTTCACAAATTCCTAATTTTTCGCAGTATTTTTCATTCAAATTTGATGAGAATCGTATAGACACAACCGGCTGCGGCCATAAGGGGCCATCGTCAAGAGGAATAATAATAAAAAACTCACTGGCGTGAGCAGAAGGCACCCCTAACGGGGGCCTAAAAAAATGGGATCCTGAGACAAAACCATAAGGCTACTTCGTGCCTAAAAATATCCCTGACACATATTGTGTGCAGTGCAGGTGCAACTTATTCCTGTTCTCTCTCCCTCCGCGTACGTCAGGTATGGGAGCCCATTTAATCACTCTCCCCTCCCCTCTGACAACTTTAATTAGTCAGCTCCAGGCAATAAACTGGCTTGGCTCTAGGTATTTGCGATCTGCTAATGGGCTGGAAGGCCGTTGCAAATAAAAATGTACAGAGTCTGTTTCAACAAATTATTTTTTTTTATAACTGAAAAGGAAACATTGTACAGAAACAATTTGATGATGAAATCTCTCAATCTTTTAAAAAATTACTCGTTTCATTTTTGCTCTTGTTTTTTCTCTGTTAAAAACCTATTTGCATACAACTCTCTCCGAAAGGCATTGTTAGTTTTTTGTACAGTTGTCGGTTGAAATTACAAATATCACATCCAACATGCAAAAGAAAGAAATTGAAACTACGTATGTATTATTTTTCCGGTTATGTTACAAGAAATTGGGTACTTGTACCCAAATAATGGCTTCAGCACCAAACACCAAACTCTTATTAAGGAGAGCCCTATCATGATAGTTTGATATCAAGTGAGCAGTAAATACGAAAATTAAATTTCAGTGTAGAAAAAAATTAAGTGTAGTTTAGTTGAATAGACGCCTTGTTTTGACATTTACTTTTCCATCCTAAATAGAGAGGACGGATGTGTATAAAATGTGGAGTAAAGTCTGGTGAAACACTACTGGCCTCTCAAAACCCACATCATGCATTCAAAGAAATTATTAGTTCACAGTACAGAAGGGGTTGCATTTTAACTTGTAGCATCCAGCTTCCTATTTTTGTGGGTCACGATGATCGCATACTAGCTCCATCATACTCGGATGCCGCACGTATTTGTAGATACCCAACAAATCCTGATTTAAAGAGACTGCAATATTCCAGACGACATAAACAATTACGGAATAAGATATGGTGCATCTCAAACACACATTTCAGAGAATTCATATTTTATCTCTATTTTCATATAAAACAAAGAGTGCACATATAAGTTAGTTGAGGAGACGGAGACCTCTGTATTTACACCCTATGTACACATTTAATTTATTTTATCAAAGCCCAAGGCTTTGAACCAAAGACAACACCAATTGTACAAATCTATTTTCATTCAAATTAAGTCAATATTGACAATAATATGTTTTATAACAGATTTGACCAAGTGACAGGACATTTAATTGCTCTCAGAGTGAACGTGGCTGACATGCCTATGCATTGCTCAGAATCACTGCTTTCTATAAAACTTAAATAATCTCAAGTATAACTTTTTATTAAGGTACTCTAAAACACTTAAGTTGAACACCCCATCATATTTAGCTATGTGCTATACCTTACTTCTCTGTACATTTACACATAGGTAAATTTTACATTTTAAATGATAACAAATATGGTGTTATTACCAACAGAAAAAATATGTCACACTAAGTGACTTCCTAATATTATATCACACTGGTCTCTTTTTAGAAAAAAAGTCATCCTTGCACCAACAAAACAGAGGGCTAAAGAGATTCGAATCTACTTCAGTATTTATATTTTTTTTGTTTATGACCTACTCTCTTGACGAACTTGTAAAAAATATAAGGACAAAAATTATGGTTACGAGAATTGGACTGATTCACTGATCCTCTACTATTTAGTTCATTAGAACACTCTTTTCATCCATAAGAATAGAAAAGGTAACAACATTCGCTGGATTTTATCAATTTTGATCTAGATCAGTTGTCTCTTAGCAGACGCAGATTTAAAACGCAATATGTTAAGGAAGTCGTCTCTTTAGCCCCTGCTCTCGTCTCATCACTTGCTCTCACTTAGTGTCACGTCACACACAACACGAATGAAAGTAATTTCAATAGAATAACACTAAAGTTTTCTGAAAGACACGCGCGCACTCACTCACACACTCGCACTTTCACGACGCCGCACGCACATCTATCACACTCCACTCTCACCACTCCACTTCATTGAGCATCCCCACGGGACTAGGCGAGGGGGGTGGCACTCGGTTTCTTCGTGTTCACGGTATTACGCCATAACGCGGTATTACGCACTTGATTTTTGGGTATTACGTAGTATTACACTGTATTACGCGGTATTACAGTCGTATTACAGTGGTATTACTGTGAGATTTCGGTGGTATTACGCCGGTATTACGCCGGTATTACGCGACACCGCGTACATGGTATTACGCGAGTGAAAACCCCCTCGGGACTAGGTACACCGCCGCGCCGGCCGGACGAACAGCCCGTAATACTCAACTCGGTGGGCTTGTCGTTGCTTTGTGTTTTCTTAGATGCCAAATTGACAGCAATTTCACAATAAAAGTAGTATGACAAAATTTTACTTTTAAAATCCGACAAGCCCACGCCGACAAATGCGCTTTTTGTTTGTCGTTGTTTTTTTAACGTAGAAGTGCACAGTTTTAAAAGACAAGAAAACGACAAATTTATTTAAGAACATGTCAAAAGAAACGCACAAAAGTAAAGAAAATCGACAAATATAGGACCATTCTACGACACACGCAATTGTCGCACTTTTTTTTAGTAAACTTGTGGTATACTTGTCATCCAAAAAATGTCAAATCAACGTCAACTTTACCGAGTTCAGTTTTAGACGAGAGACCTCGGACTTCTGTGAGCTGGGGCGGGCGGCGGGCGGGGCGGGGCGTGGCGGGCCGGGGCTGGGCGGGGGGCTGGTCTCCTCATAAGCACCGCAGCAGCAACAGCGGCAGCAGCAAGGTGGCCAGGGACGCTGGAACAGACAAAGTTTCAATTGAATTCCGAATAAAACGAGAAGTCGCTAGCAGTCAAACAAGGCAGGCTGGCGTCATCATGAAAGCAGAGTAGCAAGGCCATCTCAACAGCTTCTCAATGCGGTGGTGGTTGCGGGGGCGGCGGGGGGCACAGGCGCAGGCGACCAGCGCGCCATACACGCGGACGGGCCGCCCCGCCCCGCCCCGCCCCGCCACCACGCCCTGCCGGCCCCGACCACGTTGAGCCGAAACTGAGACGAAACGACCCAACTTCCGTCAATGACTTGGTCGTGGAGGGACCGGGCTGGCTACCAGAGGCGGGACGGTCACGGAGCGGGGTGGGGCGGGGCGGGGCGGGGGGCTCGCCCTCCCATTTCCGACTCGTGCAGATTTGACTGAGTTTTGCGCGCCGCCACGCCACGCCCCGCCCCGCCCCGCCCCGCCCCGCCTAAGGGTACGTGTGTTTGCTTGGCCGCCACATGGAGCTTGTTAAAAGTTGGGCCGATAGTCGCGGCCGATCGCTGCACCGCGCGCGTTACGATGCGGACGCAGAATGAACGCGGTGCGTGCAACTCTTTTACACGAGGGGGCAACCACTCGAGAAATCCTGTGTACAAACCTGCGGAAATCCCGATGAAATCCTCAGAAATCTCGATGAAATCTTCGGAAATCTCGATGAAATCCTCGGAAATCTCGATGAAATCCTTGGAAATCTAACTGAGAAATCTCATGAAATCTCATTGAAATCTTGTGAAATCTCATGAAATCTCAGAGAAATCTTATGAAATCTCATGAAATCTCAGAGAAATCTCATGAAATATCAGAGAAATCTCTCGAAATCTGAGAGAAATCTTGTGAAATCAGTAGAAATCCCGTGTACACTAGGATGGGGAGTGGATGCCCCCTCGCTTTTACATGTCATTCCTAAACCCCCTGTTTGCTTTTTACTCTTTGAAAAAAATTGAAATACCGGCTGAACTCGACAGTCATTGGGAGCTGTGCCTGGCGGGGCGGGGCGTGTTGTTGGGTCGGGTCGGGCCGCCGGTCCGGAGCGAGGACGCCCGCCCCGCCCCGCCCCGCCCCGCCCCGCCCCGCCCCACGCCGTCGCCATGGTGACCGCCGCCTCACACAATGACTTTGTTTGGGTAATGGGCGTAGACCCGCTTATAAATCAGCAACGGGAGACCATGGCGGCGCGCAGGGCCGCGGGAATGTGAAACAATAGCGTGATTAGGCCGCCATCAAGACGCGCCCCCGGCCCCGGCACGGTGGTGCTGGCCTGGCCTGGCGGGGGCCGGGCTGGCTGGACCTCTCCACAAATTAAGTTAATCTTTTTTTGGGGGGGCGTGGTATCATCTCTAATTATGTTAACGCGGGCATGGCTCAGAGGGACTCCCGTGTCGTTTCTCTTAAAAAAAAAAAACACAGCCACACTACATACTTCATACATTTTCAAGTTCACACTATTCCCTCATTGAATGTATGAAGTAAATAATGAATACTTGTACCGGGTGTTTCTTTGAATGCGTAAAAGTGTTGCGGGTTTGCCTACCCCATTCGCCCGTAAGGCGCCATGGCCCCTGCAGCGCTGGTGAGTATGCAATCCCGCAACACTGTTACGCATTCAAAGAAACACCCGATTCGCACAATAATATCTAGAGTACAACTAAACGTATTCAAACTAATGACTTGTTTTTTAAATGATTAATTTCTTTTTGCCTGCTTATTAGACCGTATGCAATAACACTGTTATTAAAATCGTGTGGTGTCACATTCTTTTGCGTGTAAAACCTGTCACATTTATCAGCGTACACTTTGTTTCATGGCCCAGCGGAGAACTTGACAGTCACATTCAAAAGAGTGTGACAATAAAATCGGGAAGAATTTGACAGATTTCATATTGAAAGGAATGTGAGCTCACATGAATAAACAGAGGCACACTGTAAACGCTGTGGCTACTTTTAATGCCAAATTTTGGCATTCTGTTTTGGACGCCAAATTTTGGCGTCTTTTTAAAAAGAACGCCAATTTTTGGCTACTTTTAATGCCGACTTTTGGCGTCCCTTTAAAGAATGCCAATTTTTGGCGTTAAAAAAGGCCAAAAATTGGCGTTCCTTTAGAAAGATGCCAAAATTTGGCGTTCAAAAAAGGACGCCAATATTTTGGCATCAAAAGTTGCCACAGCGTTTAAGGAGTGCAGGGAAGAGACTGGCGCCCGTACCTGTGACCCTGACGGCCGGTGACCTCTGCGCCAGCTTCCGGTTCGTGTCGAGCATCGCGGTCCACGACGTCTCCCTGGAGAGGCTGGGGATGTTGTTGATGGTGGAGCGGCAGCGCAGCTCGAGGCGGCCGCCCGGGAAGTGCGTCCGGTCGAGCGTGAAGCTCAGCCCCACGGACACGGCCACCGCGCGGAGCTGGTCGTCCAGCGGCGTGGGCGGGCGCCGGTGGTGGCCCACCTGCCACGACTGGGCCTGCAACAAGTGCAACACTGGTGAGTACACTGTTGAAAATACTTGTAAAGGTTACAGGAAAATTTTCCATGATAAATGTTGTAAATTTACAACTTGATGTTGTAAAATTACAAGTACTTTGTATCGACTTAGAATTCTTTGACGAGCAAGAATGGCGGTCGTAAATTTACTACATATTTTCAAAATATTTTGTATTCACGCCAATTGGCGAGGGGGAGGGGGCAACCGCTTGCGAAATCCTGTGTCCCCATACACGCCCGAAACCACTTGAAATCCGAAATCTTTCGCCAAAAAGGCAAAAAAAAAAAAACAAGCAAAATATGGGCGTAAAATCCGTAAAAATCTTACAAAATCCGCCGAAATCTCTTCCCCTAAGAAATCTTGTGTACCCTAACATCCAAAGTGGTTGCCCCCTCGGGGGGTATGCACTCGCGTAATTGTCGTGTCACTATCTGTAATAAAGGCGTAATAGTATGCGTAATAAAAGCGTAATAGGAGCGTAATAACCAAAATTATCCAGTATTTACTAATTTTTGGACGCTTTGGGCTGTTTTTCTTGTTTGTGGCTAAATTTGTACAATTTCGGAGCGTAATACAGCGTAAGAGACATAATAGTCGGGTCACGTATTTTAAGAGTGAATACCCCCTCGGTGTGACCAGTTTGGGTCGCACCACGTAATGCGACGCAAATTCAGGTCGCACCATATGATGCGAGGCCAGATCCACACGGATAATTTTACCATACGACAATTTTTGCTTAAAATATTTACACTTGTGGGTATCGCGTCGGAAATATTTGAAGATATGCACTCGAAGATATAGACTGGCTTGTTGAAGTGGATGTTTCTTTTCAACTTTGTGTGTGGTATTTTGCGCAACTTATATCAATTTCGCAAATGCTTCCGACGAAAGTGGATTTCATTTCGCGGGGTGTTATGTGTGCGAGCGGGTGGGTCGGATTTCTGCCAGAGTGGAGGAGGCGCGGCATTTCCTATTCGGAACACGCGTCGACAACTTTTCTGAGGTGTTGACGATCATGGCTATTGTCTGGTCGCGCCCCCCCTACCAGTGCTGCTATCTGGCGGAGGGGCATGAAACTATTATATCCCGGAGGAGCGTGGAGGGAAGTCCCCCGCCGTGCCGAGCCGCCGCCGCCACCCCTCCCCACCCCCGCCACCCCGACCCGGCGGAGCGCGCCGGGAACAACTCGGCAAAACTTTTTCCCCTCTCTCTCTCCCCTTCTCTTTTTTTTCTCGTCATAGGACCGGGCCGGGCCGGCCGCCCTCACTGTAATGTGCTCGTGAGGACACGGAGCCGTGATTGTGTCTGATAGGACTGGCAGCGTCCGGCTGGGCCATGGCGTCGGCACGGAGCGCACTCAACGTTTCACCGTCTGAAAACAATCGATAAACTGCTTTGCACTCTAATAAAAGCTTACGGTGATTTTGACTGTAAGCTACGGTGAACCCCGCAGCACTGTAGCTTACAGTGGATTTTCACCGTAAGCTACGGTGAATTTCACTGTAATCTACGGTGAATTAGGGCGCATCGCAGTAGCGTACAGTGACATACACCGTAGCTTACGGTGGAAATCGGTGAAAATTCACCGTAAGCTACAGTGCCGCAGGGTTCACCGTAGCTCACAGTGAAAATCACCGTAAGCTTTTTTTACACAGCAAGCGTTTTACCGTGAAGTTCCCGGTTGTTTTCGGAAATATTCCCGGTTTTGTGTGACGCATGCGCAGAACGCAAGTCGGCAGATTTCCACATTTTCCAAATTATTTATTTTACATGTTCTGCGTGCCCGGCAGTTAAAAATAAAGCTGGCACCTCTTCAGCTTTGATTTTTTATCAGTTTTCCGTCATTTTATCATCGAACATCGTGTTTAATCTTAAAATGCAACACATAACCTAAAAAGTCGCGGCGGGAAACAGCTACCGGGAAGTGCTCTCCGGAATCAACCGGGAACTCCACGAAAAAAATTTCAATCCCGATTGGAATTGAAAGAAGATGATACATTTTGTAGCTACATGTTTATTTTCCATTTACGTTGATTGGCATATTTAATTTCATTCTATCTAGAGTGTCGAGGCTGGAGGGTAGTTCGGACGATAGTAAAAATTAAAATAGGTAAGGTTCGTTTTCATTTTAAAGCTATTAGGGGACGGGGCACGGGTCGCTTAATCCCAAGCGCCCAAACGAGGGGGAATTCCCTTCCGTAATACACTGTACACCTGATCCATGTATAACGCTGTAATACCCGTAATGTAATACCGAAAAACATGAAAATACACGCAAAAAAATAAATTTCAGTTCCGTGGTAACCGTTTTAGCTGGCCAATTCAGCACCCGTGGCAAAAAAATCAGCCGCAGGAAAAAAAATTAGCTTCACCGCTAAGTGGCTTTAGCTGCTCAGCTACCAGATAGCTATGTACTCTAGAAACGCAAGTGTGTGCATGGCATGCTCCATTTGGAGTCAACCACAAGGCATGCTCTAAAAAAGAGTGTGCCTGCCAGGCATGCGCTAAGTGCATGCCTCGCTGGTATGCTTTAATTTAGAGCATGCCTGGCAGGCACACACTTTTTAGAGTGTGCCTTGTGGTTGACTCTAAATGGAGCATGCCATGCACACACTTGGGTTTCTAGAGTAGCTAATCGATAGCTGTACAGTAAAAAGAATTG
The DNA here is from genome assembly GCA_033675135.1 of Frankliniella intonsa. Lineage (NCBI taxonomy): Eukaryota > Metazoa > Arthropoda > Insecta > Thysanoptera > Thripidae > Frankliniella > Frankliniella intonsa. The sequence continues at coordinate 2,515,643 of CM066252.1, read as the reverse complement.
CACCGGTGCTATACAAATTAGCTGGGCCTCTGCAGCTATTTATTTTTGTCTCCGGAGCTAAAATCTTAGCTGATACGCTACTTTTTTTTTGCGTGTATTCCCATAAGTGATCAAATATTGTGTGTAATACCGGTGTAATACAGTGTAATACCGAGTAGTCTGTACAAGATTTTCTGATGTGAATTCCCCCTCGCGCCCAAAGGTCCGAGCGAGCATTGTTGATCGGCCGTTGCGGCAGCGGCAACTGCAAGGCATTGTCGCGCGAGCGGGCGAGGCGAGCGAGGCGAGGCGAGGCGAGGCGAGGCGACACAATCCCCCCTGTATATTATTTTGCCACACTCACCACTCGCTTTATGAGAGTACAAGCTAGCTGATACATTATCTTACGTTTAGTAATTGTCATTTAAGTTAGCTAGAATGTATCATCTGCTAAAAATTTGCTGTGTAGAGTACACGAATGGCCATAATTTTTTTTCACGTTCGTTTCGTCACGAGTGGTAAAAGTTTTCCTTTCCGGATGCAGGTAGAGGGCGGTGAGGGCCTTTGATCCCCGTGCTCATGTTAGCTGTCTCCTCTCTTCCCTCGCGTCTGCCTGGCGCTCGCCCGCAGCGCGCTATGAGGAAGTTCGACTGCCACCCGCGGGCCAGCCGCGACCACCCGGGCAACCAAACGGGCGCCGCCCCACCCCGCCCCGCCCCGCCCCGCCCCGCCCCCACCTGCTGCTCGTAAAACGCCTCGTAGTAATTACTTCATCTTTTTACGTCCAGCACGGCGCTGGCACACCACCTTTTCTCAGCGGGAGAGGCTGCCTCTCCGTTGAGGCAGGTGGTGAGCGCTCTCTATCTCTCTCCCTCCCTCTCTCCCTCTCCCTCTCCCTCTCCCTCTCCCTCTCCCTCTCTTCCTCCCTCCGTCCCTCCCTCCCTCTCTCTTTCACGGTTGTAATGTGAGTGACAGCTCGTGGCCCACACTTTCCGATCGAGATAATAATCACCAAACCGCTACCGAATCGAGATTCTCTGCGGGGTTGCTGCGACTGCCGCGTCCTCTGCTGGCGGGGCGGGGCTGGGGCGGGGCGGGTCAGCTCAGCCCATAAGTCCCCTTTGCCGCCCCGCCCCGCCCCGCCCCGCCCCGCCCCGCCCCGCCCCGCCCCGCCCCGCCCCGCCTCGCCCCGTTACCGCCGCGTCACGAGGCGGCCCCCAATTTCCGGCCGGCTGCGAGAGCCAACTCTCAGCACACACCAGAGCGTTGTGTTTCGGCCGTAGGAAATAGTGCGGCTTCGGCCGCGAGAATGGGACCCACGCACGTGGTGGTGTGCGCCCATTGCAACTGCGGCCCGGCCGCGTCATAAAAAAAAACACTGCAAATGCAAGAGTGAGATGTCTGATCTAAAAAGAGCGAGAATTATTTCCGTTGCCCCATTGAAGTGAGACTTTAGGAAACTCGCTCGTATTTGAGGAAGAATCTGCAGCATGACTCAAATTGAGTGAGATTAAGGATAACAATCCTCACTCAAAATGGGGGAAGTTTCCCAATCCTCGCTCAAACTAGGCGAGATTTTTGCACTCATTGCTCTAATCAAGCGAGAAAACCACACCTCGGTCTCAAAGAGAGAGGGAAAATATCTCGCTCTCCTAAGGGCGAGGATCCTCGCTCTGGTATTTACATAGTGTAATAGCGGCAGAAACCAAAGTCATTTTAAAAATTCAAACGCGACAAACTGAGCAAAAATATGAGGGTGCTCGTCTTGGACGCCGTAGGTTTTGAGCCCGCATGCACGGTAAAAACGGTTCCTTGGTGTCCAAGGACCATCGGTACGATTCAAGGACGGGGGCGAGAAAAAGCATCAGGGTCATTCTCTGTCAGATCACCACAAGGTCCAAAATGATGGTTTTCAGATTTCGCTGGGAGTGGTAAAATATCATTTGGGACCACCCCAAAGGCCCATATGTCAAAGGAAATTTTTTTAAAAATTTTGTTTAGGAGTTATGGTTTCAAAGTTTGTGTTCGACAAATCCAGCTAGTTATGATGTAGTTATGATATCCTATATGAAATACAGTCCAATCTCCGGTTCATGGTGTTTTACACTCAGTTTTTTGTATGCCGATCTTCAAATGACCTATGGTTGATTGATCGCGAAAATTTTCATGGATCTATTAAGTAAATTACCGTTAAAATCGGCGTTGAATTTCACTTATTCACTCATAAATAAATCATCCCTAGAAAATTCCCAAATTCCGGCTGATTTTTGAAGTTTATGATGGGTCGAACGATTTACACAAGTTTCAGGTTACACCGGGACGATGATCCCTTCGCCTTAGACTTTTAAGGTTTGAATCATTACGAAAAGATCACGTAAAGAGTGACGATCAACTTCACTTGGGAATATCTTACTAAAATCACTAAAAGTGACATATCTTATTAGTTTTTAATTATTTATCATATAAGACATAACATGATACTATAGAATTCAAATCAAATATATTTTATACTCAGCCAAATTCAATAGTATGTGCTGAAAAATTCCAGTTGCCAGTGTCTCAGCAATAAACCATATCAATAAAAAAAGTTTCCCAAGAAGGCAGAAGTCAGCTGCTACAATATAATTCCTCCAGATAATAACACGCTCGGGAGGATTTTCTTCTATCTTAAAAGTCATCAATTCCACTACTTTTATATCTTAACTATTCTCCAAACAGGAGGAGATATGAGACATATCATGGTTCGGTGCGACACAGAATACTAGTCATGTTGTAAAGATGTTATAATAAATGACAGGCACGGTAATAAATTCATGTTTACAAAAGTAAACCAGTAAAGTCGTTCCCTCGCCCAATCGTGTTCAGTTAGGTTAGTGCTAATGTGTGTGTGTGTGTAGTTATGTGCTGTGGGTGTATAATCGATTGCGACCGATATCGACACACATTAACACTAACCTAACTGAACACGATAGTCGAGGGCCGTGACTTTAGTTTACTTTTGTGTAAAACATGAATTTATTACCGTGCTCGTTTGTATATCTTTCTAACATGACTAGTGTTCTGTGTCATCGAACCATGATTATCTCTTATTCCTTTTCGGAGAATGGTTAAGATATAAAAGTAGTGGAAGGTACTGATGACTTTTAAGATAGAAGAAAGTCCTCCAACCTGTTGTTATATCTGGAGGTTAGTATTGTAGCAGCTGACTTCTGCTCTCTTGGGAAACTTTTTTTTATTGATATGGTTTATTGCTGAGACACTGGCTTTGGAATTTTTCAGCACATACTATTGAATTTGGCTAGTATAAAATATATTTGATTTAATTTATAGTATCATGTTATGTCTTATGTGTTGATAAATAATTAAAAACTAATAAGATATGTCACTTTAGTGATTTTAGTAAGATATTCCCCAAGTGAAGTTGATCGTCACTCTTTACGGTCTTTTCGTAGTAGTTCCAAACCTTAAAGTCTAAGGCGAAGGGACTAAATCCCCAGGCCCAACCTGAAACTTAGTGTGGATGTTTGATCCATCATTAGCCTTAAAAAAAGCCATGTTGTGGAATTTTTCTAATATGACGTATTTTTGCTACAGTTGAATTAGTTAAATTCAACAACATTTTAACGGTATTTTACTAAATAGATCCATGAAAATTTTTTCACGATCCAATCCAACCATAGGTCATTTGAATCAGCATATAAAACTGAATGTTAAACACCATGACCAGAGTTGGGACTGTATTTCATAGGATATCATAACCACATCATAATCCTTTAGCCGGATTTGTCGAACACAAACTTTGAGCTCTCCCCATAACTCCTAAACCAAAATTTTTAAAAATTTTCTTTGACATATGGGCCCTTGGGGTGGTCCCAAATGATATTTTACCACTCCCAGCGAAATCTGAAAACCATCATTTTGGACCTTGTGGTGATCTGACAGAGAATGACCCATCAGGCCGTCCTTGAATCGTTCCGATGATCCTTGGACATCAACCATTCGTTTTACCGTGTGGTGTACGACACAGCCTCCCCCGCCCGCCACGTGGATCCCCACCTTCCCCTCCTCCCCCGTCATCGGATCACCTGCTAATCAATTCAAAACTTTCCAGACACCCGCCGTGCTGCGCGGGGCCAGGCCAGGCCAGGCCAGGCGTGGACACGGCCAGCCCGCGCCTGGCCCCGCCCCGCCCCGCCCCGCCCCGCCCCGCCCCGCCCCGCCCCGCCCCCCCCACCCCACCCCGCCCCGCCCCGCCACAACCACCCTCGTCTAGTTTTGTAAAAAGGATCGAACAAAGTTGCATGCCGCTCAACGTAACGTCGGTGGGGAGTAAGTTGTGCTGCTCGGGGTTCAAACACCGGCAAAGCAAGTTTATTTTTTTTTTCATCGTATACAGGGGAGAGGGAGGGGGGGTGGGGCAGACGCAAGCGTAAGGTGCAAAAGCAGAAAAGAGCGCGCGGAGGGTCGAACAGTGTGAAAGGGAGGCGGAGACACTTTATCGGGAAAGGTTTATGACGTTGCAATACGCGATAGGCTCATCTGACAGACAGGCGCTCGCATACGCAAACGATAACGCCCCGCCCCGCCCCGCCCCGCCCTGCCCCGCCCCGCCCCGCGCCACACCGGGGACATCGCTTGCGCGCATTTTTATGGCGACACCTCGCCTTGCCGTGCACCGCCGAGTGCATCGCACCGCCACGCTGCACCGCGCGCTTCTCCTTGAAATATACGTTGATATACCAGTATTGAAAAATCTGAGAAACACTGTTGAGCTAGTGGCCTCTAATAGAACGCCAATTTTTGGCGATTTTTAACGGCAAAATTTGGCACTCTTCCTTTTTTGAGGGCAAAATATTGGCGTTCTTTTCGGAAAATGCTAAAAATTGGCATTTAAAATGGCCAATAAAAGGCGTTCTTTAGAGAGCACCAAAATTTTGGCATTAAAAACGGCCACTGCGTTTACAGTGAAGGCATGTTGCTTCTCTCCAGAGATGCTGTTGATTAGTAAAAGGGCTAGTTCAGGCCTGGAAATGGACTGCCGGGAGAAAAAGTGGTGCGAAGAAGAAACCAGAGATACCATTGGCTGGCTGGGCAGCACGGTGTGAATAATCTCCCTTTATAATCCCTGGCACTTTGACGGAGCTGCGCGCATCGAGTGATCGAGTAGCCGTCGCCGCCGCTGCTGCGCCCTGGCGGAGGTTTGGACAAACTGATTTCCCTCCGACGAGCTCGAGTGGCGCGGCACCGCCGCAGCTGCGATGAGCGGGGCTGGCTGTGGGATCACGAAAGAAATACAATGCAGAGAGAGGGAGAGAGGGAGAGAGCGAGACAGAGAGAGACAGAGACAGAGAGAGAGAGGGAGAGGGAGAGAGAGAGAGAGAGAGAGAGAGAGAGAGAGAGAGAGAGAGAGAGAGAGAAAAGCAGAGAGACAGAGAGAAGCAGAGAGACAGAGAGAAAGAGTGAGAGAGAGAAAGAGTGAGAGAGAGAAAGAGTGAGAGAGAGAAAGAGTGAGAGAGAGAAAGAGTGAGAGAGAGAAAGAGTGAGAGAGAGAAGAGTGAGAGAGAGACAGAGCGAGCGAGCGAGCGAGAGAGAGAGAGAGAGAGAGAGAGAGTAAGATAGAGCGAGAGAGAAAGAGTGAGAGATGCGGTGGAATAAAAGTGAGCTGGATGCTTTTAGCATATTTAAGGATGCTGCTGCGTGGCGCAGCGCTAGTCGTCGCCTCCCCGGCCTCAGTAAAGTTCGCCGCTGGTTAGTTTAGGTAGTTGCCTTGAATCTGCTGCGAGAGACGACCAAGAAGAAGAAGAAGAAGAAGAGGGAGAAGCAGCAAGTTTCAAGCGTCGCCTCTGCGAAAGTCACCCCCAGAGGATATTTGCGACGGTGGCCGCAAAGGCGGAGGGCCCCGCGCCCCGCGCGCGCCGGCAAGCAGCGGCGGCGACCGTCGGAAACAAATTTGCACCTATCATATCTCTCCCTCCACACTGTTAACCCAGGTGTTCAACTTCCTTAACACTTGTATGTGTGCTACTTCCAGCCTAGCACGTGCAAGTACGCCATTGGCAATTGTGCAATTTCAGGTGTTTAACTCGCTAGTTGTACACTTCCAAGTGTTTAACTCGACAGTTGTGCACTTGCAAGTGTTCAACAAGGATAGTGTTGCACGGGGCAGTTGAACACTTGCAAGTGCAAGTTGAGTTGCACACATACAAGTGTTGAGCAGACGGGAAAAAATATCTTAAAATCTTGAACGCGGCGGTGGCGGGTTGGGCGCGGGGCGGGGCGGGGCGGGGCGGGGCGGGGCGGGGCGGGGCGGGGCGGGGCGGGGCGGGGCGGGGCAGACCACAGGCGAGCCAATAGCGCGGGCCCCGCTGCATAAAACGGGCGAAAACAATGCCAGCCGTCCCGACAATGGAACGAAACACACATGCAGCACGCACATGGGCTTTATAACGTGTCAGCAGATCCACGCGCGGGCGGCTGGCGTGAATCCTGAATAAAATCAGCGAAATCTCAACGAAGCAAATTCAAAGAGAAGGTTATTGCAAAGCACATGTGTGTGGTGGGGGTGGGGGCTCGCGGAAAAAGGAGGGCAGAGAAAGGAAGAGCAGGGCAAGAGCAGGGGGATGGACTGTGTGTGTGTGTGTGTGTGTGTGTGTGTGTGTGTGCGTGTGCCGGCCTAGTGTGTTAGTGCGCACGCGCGCCTGTGGCACCACTAATAATTTATTGTTTGCTTTCACAATGGTGTAACAGGGGGTGTGAGCGTAGAGATCACGGGGGAACACCAAGGGGTAGGGGTGGGGGGTGGTGGGGGGGAGAGGGGGGCTATGTGTTTGGCGAGTGCCCTCCCCACGGGCCCGCCTAGAGCACACCAAGCACTGGCCGCCCCGCCCCGCCCCGCCCCGCCCCGCCCCGCCCCACGCCGCGCCGCCCCGCGCCGCGCTGGCTGTGCGCACCACCACCACCCGTCCATATTGTAAACTCCCGCTGGCCCCAATTTAATCAATATGGCTTCTAATTAAGAGGCACGGTACTCAAATCGCCGCACGTCATACAATCAGATCCGTCCCCTGGTAGCGCGAGGTAGGAGAGGGGGGGGGGAGGGGGGGGGGAAGGTCCCCGCGGGCTGGTGCTGCCTGCCTGCCTGCCTGGGGGGACAGGTCTAATCACCAAGCGGAAAACAGTAGGCCATCACGAGCCATAAACCAGCTGAAACCCACACTACGTGGGGTAGAGGCCTATGGCATAGTAATGAATGGTCTATCATTCGTCTCTGACCTCTCTATTTATCACTGTAAAAAAAACCCACACAGTTTCAACAACGGTTAAAAAGCTGTTATTTCTAAACACAATAATTAACAGTAAAACTGTATTGAAAGGGGACGTGACGCCGAATGTACGGTTTTTTACCGTTTATTTCGAGTACAATGAAGGTTTTTACGGTTTACGGTTTGGCTACTAGGTTTTAAAAGTGTGTTGACATATCTATTCATGTATACATCTATTCACTTAAATCTTGGTGGTCTATATCTACTCATAGATCTACAATAGTCAATAGTTGTCTACAACACTGTTAAACCAAGTGTGCAACTGTTCAACACTTGAATGTGTGCAACTACCAGTCTTACACGTCCAAGTGTACCACTCGGTATTTGTGCAATTCCTAGCGTCAAACTTGCCAGTTGTACACTTGTAAGTGTTTAACTCCACATTTGTGAACTTGCATGTGTTCAACTGCCCCGTGCAACAGTTCCCTTGTTGAACACCTGCAAGTGTACAACTGTCGAGTTAAACACTTACATGTGTAAGACTGACGAGTTTCACACTTTCAATTGCACAAATACCGAGTTGCGCACTTGCACCTGTTATACTGTAAGTTGCACACTTACACGTGTTGAACAGTTGAACACTTGGTTTCACAGTGGATGTGTCTTTTCAGTTTGTAAATACTTATCGTGCAAGTTTGCAGAGGAGTATTTTTAAGTTATAAAGTTAATGTGGACGGATAATAATAAAAACGTCTCTAAGTAAACGCGCGCGGTGCGGCTCGGCTGATTACGGGACCGCCCCGCCCCGCCCCGCCCACCGTCTGGCTAATGTGTGCCGACATTATATGCGGTGGACGCACGGGGGTGGGGGAACCGCGTGTGGCGCTTGGGGGGGCACGCCGCGATGGATTTCACCGCGGCTACTGATTGGATTTCACCCATTGTGCCGCGGGAAGACAGCTATTGGGCGCGATCGGCATTTCCGGCCGGGCCCGCCAGCCAGCCAGCCAGCCAGCCAGCCAGCCAGCCAGCCAGCGCGCCTGCGGGCGGCAGCGTAGGCAGACCCGCCACGCGCTGCCGCCGGAGGGTTGCCTGCGCGCCGGGCGCCTGCGGACCGCCGGGTAGGCAGGCCCGCCGCGCACCACTGCAGTGGATTGCCTACCCGCCAGGGGCTCGTGTCGCGCCAGAGGCCGTCTCGCAGTCTCTCGTGCGGAGAGTTTGCCTAGTGGGCAAGCAAACATACTCGTCTGTAGGTGTAGTCGTGGGAATTTTTGCCTACTCATCTGGCAACACTTGCCGTCCGCGTCCGGCCAGCGGCGGTTCTTGATATAATACTATAAAACGAGTATAAGAAAGTCCTTTTCCTCATTTTTTTTTCGGTTTGTCGAAAAGTTAAAGAGGCCATGTCAGCTCTGGTTATATTTTTGCCTCCCCCTTCCCCTCTGCCGCTCTCTTTCTCTCGTTCCCGAGAGTCAGGGCGGTGTCGTCGGGACGGACAGAATGTTTAATTAGACCGTATGACTCTGTGTGTGTGTGTGTGTGTGTGTGTGATGGCCAGTCTGAGGGCACTGACGCGGCAGTGGTGGCGGCGGTGGTGGCGGCTCCACGCTGCAGCTTTTCCTCCCCTCCCCTGCCGAGCTGAAGCTGAGCCCAACGAAAAGCTTGCTAATGAAATTTCACACGGTGCCGGTGGCCGGGCCGGGCCGGGCCGGGCGGGGGATCACAGCGCGTTGGGCTGCACGCCGCGCGCAAATAACGAGAAAAGCAACGGCCGCCCGGAGAGACAGAGAGGGAGAGGGAGAGAGAGAAGGGGAGGGAGGGGAGGGAGAGAGAAAGAGGGAGAAAGAGGGAGAGGAGAGGGAGAGGGAGAGAGAGAGAGAGAGAGAGAGAGCGAGCGAGCGAGAGAGAGAGAGAGAGAGAGAGAGAGAGAGGGAAGGGGGATGAAGGTATGTTGGCAGCAGACCGCCCCGCCCCGCCCCGCCCCGCCCCGCCCGCCGCCCTGCAGCATTCCACACGTACTAATGAGTCGCTATAGCCGGCCGGGGAAAACTCGCGGCGTGGGGCGCGGCGGACAGGCAGGATAGTTGGACCGCGTTGTTGTGTTGGCTAACTTGTCTCGGCGCGGCGTGGAGCGCGCCGGCGAGAGGGGCGGAGCCGGACATAAGATCAATATATTAATTCATTGACGGTATAATTTGCCAGCATAGGCATCTGCCCTGCGTTCGAGACATGGTTCAAAACTCGACGAAAACTCGCAAAATTCACACTATATCGCCCCTAGCGTCTCTCCTATGCTGGCTTAACTTCTGAAAATCACATGGAAGGTATATCTCGATGTCCTGAAGACGAAAAAACATGATTCGGAAGTTAAGCCAGCAATGGAAAAAAGTGGCGTTCGAGACATGGTTCAAAACTCGACGAAAACTCGCAAAATTCACACTATATCGCCCCTAGCGTCTCCCCTATGCTGGCTTAACTTCTGAAAATCACATGGAAGGTGTATCTCGATGTCCTGAAGACGAAAAAACATGATTCGGAAGTTAAGCCAGCAATGGAAAAAAGTGGGGTTCGAGACATGGTTCAAAACTCGACGAAAACTCGCAAAATTCACACTATATCGCCCCTAGCGTCTCCCCTATGCTGGCTTAACTTCTGAAAATCACATGGAAGGTGTATCTCGATGTCCTGAAGACGAAAAACATGATTCGGAAGTTAAGCCAGCAATGGAAAAAAGTGGCGTTCGAGACATGGTTTAGGATTCAAAAAAACATGATTCGACGCAATAATCAAAACACGAAATTCACACTATATCGCCCCTAGCGTCTCTCCTATGCTGGCTTAACTTCTGAAAATCACATGGAAGGTGTATCTCGATGTCCTGAAGACGAAAAAACATGATTCGGTAGTTAAGCCAGCAATGGAAAAAAGTGGCGTTCGAGACATGGTTCAAAACTCGACGATAACTCGCAAAATTCACACTATATCGCCCCTAGCGTCTCTCCTATGCTGGCTTAACTACTGAAAATCACATGGAAGGTGTATCTCGATGTCCTGAAGACGAAAAAACATGATTCGGAAGTTAAGCCAGCAATGGAAAAAAGTGGCGTTCGAGACATGGTTCAAAACTCGACGAAAACTCGCAAAATTCACACTATATCGCCCCTAGCGTCTCTCCTATGCTGGCTTACCTTCTGAAAATCACATGGAAGGTGTATCTCGATGTCCTGAAGACGAAAAAACATGATTCGGAAGTTAAGCCAGCAATGGAAAAAAGTTGCGTTCGAGACATGGTTCAAAACTCGACGAAAACTCGCAAAATTCACACTATATCGCCCCTAGCCTCTCTCCTATGCTGGCTTAACTTCTGAAAATCACATGGAAGGTGTATCTCGATGTCCTGAAGACCAAAAAACATGATTCGGAAGTTAAGCCAGCAATGGAAAAAAGTGGCGTTCGAGACATGGTTCAAAACTCGACGAAAACTCGCAAAATTCACACTATATCGCCCCTAGCGTCTCTCCTATGCTGGCTTAACTTCTGAAAATCACATGGAAGGTGTATCTCGATGTCCTGAAGACGAAAAAACATGATTCGGAAGTTAAGCCAGCAATGGAAAAAGTGGCGTTCGAGATATGGTTCAAAACTCGACGAAAACTCGCAAAATTCACACTATATCGCCCCTAGCGTCTCTCCTATGCTGGCTTAACTTCTGAAAATCACATGGAAGGTGTATCTCGATGTCCTGAAGACGAAAAAACATGATTCGGAAGTTAAGCCAGCAATGGAAAAAGTGGCGTTCGAGACATGGTTCACCACTCGACGAAAACTCGCAAAATTCACACTATATCGCCCCTAGCGTCTCTCCTATGCTGGCTTAACTTCTGAAAATCACATGGAAGGTGTATCTCGATGTCCTGAAGACGAAAAACATGATTCGGAAGTAAAGCCAGCAATGGAAAAAAAGTGGGGTTCGAGACATGGTTCAAAACTCGACGAAAACTCGCAAAATTCACACTATATCGCCCCTAGCGTCTCTCCTATGCTGGCTTAACTTCTGAAAATCACATGGAAGGTGTATCTCGATGTCCTGAAGACGAAAAAACATGATTCGGAAGTTAAGCCAGCAATGGAAAAAGTGGCGTTCGAGACATGGTTCAAAACTCGACGAAAACTCGCAAAATTCACACTATATCGCCCCTAGCGTCTCTCCTATGCTGGCTTAACTTCTGAAAATCACATGGAAGGTGTATCTCGATGTCCTGAAGACGAAAAAACATGATTCGGAAGTTAAGCCAGCAATGGAAAAAAGTGGCGTTCGAGACATGGTTCAAAACTCGACGAAAACTCGCAAAATTCACACTATATCGCCCCTAGCGTCTCTCCTATGCTGGCTTAACTTCTGAAAATCACATGGAAGGTGTATCTCGATGTCCTGAAGACGAAAAACATGATTCGGAAGTTAAGCCAGCAATGGAAAAAAGTGGCGTTCGAGACATGGTTCAAAACTCGACGAAAACTCGCAAAATTCACACTATATCGCCCCTAGCGTCTCTCCTATGCTGGCTTAACTTCTGAAAATCACATGGAAGGTGTATCTCGATGTCCTGAAGACGAAAAACTGTGATCCGGAAGTTAAGCCAGCAATGGAAAAAAGTGGCGTTCGAGACATGGTTCAAAACTCGACGAAAACTCGCAAAATTCACACTATATCGCCCCTAGCGTCTCTCCTATGCTGGCTTAACTTCTGAAAATCACATGGAAGGTGTATCTCGATGTCCTGAAGACGAAAAAACATGGTTCGGAAGTTAAGCCAGCAATGGAAAAAGTGGCGTTCGAGATATGGTTCAACACTCGACGAAAACTCGCAAAATTCACACTTTATCGACCCTAGCGTCACTCCTATGCTGGCTTAACTTCTGAAAATCACATGGAAGGTGTATCTCGATGTCCTGAAGACGAAAAACTGTGATCCGGAAGTTAAGCCAGCAATGGAAAAATATGGCGTTCGAGACATGGTTCAAAACTCGACGAAAACTCGCAAAATTCACACTATATCGCCCCTAGCGTCTCTCCTATGCTGGCTTAACTTCTGAAAATCACATGGAAGGTGTATCTCGATGTCCTGAAGACGAAAAAACGTGATCCGGAAGTTAAGCCAGCAATGGAAAAAAGTGGCGTTCGAGACATGGTTCAAAACTCGACGAAAACTCGCAAAATTCACACTATATCGCCCCTAGCGTCTCTCCTATGCTGGCTTAACTTCTGAAAATCACATGGAAGGTGTATCTCGATGTCCTGAAGACGAAAAAACATGGTTCGGAAGTTAAGCCAGCAATGGAAAAAGTGGCGTTCGAGACATGGTTCAAAACTCGACGAAAACTCGCAAAATTCCCACTATGTCGCCCCTAGCGTCTCTCCTATGCTGGCTTAACTTCTGAAAATCACATGGAAGGTGTATCTCGATGTCCTGAAGACGAAAAACATGATTCGGAAGTTAAGCCAGCAATGGAAAAAAGTGGCGTTCGAGACATGGTTCAAAACTCGACGAAAACTCGCAAAATTCACACTATATCGCCCCTAGCGTCTCTCCTATGCTGGCTTAACTTCTGAAAATCACATGGAAGGTGTATCTCGATGTCCTGAAGACGAAAAAACATGATTCGGAAGTTAAGCCAGCAATGGAGGAAAAGTGGCGTTCGAGACATGGTTCAAAACTCGACGAAAACTCGCAAAATTCACACTATATCGCGCCTAGCGTCTCTCCTATGCTGGCTTAACTTCTGAAAATCACATGGAAGGTGTATCTCGATGTCCTGAAGACGAAAAAACATGATTCGGAAGTTAAGCCAGCAATGGAAAAAAGTGGCGTTCGAGACATGGTTCAAAACTCGACGAAAACTCGCAAAATTCACACTATATCGCCCCTAGCGTCTCTCCTATGCTGGCTTAACTTCTGAAAATCACATGGAAGGTGTATCTCGATGTCCTGAAGACGAAAAAACATGATTCGGAAGTTAAGCCAGCAATGGAAAAAAGTGGCGTTCGAGACATGGTTCAAAACTCGACGAAAACTCGCAAAATTCACACTATATCGCCCCTAGCGTCTCTCCTATGCTGGCTTAACTTCTGAAAATCACATGGAAGGTGTATCTCGATGTCCTGAAGACGAAAAAACATGATTCGGAAGTTAAGCCAGCAATGGAAAAAGTGGCGTTCGAGATATGGTTCAACACTCGACGAAAACTCGCAAAATTCACACTATATCGCCCCTAGCGTCTCTCCTATGCTGGCTTAACTTCTGAAAATCACATGGAAGGTGTATCTCGATGTCCTGAAGACGAAAAACATGATTCGGAAGTTAAGCCAGCAATGGAAAAAGTGGCGTTCGAGACATGGTTCAAAACTCGACGAAAACTCGCAAAATTCACACTATATCGCCCCTAGCGTCTCTCCTATGCTGGCTTAACTTCTGAAAATCACATGGAAGGTGTATCTCGATGTCCTGAAGACGAAAAAACATGGTTCGGAAGTTAAGCCAGCAATGGAAAAAGTGGCGTTCGAGACATGGTTCAAAACTCGACGAAAACTCGCAAAATTCACACTATATCGCCCCTAGCGTCTCTCCTATGCTGGCTTAACTTCTGAAAATCACATGGAAGGTGTATCTCGATGTCCTGAAGACGAAAAAACATGATTCGGAAGTTAAGCCAGCAATGGAAAAAAGTGGCGTTCGAGACATGGTTCAAAACTCGACGAAAACTCGCAAAATTCACACTATATCGCCCCTAGCGTCTCTCCTATGCTGGCTTAACTTCTGAAAATCACATGGAAGGTGTATCTCGATGTCCTGAAGACGAAAAAACATGATTCGGAAGTTAAGCCAGCAATGGAAAAAAGTGGCGTTCGAGACATGGTTCAAAACTCGACGAAAACTCGCAAAATTCACACTATATCGCCTAGCGTCTTCTATGCTGGCTTAACTTCTGAAAATCACATGGAAGGGGTATCTCGATGTCCTGAACACGATAACACATGATTCGGAAGTTAAGCCAGCAATGGAAAGAAGTTGCGTTCGGGGCATGGTTCAAAACTCGAGAAAAACTCGCAAAATTCACACTATATCGCCCTAGCGTCTCTCCTATGCTGGCTTAACTTCTGAAAATCACATGGAAGGTGTATCTCGATGTCCTGAAGACGAAAAACATGATTCGGAAGTTAAGCCAGCAATGGAAAAAAGTGGCGTTCGAGACATGGTTCAAAACTCGACGAAAACTCGCAAAATTCACACTATATCGCCCCTAGCGTCTCTCCTATGCTGGCTTAACTTCTGAAAATCACATGGAAGGTGTATCTCGATGTCCTGAAGACGAAAAAACATGATTCGGAAGTTAAGCCAGCAATGGAAAAAGTGGCGTTCGAGACATGGTTCAACACTCGACGAAAACTCGCAAAATTCACACTATATCGCCCCTAGCGTCTCTCCTATGCTGGCTTAACTTCTGAAAATCACATGGAAGGTGTATCTCGATGTCCTGAAGACGAAAAACATGATTCGGAAGTTAAGCCAGCAATGGAAAAAAGTTGCGTTCGAGACATGGTTCAAAACTCGACGAAAACTCGCAAAATTCACACTATATCGCCCCTAGCGTCTCTCCTATGCTGGCTTAACTTCTGAAAATCACATGGAAGGTGTATCTCGATGTCCTGAAGACGAAAAAACATGATTCGGAAGTTAAGCCAGCAATGGAAAAAGTGGCGTTCGAGGTATGGTTCACCACTCGACGAAAACTCGCAAAATTCACACTTTATCGACCCTAGCGTCTCTCCTATGCTGGCTTAACTTCTGAAAATCACATGGAAGGTGTATCTCGATGTCCTGAAGACGAAAAAACATGATTCGGAAGTTAAGCCAGCAATGGAAAAAAGTGGCGTTCGAGACATGGTTCAAAACTCGACGAAAACTCGCAAAATTCACACTATATCGCCCCTAGCGTCTCTCCTATGCTGGCTTAACTTCTGAAAATCACATGGAAGGTGTATCTCGATGTCCTGAAGACGAAAAAACATGATTCGGAAGTTAAGCCAGCAATGGAAAAAGTGGCGTTCGAGACATGGTTCAAAACTCGACGAAAACTCGCAAAATTCACACTATATCGCCCCTAGCGTCTCTCCTATGCTGGCTTAACTTCTGAAAATCACATGGAAGGTGTATCTCGATGTCCTGAAGACGAAAAAACATGATTCGGAAGTTAAGCCAGCAATGGAAAAAAAGTGGGGTTCGAGACATGGTTCAAAACTCGACGAAAACTCGCAAAATTCACACTATATCGCCCCTAGCGTCTCTCCTATGCTGGCTTAACTTCTGAAAATCACATGGAAGGTGTATCTCGATGTCCTGAAGACGAAAAAACATGATTCGGAAGTTAAGCCAGCAATGGAAAAAAGTGGCGTTCGAGACATGGTTCAAAACTCGACGAAAACTCGCAAAATTCACACTATATCGCCCCTAGCGTCTCTCCTATGCTGGCTTAACTTCTGAAAATCACATGGAAGGTGTATCTCGATGTCCTGAAGACGAAAAACATGATTCGGAAGTTAAGCCAGCAATGGAAAAAGTGGCGTTCGAGACATGGTTCAAAACTCGACGAAAACTCGCAAAATTCACACTATATCGCCCCTAGCGTCTCTCCTATGCTGGCTTAACTTCTGAAAATCACATGGAAGGTGTATCTCGATGTCCTGAAGACGAAAAAACATGATTCGGAAGTTAAGCCAGCAATGGAAAAAAGTGGCGTTCGAGACATGGTTCAAAACTCGACGAAAACTCGCAAAATTCACACTATATCGCCCCTAGCGTCTCTCCTATGCTGGCTTAACTTCTGAAAATCACATGGAAGGTGTATCTCGATGTCCTGAAGACGAAAAAACATGATTCGGAAGTTAAGCCAGCAATGGAAAAAGTGGCGTTCGAGACATGGTTCAAAACTCGACGAAAACTCGCAAAATTCACACTATATCGCCCCTAGCGTCTCTCCTATGCTGGCTTAACTTCTGAAAATCACATGGAAGGTGTATCTCGATGTCCTGAAGACGAAAAAACATGATTCGGAAGTTAAGCCAGCAATGGAAAAAAGTGGCGTTCGAGACATGGTTCAAAACTCGACGAAAACTCGCAAAATTCACACTATATCGCCCCTAGCGTCTCTCCTATGCTGGCTTAACTTCTGAAAATCACATGGAAGGTGTATCTCGATGTCCTGAAGACGAAAAAACATGATTCGGAAGTTAAGCCAGCAATGGAAAAAGTGGCGTTCGAGACATGGTTCAAAACTCGACGAAAACTCGCAAAATTCACACTATATCGCCCCTAGCGTCTCTCCTATGCTGGCTTAACTTCTGAAAATCACATGGAAGGTGTATCTCGATGTCCTGAAGACGAAAAAACATGATTCGGAAGTTAAGCCAGCAATGGAAAAAAGTGGCGTTCGAGACATGGTTCAAAACTCGACGAAAACTCGCAAAATTCACACTATATCGCCCCTAGCGTCTCTCCTATGCTGGCTTAACTTCTGAAAATCACATGGAAGGTGTATCTCGATGTCCTGAAGACGAAAAACATGATTCGGAAGTTAAGCCAGCAATGAAAAAGGGGCGTTCGAGACATGGTTCAAAACTCGACGAAAACTCGCAAAATTCACACTATATCGCCCCTAGCGTCTCTCCTATGCTGGCTTAACTTCTGAAAATCACATGGAAGGTGTATCTCGATGTCCTGAAGACGAAAAAACATGATTCGGAAGTTAAGCCAGCAATGGAAAAAAGTGGCGTTCGAGACATGGTTCAAAACTCGACGAAAACTCGCAAAATTCACACTATATCGCCCCTAGCGTCTCTCCTATGCTGGCTTAACTTCTGAAAATCACATGGAAGGTGTATCTCGATGTCCTGAAGACGAAAAAACATGATTCGGAAGTTAAGCCAGCAATGGAAAAAAGTGGCGTTCCAGACATGGTTCAAAACTCGACGAAAACTCGCAAAATTCACACTATATCGCCCCTAGCGTCTCTCCTATGCTGGCTTAACTTCTGAAAATCACATGGAAGGTGTATCTCGATGTCCTGAAGACGAAAAACATGATTCGGAAGTTAAGCCAGCAATGGAAAAAGTGGCGTTCGAGACATGGTTCAAAACTCGACGAAAACTCGCAAAATTCACACTATATCGCCCCTAGCGTCTCTCCTATGCTGGCTTAACTTCTGAAAATCACATGGAAGGTGTATCTCGATGTCCTGAAGACGAAAAACATGATTCGGAAGTTAAGCCAGCAATGGAAAAAGTGGCGTTCGAGACATGGTTCAAAACTCGACGAAAACTCGCAAAATTCCCACTATATCGCCCCTAGCGTCTCTCCTATGCTGGCTTAACTTCTGAAAATCACATGGAAGGTGTATCTCGATGTCCTGAAGACGAAAAACATGATTCGGAAGTTAAGCCAGCAATGGAAAAAAGTGGCGTTCGAGACATGGTTCAAAACTCGACGAAAACTCGCAAAATTCACACTATATCGCCCCTAGCGTCTCTCCTATGCTGGCTTAACTTCTGAAAATCACATGGAAGGTGTATCTCGATGTCCTGAAGACGAAAAAACATGATTCGGAAGTTAAGCCAGCAATGGAAAAAAGTGGCGTTCGAGACATGGTTCAAAACTCGACGAAAACTCGCAAAATTCACACTATATCGCCCCTAGCGTCTCTCCTATGCTGGCTTAACTTCTGAAAATCACATGGAAGGTGTATCTCGATGTCCTGAAGACGAAAAAACATGGTTCGGAAGTTAAGCCAGCAATGGAAAAAGTGGCGTTCGAGATATGGTTCAACACTCGACGAAAACTCGCAAAATTCACACTTTATCGACCCTAGCGTCACTCCTATGCTGGCTTAACTTCTGAAACTCACATGGAAGGTGTATCTCGATGTCCTGAAGACGAAAAAACGTGATCCGGAAGTTAAGCCAGCAATGGAAAAAGTGGCGTTCGAGACATGGTTCAAAACTCGACGAAAACTCGCAAAATTCACACTATATCGCCCCTAGCGTCTCTCCTATGCTGGCTTAACTTCTGAAAATCACATGGAAGGTGTATCTCGATGTCCTGAAGACGAAAAAACATGATTCGGAAGTTAAGCCAGCAATGGAAAAAAGTAGCGTTCGAGACATGGTTCAAAACTCGACGAAAACTCGCAAAATTCACACTATATCGCCCCTAGCGTCTCTCCTATGCTGGCTTAACTTCTGAAAATCACATGGAAGGTGTATCTCGATGTCCTGAAGACGAAAAAACATGATTCGGAAGTTAAGCCAGCAATGGAAAAAAGTGGCGTTCGAGACATGGTTCAAAACTCGACGAAAACTCGCAAAATTCACACTATATCGCCCTAGCGTCTCTCCTATGCTGGCTTAACTTCTGAAAATCACATGGAAGGTGTATCTCGATGTCCTGAAGACGAAAAAACATGATTCGGAAGTTAAGCCAGCAATGGAAAAAAGTGGCGTTCGAGACATGGTTCAAAACTCGACGAAAACTCGCAAAATTCACACTATATCGCCCCTAGCGTCTCTCCTATGCTGGCTTAACTTCTGAAAATCACATGGAAGGTGTATCTCGATGTCCTGAAGACGAAAAACTGTGATCCGGAAGTTAAGCCAGCAATGGAAAAAGTGGCGTTCGAGACATGGTTCAAAACTCGACGAAAACTCGCAAAATTCACACTATATCGCCCCTAGCGTCTCTCCTATGCTGGCTTAACTTCTGAAAATCACATGGAAGGTGTATCTCGATGTCCTGAAGACGAAAAAACATGATTCGGAAGTTAAGCCAGCAATGGAAAAAAGTGGCGTTCGAGACATGGTTCAAAACTCGACGAAAACTCGCAAAATTCACACTATATCGCCCCTAGCGTCTCTCCTATGCTGGCTTAACTTCTGAAAATCACATGGAAGGTGTATCTCGATGTCCTGAAGACGAAAAAACATGATTCGGAAGTTAAGCCAGCAATGGAAAAAAGTGGCGTTCGAGACATGGTTCAAAACTCGACGAAAACTCGCAAAATTCACACTATATCGCCCCTAGCGTCTCTCCTATGCTGGCTTAACTTCTGAAAATCACATGGAAGGTGTATCTCGATGTCCTGAAGACGAAAAACTGTGATCCGGAAGTTAAGCCAGCAATGGAAAAAAGTGGCGTTCGAGACATGGTTCAAAACTCGACGAAAACTCGCAAAATTCACACAATATTGCCCCTAGCGTCTCTCCTATGCTGGCTTAACTTCTGAAAATCACATGGAAGGTGTATCTCGATGTCCTGAAGACGAAAAAACATGATTCGGAAGTTAAGCCAGCAATGGAAAAAAGTGGCGTTCGAGACATGGTTCAAAACTCGACGAAAACTCGCAAAATTCACACTATATCGCCCCTAGCGTCTCTCCTATGCTGGCTTAACTTCTGAAAATCACATGGAAGGTGTATCTCGATGTCCTGAAGACGAAAAACTGTGATCCGGAAGTTAAGCCAGCAATGGAAAAAAGTGGCGTTCGAGACATGGTTCAAAACTCGACGAAAACTCGCAAAATTCACACTATATCGCCCCTAGCGTCTCTCCTATGCTGGCTTAACTTCTGAAAATCACATGGAAGGTGTATCTCGATGTCCTGAAGACGAAAAAACATGATTCGGAAGTTAAGCCAGCAATGGAAAAAGTGGCGTTCGAGACATGGTTCAAAACTCGACGAAAACTCGCAAAATTCACACTATATCGCCCCTAGCGTCTCTCCTATGCTGGCTTAACTTCTGAAAATCACATGGAAGGTGTATCTCGATGTCCTGAAGACGAAAAAAAATGATTCGGAAGTTAAGCCAGCAATGGAAATATTATGGCGTTCGAGACATGGTTCAAAACTCGACGAAAACTCGCAAAATTCACACTATATCGCCCCTAGCGTCTCTCCTATGCTGGCTTAACTTCTGAAAATCACATGGAAGGTGTATCTCGATGTCCTGAAGACGAAAAAACATGATTCGGAAGTTAAGCCAGCAATGGAAAAAAGTTGCGTTCGAGACATGGTTCAAAACTCGACGAAAACTCGCAAAATTCACACTATATCGCCCCTAGCGTCTCTCCTATGCTGGCTTAACTTCTGAAAATCACATGGAAGGTGTATCTCGATGTCCTGAAGACGAAAAACCATGATTCGGAAGTTAAGCCAGCAATGGAAAAAAGTTGCGTTCGAGACATGGTTCAAAACTCGACGAAAACTCGCAAAATTCACACTATATCGCCCCTAGCGTCTCTCCTATGCTGGCTTAACTTCTGAAAATCACATGGAAGGTGTATCTCGATGTCCTGAAGACGAAAAAACATGATTCGGAAGTTAAGCCAGCAATGGAAAAAAGTGGCGTTCGAGACATGGTTCAAAACTCGACGAAAACTCGCAAAATTCACACTATATCGCCCCTAGCGTCTCTCCTATGCTGGCTTAACTTCTGAAAATCACATGGAAGGTGTATCTCGATGTCCTGAAGACGAAAAACGTGATCCGGAAGTTAAGCCAGCAATGGAAAAAGTGGCGTTCGAGACATGGTTCAAAACTCGACGAAAACTCGCAAAATTCACACTATATCGCCCTAGCGTCTCTCCTATGCTGGCTTAACTTCTGAAAATCACATGGAAGGTGTATCTCGATGTCCTGAAGACGAAAAAACATGATTCGGAAGTTAAGCCAGCAATGGAAAAAGTGGCGTTCGAGACATGGTTCAAAACTCGACGAAAACTCGCAAAATTCACACTATATCGCCCCTAGCGTCTCTCCTATGCTGGCTTAACTTCTGAAAATCACATGGAAGGTGTATCTCGATGTCCTGAAGACGAAAAACATGATTCGGAAGTTAAGCCAGCAATGGAAAAAAAAGTGGCGTTCGAGACATGGTTCAAAACTCGACGAAAACTCGCAAAATTCACACTATATCGCCCCTAGCGTCTCTCCTATGCTGGCTTAACTTCTGAAAATCACATGGAAGGTGTATCTCGATGTCCTGAAGACGAAAAAACATGATTCGGAAGTTAAGCCAGCAATGGAAAAAAGTGGCGTTCGAGACATGGTTCAAAACTCGACGAAAACTCGCAAAATTCACACTATATCGCCCCTAGCGTCTCTCCTATGCTGGCTTAACTTCTGAAAATCACATGGAAGGTGTATCTCGATGTCCTGAAGACGAAAAAACATGATTCGGAAGTTAAGCCAGCAATGGAAAAAAGTGGCGTTCGAGACATGGTTCAAAACTCGACGAAAACTCGCCAAATTCACACTATATCGCCCCTAGCGTCTCTCCTATGCTGGCTTAACTTCTGAAAATCACATGGAAGGTGTATCTCGATGTCCTGAAGACGAAAAAACATGATTCGGAAGTTAAGCCAGCAATGGAAAAAAGTGGCGTTCGTACACTAATAGCCTAACGTCTGCACCAAAGACAGCGCGCAAAACAAAGTGTATCACTTAAGACTGCTGACCCTTCTCCTTTCTCAGCCTCAGCCCCTTGTCTCTAAAGTAAGCCGGCAGGGAGGCAGCCCGAGAGAGAGAGAGAGAGAGAGAGAGAGAGAGAGAGAGAGAGAGAGAGAGAGAGAGAGAGAGAGAGAGAGACGGAAGGAAAGGGTAGAAATAAAAGGAGACGGTTCTGCCGTCATGTAATAATTATTACCATGGAAATGAGGACAGGAAGCGGAGGGCGGGGGAGCCATCTGCTGTAGTAGTAATAATACAAAATAATAATAATAATGAAAAAAAAAATAATAACGGACAGCGAGAGGACCGAAGGAAGTAAGGGGGTGAAGTAAGGACAACCACTCCATTCATAGCGGCAATACGGGGCAGCGTAGTGGCACCGGGCGCAAAAGGAATTCATTGAGAGGCCGGCGGCCGGCAGGCCGGACACATATTTTGTAACGCCTTTCTGTCGCCCCTTGTAAAGGAACAGGCGACACCGTTGGCCGCCCCGCACGCCACTTCGAGTGGTCCTAAGGAGAGAGAGAGAGAGAGAGAGAGAGAGAGAGAGAGAGAGAGAGAGAGAGAGAGAGAGAGAGAGAGAGAGAGAGAGAGGAAAGAAAGGAGAAAGAGAGAAGAGCCTGGCTGGACTGCCGCCAGGCGCGCCGAGCAGCCCGGGAGTAAAGTCAGCCAATCGAGACAGCGAGGCGGGGCGGGGCGGGGCGGGAGGCGACGCACTCGGGCCGTGAAATCCAAGGTGTATCATTTAAAAAGACGCGCGCGAGAGGCGACTCAAGCCAACCCAGAGCCAGCGGCGCGGCTGCTTGTGGACTTCGAGCCCTCCCTCTCCCCCCCCCCCTCTCCCCAACCCTCAGCCACGCCCCTGGACTAATTTCAAACCGTGTTCTTGGCCCGGCGCAGCAGCCCGTGGTGCGGCGTTGTGTGGCGGTCAAGACTTCCGCAGAGCCAGAGGGTAGCCGTGCCCGGTTAGGGTCGGACGGGTCGGGGCGGGTCGAGCCGGGAGGGAAGTTCCCCAGGGTGAGGTCGGGTCCGGTCCGGGTCTGGGTCTCACACATGCACGCCATTACGCAGTACGGTGTGGAAAGGATAGACACCGCAGTAAAGCGGGATTGCCTATGCTCGACTCGGCCGGCGCAGCAGGGCCACTGTTATTCAATCTATTTCGTGTGAAAAGTGTCATTCTTTTGAATTTGACTGTAAAATTCATCCCGACCGATTCACGTTAAAACGAATATGACATTACACCCTGACCAATGTGACAGTTTTTACATTGAAAAGAATGTGACATGACAGTAATTGAATAACACTGGCCTCAAAAGGTGGGTGACAGAATCAGAGTTGCAAGAGGAGTAGGCAATAAATTAGCCTCAAACAGTAAAACGGAGTAAAGCAGGCTTCATCTCTACTAAAGCGTTGCCTAGTAGGCAGGCGCTGATGCAGCCCGCTCTACTCTTCTGTGTTTGAGATTACGTTGCCTACTTTTCTGGCAAACCTGCGTATTGCCTACTTTTCTGGCAACTCTGGACAGAATGGACGCTGGCTCGCGATACATCTAGGGCAGTGAAGCGAAAATTCATACTTTTCCATACCGAATTTCGGTGAACACATAACAGGAATTTGCCTAATTAATTTTGATTTTTTTTTTCATGGCAGGATGAGATGAGCTACACGTGATGTAGTAGAGAGCCGTGTGGCGATGCAGCGCGGTGGAAATGAAAATAATTCCCGGCTGAGTTGAGCGCACATGACTGCCGGGAAAATGTCATCGTCCCCACAACTCGCGAAAAAAGGAAGAAAAGGGGGAGGGGGAATTACGCACAGCCGCGTGTCATGAATTGTGCGAAAATTTTTGTGCTAGAATTATAGGTGTAGCGGAGGGCAAAAAAAAGGGGGGGGGGGACGAGCTAAAATAAAAATGGCTGCTTGGCGGCTTGGCTGCTGCTGGCTCCGTTTGACGCACATGGCCTGAAAATGAATAAATCACCGGCAGAATTACTGGGCGGAAATAACGCGTGCCAAGGCGAACGAATCGCGGGAGAGTGACGGTATAGGGAAAAAGAGAGAGAGAGAGAGAGAGAGAGGGAGAGGGAGAGAGAGAGAGAGAGAGAGAGAGAGAGAGGAAGAGGGGGCTCGCAGGAGTGGGAGAGAAGCCATCACCTGGGTCCAGACGATTAGTGGAGGCCTCTTAAAGACATCTGGCTCCGTTTAAAGGGGAGTGGAGGCTGTCTCCGGCTACGGATTGAGAGGCTGAAAGAGGGTAGTCCAGGGCGGAGAGAGAGGGAGAGAGAGAGAGAGAGAGAGAGAGAGAGAGAGAGAGAGAGAGAGAGAGAGAGAGAGAGAGTGAGAGAGAGAGAGTGAGAGAGAGAGAGAGAGAGAGAGAGAGAGAGAGAGAGAGAGAGAGAGAGAGAGAGAGAGAGAAGCCAGAGGGGGTTAACGCAGGAGGGAGAGGGTGTTGAGACCGGCCGGGCGGGGCCCAGAGCGCCAGCTAGGCCTGCTACGAGGCTAGTCCCTGAGCAGCAGAGGCGGCCCAGGCCGGGCGGCACGGGAAATACGAGACACGCTTGTCTGTCAACATGTAGGGGGCGTGGTCCTGGTGAATAAGGCAGACCCAATCAAACAAAGAGAAGCCCAGCGCCGCCCTGCTGGCCAGGCCCGGCCCGGCCCAGCCTCAGGGGGCACCTGCGTAATCCCTCAGCTGACGCAAGGCGTTAAGCACATCGTGGTCAAGGGGGAACTGTGGAAATACCGGTGTGTGTGCGTGTAGGGATGCACGATATCGCGATGTTTCAATATCGACACGATATCGTAAAAAAAAATTGGGATCATTTCTTTACTTATATTAAAATGTCGAGGTTGCTCCGATGGGTTGATCACTTGATCACTGTACTCATTTGTACACATCAGGCTGTACTCATCTGTACTCGGCGACAATTTTCAAACAAAAGTTTAGCCATATTTGTTAAAAGTTTTGTTCAATAATGTTATTAATTTACGGTCAACAGCTTTATTGACGGAAAAAAAATGAAATTAAGCCTATGAAATCTAAGATGTACTCCCCCATACTCACGTACTCATGTGTAAACTCCAGCCGTAAAGTGATCAACCCCTCCGATTGCTCGATACTACGACATATTGCGGTATATCGCCCACTTCCAGACATCTTGTTCCTTGATATGGCTTCGATATTGCGTTGATATCTTTCGATACTATCAAGACTCGACGTGTCGAGCCTACGTTTATGCTTGATCCCAAAATCTGAATATCGCACAGCCCTACGCGTGCGCATCGTCGATTGTTGACGGTCTCCGCTAATCAATTCGGTGACCGGGGACCGACGGTACACAATAAAAGCGTTCTGCGGTGGGGCATGGGGCAGGGCAGGGTAGGGTGGGGCTGGGGCTGTGACCTGGTGGGGGCGGGAGAGGACCGAGCCCGGGCGGGCCAGCCGGGCCAGCAGAGATTAGCTCTGGCGGCAGCGGCGCGCTGCAGCGGGCACAGAGAGCGGAAAACCGCAAACTAGCGAGCAGCAGCGCGCTCTGTGCGCTCAGCCGTGCACTAAAGCCTGGCGCTAGCCGGCCTGGGGCCCACCACCCCGCAAGCGCTACTGCGTTCGACACACCGGCCCTGTCAAAACCCCAAGGGAAGGATTTCATTGTTACACCAAGTGTTCACCTGCTCAACATTTGGATGTGTGCAACTTCCAGCCTACACTCTAAATGACTATGGTCATTTTTGTAACTAGCTCCGAACGTTTTTGTACGTCACTAAATAAGATACAATATTATGTGTCAGTACAGTTACAATTCTAGATAAATCGTAACGAACGGCAGACAATTAAGAGGTCAAAATTGTATCTAGGTTAGTGACTTACAAAAACGTTCAGAGCTAGTTACAAAAATGTCCGTAGTCATTTAGAGTGTAGCACGTGCAAGTGCGCAATCGGCAATTGTGCAATTTAAACACTTGGACACTTGGAACTGCATACATACCGAGTTGTACACTTGGACGTGTAAGACTGGACGTTCCACACATTCAAGTGTTGAACAGTTGCACACTTGTTTTAACAGTTTAATCCTGCTGCGTAGAAACGTAGGTGATTACTAAGAAGGAAAAACTCAGTACAGGTCTGAGCGTGCTGGTTGTACGAGTCGCTCCCTCTGTCACGGTACGATTTTCATGGACGCTAACGGAATCATCCCCTTTAAAAGATTCGCGTGCACCGGTGGGATGCGTGTGTGTGTGTGGGGGGGGGAGAGAGAGATGGCGAGCGTGTTTCCGTGGGCTATTACCATTCCTCTTGAGCCCTGCAGGCGGGCGGGCAGACCGCGTGGGGGGAGACGGGGGGGGGGGGGATTTATCTTGGACGAGATTGACAATCGCGGGTGGGAGGCGGGTGGTCGTGGGCAGACGGTGAAAACTGCTCGCCTGTGCATTTATAGCGCAGACGACGCTGGACCGTGTGGTACCCCCCCCCCCCCCCCCCCGGCTCCTCTCTCTCGCCCACACGCGTTCTGCCTGGACCATTCAAAAGAATCTCAAATGGATTACGTCGTGCGCGTGCGAGAGAGAAGGGCGGCGGGCGGAGGGGACCTCCACCCCCATCCTCTGTGAACATTCCCATTAAAACATCTGCGGTAGAGCGGAGGCGAGTAATGAAAGTATTATAGCGAGTACATTCAAAGAAAAGGTGACTGCGGCTGTGGCCAAAAGTGGTTTTGTATGGCAATCTTGAAACGATAAATAATACCGCTCCCTGGGGAAAATTATCGGAGCAGCATAGTACAACCGCTTTATACTCGATTTAAAAAGGCCATCGCGACGCGCGCCCCCGCCTTGCGCTGACTGCACTATTTTATACATTATAATTTCACGTTTTATCTCTCCTTTTTCAGGTCGTGATCCACAGCCGCCGCTAACGGTAGTTTAATGACAAGGACCTACATAACTACTCTCTCGGGGCGTTTTCCCCCTGTTCGATACCACTTTCCCTTTTTTTTTGCAAACAATTTCTGTTTCTCTTGCATCCCATAATTACAGCTTCCGATGCCAACACTGATCTTTTTTACTGGTGTGGCATGGTTCATAAACGGCTTAAGCGAAATACTACGCACCAGTGCTGCTGAATTAACATTTTTCACAATTTGTTTTCTCAAAATGTAACCGATTAATGAACAAATGAAAATTAAGCTCCGGAGCGGTCTGCCCATCCATCCGAGAGGAAGTGAAAATGAACCGAGCGGCATCCGCGCAGCGAGGAATAATTGTAAAATCGGGAGGGAGGGAGGGAGGGAGGGAGGGAGGGAGGGGGAGAGAGGGAGAGAGAGAGAGAGAGAGAGAGAGAGAGAGAGAGAGAGAGAGAGAGAGAGAGAGAGAGAGAGAGAGAGAGAGCGAGAGCGTTAATTCCCTGCCGGCCTACTGCCCGCTGCTCGTTTCCCCCGCAAGGTCTCGACAAATTGGACGGTGCGGCGCGATTTGCAGACGTCATATTGCGCGATGATGGCGGACTGGGGCGGGACCAAAGGGGTAGCAAACGCGCAGAGGGGGCTGGCGGTGAACAACAACAGTGCAACAACAACAACAACAACAGAAGAAAAAGGGGGGAAAAAGAGGCGGAGAGGGAAGGAAACAGAGTCCGAGGGGTGAAAGCGCCGCTCAGTAGTTGGCCCTGGAATGCAGGACTAGGAAGGGCGTAAATACAGGGCAGGGCGTATGGTGCGCCTAATGGCGGGGGGGGGGGGGGGAGTTCGGAGAAGACACGATGTGCCCTTCATGCATGGAGGCGCACGCGCAGTGCAGGAGCTCGCGAGACGCACACAATGCAGCGGAGGGCGACGGCCTCAAAGAAACTAGGTTTGCGACTTTCGCATCGCAACGACTACTCGCGAGATGGAGAACGCGGTTGAGGGATCGTTCATGTATAGTCTGCGTCCTCTAGCGGCAGGAGGGGTAGAAATATTACGCTGGAAATCCATGTGTACGAATGTCGCTCACTTGTAGATGAGCGAAAAAAATTCGCTCACTTCTAGGTAAGCAAATGACTATTCGCTCACTTGTAGGTGAGCAAATGACTATTCGCTCACTTGTAGTTGAGCGAATGACCATTTGGTCAATAGTCATTCGCTCACCTTCAAGTGAGTGGATTTATTCGTTCATCTACAAGTGAGCGACATTCGTAAAATTGGATTTCCAGTGTTAGGGCCCTCTTAAGTTCCAGGACTGTCATCGGAGCTCATAGAACAGCATTCAATTTTCATCCCCAGGTACAAATATGATGGGATCTTTATACATTTTGGAGTTGGTCCTGCGACTAGTGAGAGCCCTTATTACATTTGTACGCCCCCCCCCCCCCCCACGTAATTTATGAACGACCCCCAAAATGACGATATTGTCCGTGTGTGTGGTCATTTCCCAGGACGCAGTGTGTGCACTTTGGCCGAGCATTCTCGTGTAGCGTTCAAAAATATTTACGAAAACAGAGAATAAACCTGACAGAAAATGTGCAGCCTCAGAGCAGCCTACCCCGCCGGGGCTGGGAGTCTGTTCCAGCACCTGGCGTCTGCGAGATTCATCTTACCGCCAAGAAAACGCAGCTTTACCTCCTCAAAGCGGCTGGTGGACAAGGAGTGGCGAACCTGAAAAAAAATGGCACCGACCCAACGACAAATACTGCTTCGTTCCCAACAAAACACTTTCGTCGAGCTCCTCATTACAGATTTCCTTTCAGCTGCTCGCAGGGCGCAGGCGTCTTCTCTCTCTCTCTCTCTCTCTCTCTCTCTCTCTCTCTCTCTCTCTCTCTCTCTCTCTCTCTCTCTCTCCCTCCCCCAGACCCGTTCTAGTTGCAGCCAGAGCACATAAAAAAGCGCTTCTGTCAAACTCATCTAATTCTGTTGATTTTGCCTTTGGGCTTTTGTAGTCTACACTGTGAAAAAAATATTTGTAAATTTACGACTTTTTTAATAATTTTGGATTACGACACGGAGTCGTAAATTTACGAGAGCAAATTCTTGCCCGTTGAAGAACACCAAGTCGACACATGATGTCAAAAAATACTCTTAAAAATACGACTCAAAATCTTAACTTTACGACATATGGAAATTTTTTCCGTAACCCTCACGACTTTTTTCACAGTGTAAAGAAAATTTCGGAGATAGTTCAAAGAGAATCCCGCTGATTCAGAACAGACTACGATATTTCGAAAGTATTGCTCACGAGAGCAAAATCATTTGGAATACAGGAGTCAGTTTTCCTGCCGCTGATTCACGAGAAACGTTTTCCGTGAGCAGGAGGCCCGGACACTCAGCCTTCTGTATTTTTCATCGCAGGTAACTGAAAGTAAACTTATGAGAAAAAAGGGTCACTAAGACTCTGCGGCGGATCGAGGAAAGAGAGAGAGAGAGAGAGAGAGAGAGAGAGAGAGAGAGAGAGAGAGAGAGGGGGAAGTCTCCGCCCGGGTTCGGGTCCGGGTTCTGCACGGCGCGCTGGTGCAATTGAAGCAGTCCGCCGAATTACGTTTTAATCAGGACCGATGCAGCGGGGATGGAGGAGGGGGGGGGGGAGGGGGCTGGCCCGCGCGTCTCTGGAAGTCTGGCTGAGTGAATGTAATTAAAGTTGCATTCTACCTTCAAAGCGGCTGAATTGAAAGTAGACATTGCAAGCCTTCTTTGAGCCCTTTGGCGAGCCTTTGGGCCTCAGCGGTAAAAATGAATGAATGCGAGTCGATCTCGCGGCCCTCGCGACCCACCCCGCCTCTTTGTCTTGAAAGGCTTTTGCCTCAAATATTCATGAGGAGCAAGTGGGAGAGCGGGGGAGAGAGAGAGAAGGGAAGAGAGAGTGGAGAGAGAAGAGAGAGGGGAGAGAGAAGAGAGAGGGGTCGGAGGAGGGGATAGTTTGGGCTGCTGCGATCCTCGTCGAGAGTGATTTTGTTCGGACCGGCCGCGGGCCGTCAGGAGCGAGAGGAGAGGAGAGTGCAGGCGGAAGAGCCTGGCTCAGGCGCTACAGAACAGTCCTGTTCGTCGTACCGGACAGCTAATGAACAGTCCTGCTGTTCGTCACACCGGAGAGCTACAGCACAGCACTGAGCACTGGCAAATATATTGTACCAAAGTACACTAAATATACAGTAAGTTTGTACAGGGGAGACCTGTACCTGTACATGATCGTTGTACCTTTTTAGTTCACCTCCCATAAGACTCCACAAAGGGTTTTTTTCCGAGTACACTGACGGTTTTTACGGTTTACGGCTTTCACTACTGTGGGTTTTTTGAACAGCATAGGCTTGTGGGACTTACCGGCTGGCCGTTGATGAGCCACTGGAGGCTGGCTGGTGGGTTGGAGCGGTCAGCCGTGCAGGTGGCGTTGATCACCGTGCCCAGCGTGTACGCCTTCTCCGCGCCGTGGATCTTCACGTCTTCCCTGGGCAGCACTGAAATAGAAAGAAAGAAAAAAACACGTCGTTAGGAAATCTGGCAACACCAAGGATCTATTTCATACACTGTAAAAAGTATCTCTGTAAATTTACGACTTTTTTCGTAATTTGTGATTTACAAACGGTGTTGTAACTTTATGATCGAATTCGTAAATTTACGACAGCCTTTTAGGGCTCGTTTAAGAATCAAAAGTCGATACCAAGTGTCCTGAAAGTTTGGTAAATTTACAATTTGATATCGTAACTTTACGACATTTCTCATGGAAAATTTTCCCGTAACTACAAACATTTCTCACAGTGTAGAAACCTACGAATGAAAACTTTCGACGACCTCTTCCTAAAAAATAATAGAACTCGTAGTCTCATATTTTATTGTTTAATTATTGGTTACACCCCCGGCAGAACGAGACTAAGCTTACGGTGAATTTTTCCCGTAAACTACGGTAAATGCACTGTAAGCTACGGTTAATCAGAGTGCATCACTGGAAGCTTACTGAGACATTCACTGCAGTTTACAGTGAATATTTACCGCGTTTAACCTGTGGTGGACATTTTAATTTTGCTCCGCTATCCTCGTGACGACTCACAGTGGCGCTCTCGCGACTGTGCACGGTAAAAACTGCGTCTTGGTTTTCAAGACGCCACGGTTTTCTTATGGAGAAAATGCATTGCAGTGTCTTGGTTTTTCCAAAACGTCTTGAAAACCAAGACGCGGTTTTTACCGTGTGAGTCATCATCTTTCAAATCGGGCGCGAACAGGAAATAAAGTAAAAAAAAGAAGAAAAAAAAACAACACTCTCGTCGGCGCGGGCGTGGCGTTGCACTTTATGCGGCCAACTTCGGGGCGCGCGCGTTCCACGCCGTTGCCGCGACCTGTTACACTGCCAGAAAACATGGACCGGAGGAGGCTCACCTGAGCGCGGCGCGCTCGCTGGGGGGAGCGGGGAGGGGGCGAGAGGAAGTGAGAGGAGCGGAAGAGAATTCAATAGAAATAGCCAATTTTGGCGGCGCTTTCGGAAGCAATAACGATCGTCTCTCTCCGCACAATGGAGCGCCGGGAACCGAACCAACTTGTCCGGAGGAGGAGTAGGGGGGGGAGGGGAGGGGCTGTACTCTAGCTGTCCCCCTAACCCCTACCCCTTCCCCGCGGGCGAGCCGGGCGAGCCCAGGTCGTGGACGCACTTAGCCGCACCCATGCAAATCTCTGCAGAAGTGGCACTTTGGAGTGGTACCAAGCATCGGGAGGGTGGAGTTCACCTGCCTCCCGCACCCGTACCACCCAGACCACCGCCCCTCCACCACACCACACCCCCTCCGGCTCCTTTACGTCTTGTCGATTGCAGATAACGCAGAGCGAGAGAGAGACAGGACGGCGGCGGCGCTCGCACACGGCTAAAGACAGGAGGAGAGAGAGGATGAGAGAGAGGGAGGGGCGGGGGGAAGGGGGGCGGTCACAGTAGAAAGTGGGGCACTGTTGCCAGATCTACATCGCTCCTGCAAAAACAAGGAGGAAGAGGAAGCCAACGACCTCCTGCCTCGCACGACCCGCACTGAGTATTTTCGCTATGTTTATTTTAAAGGGGAAAAAACTACTTTGCTCTTAATAAGACTAAGGACTTTCTTAAACCGGTAGGCTGCTATACCAGTCTTCCCTGTTCCTCTCCCTAGGGGTGTTCCTCGGGGCCGCCCCGCCCCGCCCCACCTCGCCCCGCCCCGCCGCGCCTCGCGGGCCGCAGTGTCCTATCTGATGAGCACCCTCTGATAAGCTGATCTGTGTGTGCCGGCCCACCGGCCCGTAGAGCCGTATCCCCCATAATGGTAGCTCCCGCTGGGGCCCTTGGGAGTCTCTCACGATTGATTTAAGGGGAAAGGGGGGAGGGGAGGTTGAGATCAGTAAAGAGGTGAGCGAGACCACACCGCACTGTAAAATTTTAAGTCGTCACATTACGACAAAGTCAGTGCTAATTTTTTTTTGAAACGTTCGTCAGATGACTAATGGTTCGTCACAGTGTGACGAAAGATTCATGTCATGTGACGAAAGATTCATGGGACAAAAGATTCATGTGACGAAAGATTCATGTGACGAAAGATTCATGTGACGAAAGATTCATGTGACGAAAGATTCATGTGACGAAAGATTCATGTGACGAAAGATTCATGTGACGAAAGATTCATGTGACGAAAGATTCATGTGACGAAAGATTCATGTCATGTGACGAAAGATTCATGTCATGTGACGAAAGATTCATGTCATGTGACGAAAGATTCATGTCATGTGACGAAAGATTCATGTCATGTGACGAAGGATTCATGTCATGTGACGAAAGATTCATGTCATGTGACGAAAGATTCATGTCATGTGACGAAATGTATGTCATGTGACGACTTTTCCATCACAGCCCTTGTGACGAAACAGTCGTAGCAATATTTATCGTCACATGACAATTTGGTTTAACAGTGCGTGAGGCGCACCAGCGCAACGGCTGCACCGCCGCTCATTACAGGGGCGTCTTATTCAAATGTAACGGGCGGGCCGCGGCAGGGCGGGGCGGGGAGACACGGCTGAGGCTGAGCCTGGCTACGAGGCTACGAGACATCTCACGCGGGCAAAGCTGCGAATGGCCGCGTGCGCGGGAACAGAGGGGAGGAGGGTTCTGATAAGGGTGAGGGAGCTCTGAGTGAGATCGCAGCCTGATAAGCCTTTGGGGGGGGGGGGGGGGGGCTCCAGAGCACGGCAGCGGGAGGACTCCAGAGAACCGGGCGCCATGACTCACCGGGGTGAAGGGGACACCCTGAAATGGGGAGAGAAAGGGAGGTGAGAGAGAGAGAGAGAGAGAGAGAGAGAGAGAGAGAGAGAGAGAGAGAGAGAGAGAGAGAGAGAGAGAGAAATGGGAATGATGAGATAAGTTGGAAGACGTGAGATTGTACGAGACATGTATTGGTGCTAGTTCAAAGCGCGTGATGAGTCTGTAGGTAAGGGACAAACTTTGCGAGAGAGTGGAGCCACCTCCACCAGCTGCCCCCGCCCCACCACAGCTCGCCCCGCCCCGCCCCGCCCCGCCCCGCCCCGCCCCGCCCCGCCCGGCCCCGCTGAACGTGTGGTGGCATCCCGTCGCGCCTGCCTTCCGGCGCCAAACCGAATCGGATGCACCACCTGTATGGACCAGAAGAGATAGTGGGGATGGGGATGGAGAGGGGTGAGGGGAGGAGAGGGGTGAGGGAAGGAGAGGAGAGGAGGAAGGGAGCGGAGGGGAGGCAGGGAGCGGAGGAGGAGCACTGTTAAAGTTCTGCGAAGTATTTGCTTCGCAGGGCTACAAAGAATTCTCACTCTTCGTAAACTGCAAAGATGGTTTGCTGTAACTTACAAAGAAAACAGATACTTTGTAGGCTGCAAAGAATTTCTTTGCAGTCTCAGAGTTTCCGTTGAATCAACGTTTTAAATATAGGCAATTTTGTTCAAGAAAATTTTCCAGCTTCAACAGAAGTCATCCATGAATCTTTGCTATATGCCTGTTACGTCAATTGATTCAAATGCTTGTGCAGTTTGTAGCCTACGAAGTATCCTTTTTTCTTTGTAAGTTACGAAGCAAATGCTTTGCAGTTTACGAAGAGTGAGAATACTTCGCAGAACTTTAACAGTGAGAGGCACTCCGTCCGCGGGCCCGCGAGGCTGGGGCTGGGACGGCTTGTAGGAAAACCAGGTTCCCGATTTCTTTCGTGTTTGGTCGAGTAGTGTCCGGCGGAGGTCAAGTCCACGATTTGTGATCGGGAAAAATATTGCCTGAGGGTGGCAGAAGTTGAGGGTACTGGGTGTTTCTTTGAATATGCCTAACAGTGTTGCGGGTTTGCCTACCCCATTCGCCCTGCAGCGCTGGAGAGTATATGCAATCCCGCAACACTGTTACGCATTCAAAGAAACACCCGGTACTCCGAGATCAAGTCTCGAGGTTTGGTATGTCCGGAAATTGGCGTGACATCGAAAAAAGAAAGGAATCGGTCAGGATTTGAAGCCAAAACGCTTAGACAATAACGTATGGTCTAGGCTGGGGCAGTACCACGAGGCTAGCTCACGGCGTTGCGAGTCGCTCGCTACCCTAACTGTCAAACTATATGAAGCACCGATCAGAGAGGTCGCAGCTGAGCTTTGGAACTCGGAGGAGTGGAATGGCGACAACAACAGAAACAAAACAACAAAGCAAAAATGGGGCCAGGTTAGGTCCGACTTGTTGCTTGGCGAGACTTTGAGACTCGGTTCGATTCGGCATGAGGATGAGGCGACCGCCCCGCCCAGCACCCCACCCCGCCCCCCGCCCCGCACCGCCCCGCACCCTGCCCCACCCCGCCCCGCACCCCGCCCCGCCCCGCACAACTCCACCGGGAACAGTTGAGAAGTCTTGGCCGATCACCGCAGTTAGTCGGACTATGAATATGGCTTATATTATTGTGTTCGGCTTGATATACGATCGGGGCGGGCTGGCGGCTGGCCGCTGGACAAAGGCCTCGCGCTTTAGGCCCCTCTGCGCCCCACCCCGCCCCGCCACGCCCCACCCCGCCCCGCCCCACCCCGCCACGCCCCGCCCCGCCAGGCCTCCTTTGTGCTTCTGCTTACGGCGAGTGCGGCGCTGCTGTTGCTGGCCGGAGGGCCGTAAGTTTTATTCAACGCCTAGCCTAATCCTGTTAACGCCTTAACGACGTCAAGTTTTTTTTTTCTTCCACCACAGCTCATTTTTTTACGTCTTCCCTACTGCTCCCGTCCCCCTCACCGCCTCCTGTACGCGTGTGTTATAATGCCAAAGTTTGGTGGCCGCGAGCTTAAGTCGACCTTAACGATGGGGATGGGGGCGCCCAAACGCAAACAAGGAATTATTATAATGTTGCTTTATATGTTTCTGAGAGAAGAGAAGCGGATATTGAGGCAACATCTGACACTCACCCGGGCCGAGTTGTCACAGAGGGCCGAAAGTACAGCATCTCTCCCACCCTTATTGGGATGTAGCCCTTCCATTCCGCTAAAAGGAGGCACGCAAAACCTTAAACGCATAATCTTACGGATTTAACAAAGCTCTGTTAGTCGCGGCGGGGCGGGGCGGGGCGGGGCGGGGCGAGGTGAGGCGGGGCACGAGGGCAGCCGGCCCCGCCCACGCTGGCTAACCTACTCGGTATATAGCCATACAGCCGTACCGCCCCCATTGTAGTAAGTTAATTTATAGCCTCGGCTGGGTGGGGCGGCGCGCCCGGCCCGGCCCGGCCCTGGCTAAGTAAGACTCTCGGCTACGGCCGCCGCACCAGGTTGCCCCGCCCCGCCCCGCCCCGCCCCGCCCCGCCCCGCCCCGCCCCGCCCCGCCCCGCCCCGCCCGCCAGGGGCGCGCCGTCCGCGCAGGCGTGTGTGCGCGCACACCCGCGGGCGGGTAGCTCAGCTGGGTACACTGTTAATTTCAGGTACTCAGTAATTTTACGCCAAGGCGTCCGATAATCATACACCCCAAAAATTGCGACATCCTTCATTCAAGAACATTGCCTTAAAATTTTAAGAACACTGTTCTTGGTTTCAGAAATTTAACTTAGGTTAATGACGAAATGCGCTTTACTTATAAGCAGAATGTTCCTAAAACTTGAAGAACACTGAAAAATCAAGAACGAAATTTTCCAGGTGTACGTACACAGTAAAACTGTCGTCTTGGTTTTCCAGATGTTTTGGAAAAATCAAGACCAGGTCGATTTTCAAGACATTGCTCTTGGTTTTTAAGACGTCGCGTCTTGAAAAAGTGAAACAATTTCAAGACGAAGTCTTGAAAACCAAGAGCAATGTGTTGGAAATCGTCCTGGTTTTCAGGACGTTAACGAAAGGTCTTGAGTTTTCCAAAACGTCTCTTGAAAATCAAAAAAGTTGTCTCGACAACCAAGATGCCAGTTTTACCGTGTACGCCAGCGACGTCGTCGGTCCAAGACTGTCTCGTCTCACCCTCTCACTCGTGCACCCACTCACCCATGACGGTCATGTTGCTCTCCCTGTGCACCGTCTCGAACTTGGGCGCGTCGGCCGACACCTCGCAGCGGTAGGTGCCCGACGAGTCGAACGAGAGCTGCGTCAGCGTCACCTTGGTGTCGGAGGACCTCCTCGACGCGAGCTGCAACACAACCAGAATGATAGTGAATGCAACACGCCAACGACATCGCACTCCGCGTCTGCGAATAACGCCGTGGTGGCGGGGCGGGCCGGGGCGGGGCGGGACGGGGTATCGACAGGTCCTTTGGGGCATTATTCCCGGGGATATCGACAAGTCTCGTTATCGCGGCGCGGCGGGTGGCCTACCCTGCAGGCGCCCCCGCGAGCTGCGCGAACGGAAATGTCAAGAAAGAAGAGGAATCAGTTCTGGGCCCACGCAAGCAGATAGGCCTAATTAGGCAAATATTTCTACGCATACACCCGGTGTGAGGCAGAAGGGTACTTCCTCCTACCTACTGGGCAAAAAAAGGTGCAAAGAGTAGTGTCATGTTTGGAGAGTTTGCCTAGAAGGCAGGCGGAGATACCCACCTGCCTCACACAGGTGCCTATTTGGGGGACTGTTTGCCTAATTATCTGGCAACACGCCACTCGAGTATATAAGAAGGGCTCTGAGTTCACTGATGAACGAAGTGTGCCACAGCCCAACACTTGTATGTGTTCAACACAAGCATGTGTTTACCTCGACAGATGTGCACTTGCAAGTGTTCAACAAGGATAGTGTTGTACGGGACAGTTGAACACTTGAAAGTGCACAAGTGTTCATTTGAACACTTACAAGTAAGTGAACGACTGACGAGTTTGACACTCGCAATCGCACAACTGCCGAGTTGCCCACTTCCCCGTGCTAGGCTGGAAGTTGCACACATACAAGTGCTAAGCAGTTGAACACTTGCTTTAACAGTGTTCATTTTTTATGTTTTACTCGTCAGCCTGCCAGTGTTCCTGCTAGCTCCTGCCACACACGTTACGCGGCGAGTATCTCCCCACACACGAAGCATATTAAATTTTCAGTCGGCAGGTCGGCGCTCGGGGGCGGAACCCATTTGGCGACAGGTATTCCGCGGTTCTCCCCCTCCCCCCCCCCCTCTCCTCCCCCACTCCTCCCGCGTGTACCTGCCGGAAGCGGCACACCGCAGCACAGGCCGCACCACGCCGCCTCCCTGTTGCTTGGGATATCCTCGAGGTGGAGGGGAGGCGATGGCGGCATTTAGGGGCGCCCCCCCCCCTTCCTCACCCTCCAATCCTTCTTGTCGCGCGCGCACCTCGGGACCACATCCAGGAAACAATAGAGTCATTACTACACGGCGTGCACATGCGCCCCCCTCCCCTATAGGCTGACATAGTACTCCACAGCGCAAGAGGATATAATAGAAGACGGGCGGGGCGGGGCGGGGCGGGGCGGGGCGGGGTGGGGCGGGGCGGGGGGGGGCGGAATGGGGCGGGGTGGGGTGGGCAGCGGTGGGGTGGGGTGGGGCGGGGCAGCGGGGTGGGGTGGGGCGGAGCGGGGTGGGGTGGGGCG
Source organism: Frankliniella intonsa (assembly GCA_033675135.1). Lineage (NCBI taxonomy): Eukaryota > Metazoa > Arthropoda > Insecta > Thysanoptera > Thripidae > Frankliniella > Frankliniella intonsa. Next base: position 2,477,899 of record CM066252.1, on the reverse strand, counting down.
GGGCGGAGCGGGGTGGGGTGGGGCGGGCGGGGCGGGGGGGAGCAAACGAATCGCCCGGGCAAAACGGCGCGCGCAACCGAAAGCCGCCGCCGTGCCCGTGCCGCCGTGCGACAGCGGGGCTCTCACAATGGCAGTAAATAGGCTTTCGGCCGGGTCGTGAGCTTTGGTATTTGAGCGGGAAACGGTTCCAAGAAATCCGTCAACGGGCTGGCGCCCTCCCCGCTCCCCTCCCCTCCCCTCCGCGTGCTGCAGAAATGTCTTTTCATCTGTTTCGGTCCGGCTGCTCAGCTCCCTCGCCCCGCCCCGCCCGGCGCACGGTGTGTTTCGCCCCAACCAGCGTCGAAAAAACTGAGCGCGCTAACCGTACCCTCTAGCCAGACCGTCGCGACTACCTGCTCTGCCGTGCAAGCGCAGTGTTTGTTTTGTTTGTATGTTTGTTCGTATTGGAGAGAGGGAGTATTTTCACAAATTGCTACAGATGATATACGGTGCAAGACTCTTCCCTCTAGAGTGTTTTTCCCCCTAGCTCTCGAATCTCTTTGCGTCCGCTACGTTTGTCATACTGTCTCGGCGGCCGGGGCAGGTAAAGCAGACCGTATGAGAGGGTCCTGAACACATGTGCGGCGGGGCGGGGCGGGGCGGGGCGGGGCGGGGCGGGGCGGCGTGGGGACGCGCACGGCCAGGCTACAACCGCTGTAAATATGATGCTTTTACATGGGGATAAAAAGTTGAGTTGCAGAGAAATTGCCCGGTCATGTTATTAAGGGCAGTGCACTGTTTAAAACACCGACAGTAGTGAAAACCGTAAACCGAAAAGACTGTCATTGTACTCGGAAAAAACGGTAAAAAACACTGTACATTCAGCGTCACCTTCCCTTCAATTTACAATAAGATTTTATGGTTTATTATCGTGTATAGGAATAACGGTGTCAACCGGTGTTAGAACTTTGTGTCTTTTTTGTTTTTACAGCGATAATGTTAAGGAGGCAGCCGTGCCAAATGTGTAACTTAAGACTTTAGTGGCCGAGAAACGAGCAAGGCGTCTATAAAAAGCGTCAGTGTGGAGGCTATACTTTAATTAACGAAAGAAATTACACCCAAAAAAACCAGGTTCCTGAAACAAGAAATTAGCTGCTTGATACAAGAAATTTGCACCTGTTCCAAATGCATTTAGGGATAGGTTAAATCAAAACGATTTTCCTCTTGATTCAAGTAATCTGATACCTGATAGGCATGCAATGCAATGTTCTCCTCTCAAGTGAAAAAAATTCTCATTTCAAGTGCAAAGTGGGTTATTTGATTTAACCAAGTACACATTTCAGGTACGCGGTTTTCCGAGTGCATAGTTCTCGCAGTGTCGTGTTGGCACCGCTGTGCCGCCACCAGAACAAACAGCTGCGCCGCCGACACGTTCAAAATATTTGATTAATTACCGACCGAGCTCACGCGCGAATCGATTTCGTATCCGCGCGGTTGGCAACGCGGCCAGGCCAGCCAAACGCGCGGGGGCACCACACGGCGCCGCGCCGCCGCACCGGCAAACTCATCGTTTTCGTGGCGCTGTTGTGTACACACTGCGGCGGGGCGGGCCGCGCGGTAAACAACACGCTGAGTGGAGCGTGCGAGTGGGTAGTGGCTGCACTGCGCTGCACCAGCCCGCCCCGCCCGCCACACTGCCTCTATATTAGTGCTGCCGGAAAAGTAGGCAATAAGTAGCCCAAACACATATTGGAGTAAAGTGGGGCTGCCTCTGGGCCTATGGCAACTGGGTAAAATGACCGAACCTGTACAAAGGTGTTGCCTACTAGGCAAGCACAGATACAACTCGCGTCACTCCACCGTATTTCGGCTTTATTTATTTCCCACTTTTTTTTGCAATACACTGTTATTCAATTCCTGTTACGTCACATTCTTTTTAATGTGAAAACTGTCACGTTTAGAATGTGATGTCACATTTGTGTTAACATAAATCGCGGCTGGACTATGTGGGCTGAATTTTACAGTCACATTCAAAAAAATGTGACAATAATAGCTAAAAGAATGTGACAGTTTTCCACACGAAATAGAACCTGATGTCATAGGCATTGAGTTACGGGAAAATTTTCCACGTGAAATGTCGTGAAGTTACGATATCACATTGTAAATTTACAAAATTATAAGGACACTTGGTATCGACTTGTGCATTTTTGTGCAAATGCTGCATTGAATAACAGTGCACTGTTCTGGGGGATGGTCCGTTCACGGACTGGCGGCTTTGCCTACGTTATAGGTGTCTGAAGTTCACAATAAACTGCTGCCGTTATAACCCAAGTTGAAGTTGAAGTTCTCCATACACCAGCCCTGAAGACCAGCTGGCCCGCCTGCCATTGGTAGGGTAGGCCACCCGCTCATCCGAGGTGTACTCCACAGCGAGCATTGCCTACCAAGCCGGCGCCTTGACCGCAACAAAAACATTTGGAGTCTGCACCTTTTCGTCTATCTATGTCCCTTCTTCTTCTTCTTCTTCTTCTTCTTCTTCTTCTTCTTCTTCGTCTTCTGTTCTGCTAATAACACCACTGATGCCGGGAAAGGCGCCAAGCTCTCTCAAATTCCTCACACGTCCTCGAACATCACGCGTGGACAAACAGCCCTGCTCAACCACTCGCCTTCGTGTGTGTGTGTGTGTGTGTGTGTGTGTGTGTGTGTGTGAGTAAGGGTGTCTGCGATTGTGCGTATTCCGCAGATAGCAACAAGGAAGCGACGGGGCCGGGGCGGCCTGCTAGACAGTGTGGGGCAGGGAGGCGTGGCGAGCAGAGCCCACAACAGAGCTGGAGGGAGGAAGGAGGCAACTTGTGAAACAGAGGCGCAGACTTGCAGCAGCAGAAACCATCCATATACTACTCCATACGCTCCCTCCCCACTGTTACCCACCCCATCACGCACGCTCACACACACACACGCGCACACAAAGATACCAATTTACAGTCGGCCCGGTTACAGAGGCGTGCACCGACGCCACTCCGCATGAATAGTGCATTCAATTTAAAGCAGCGCGAGACTTTACATTAATACAGACAGAGCGGGGGTGTCGTGTTCCAGCGGCGCGCGTGACGGCGACAGGACACTGACTGTGCGGTGCAAATGTAAGCACCTGCTTTGGAAATATTTATTTACTGTAAAAAATATCTGTGCATAAATTTACGACTCTTTTTCGTAATTTGTGTTTTAAAAACGGTGTTGTAACTTTACGATCGAAATGGTTAATTTACGAGGGCCTATTTGTGCTTGATCAAGAATCACAAGTCGATACCAAGTGTCCTTATAATTTTGTAAATTTACAATGTGATATCGTAGCTTCACGACATTTCACGTGGAAAATTTTCCCGTAACTCTTCCAAACATTTCTCACAGTGGTGATTTATTTAGCTTAGGCAGTGTTGCAGGAAAAGTGGGCAGAACTTCCCACGAATACACATGTGCGACCCTCCAAACATGACACACACTCTTAAAAATATTTTGTGATTTTCTAGCACGAGCTCGATATGGAGCGACTGTGAAATTCCAACACTTCTTCGTACTCAAAAGTCGAGCATTTTGCTTTCTTAATTTGTAATAGTTGTAGACCAGTCGTAATACTTCAGAAGTTAATTATTTTTTGAATACAAAGAAGTGTTGTGATTTCTCCCTAAAAATCACGACGAGCTCTGGCAATTTTTTTCACAACAAATACCCCGTGAATTTCCGAGATTTTTTTAACAGTGCAATCTCTTGCCTAGTAGGCAGGGGGAGATACCCGTCTGCCCCACATCGGTGCATTCGTGGGAAGTTTTCCCTTCTTTAAGGTCTCTCATTTAAAAAAAAAAAACCACACAAATAATTATAAAAACATGTGTTTACATCTGTACGTTGTACAACAGTCTCCTCCTGCGCGCGCCCGCATTCCGGGGACGACTATAACAATTAGCGTGACCAGACAGGGGGTGGCGTAGCTTTATGCAGCATCGTAATGGTCCAGAGCTTGAGCCGGCGCGGCGCGCGGCTCGGTCCGGCGCTGCAGCCCCAAAGCGACGCCCCACCCCGCCCCGCTCCAACCCACCCTACCCCACAGCACCCCACCCCACCTCACCGAACCTCACCCCGCCCCGCCCCACCCCACCCCGCCCCGCCCCGCCCCACCCCACCCCACCGCACCGCAACCCGCCCCGCCCCGCGCCGCCCCGCCCCGCCCCGCCCAGCAGTGCAATGCCCCGTGCAGTCGCGCCACGCCGCGCTGTTATGCATCGCGGCCCGGGCCCGGCCGGGTCAAACACGAGACCGCCGAGTATAAATATCCGGAAATGGAAATGCGACCACCGCGCGACACTGTCCCGCGCCGCTGCCACCTTCCGACGTCACGAGATATCCTCACCTCGCAAAACAAAATGAGGATAATGCGCAAAACAAACGATTGCGAGCGGCGCGTTTCGCCCGGCGCTAGTTTCCAGCGAAACCGTTTTCTTCACCACCCGACTGCAACACGATGCAATGTGGCCGTTAAAAAAAAATAAAACAAAGAAAAATAATACAAAGCCGCCCGGCCGCGTATAGTGTCCAACTTCATGACCGGAGTAACTTTCCCGGCGTATTTTCCTTCGTTTTTCTCTCTCCCTCTTTGCCTTCCTTTCTATCCTGCGTTCTCTGTCTCTCCATGTCTGGCCCATCCTCCTTTTCATTATTTTGCCTGGCCGCTCCCAAATCGCAGGCCTGGGTTGCGTTTGTTTGGCTCTGCAAAAAAAAAAAAAAGAAAATATTCTCTCCCCTGCCTCTCTCTCTCTCTCTCTCTCTCTCTCTCTCTCTCTCTCTCTCTCTCTCTCTCTCTCTCTCGTCGCCGGGTCGGCAGAGGCGGCCGCTTTCCACGCTATATAACCTCATCTCGACCACACAAATCCACTTCGCTCCCCGCTTTCTACCTCATTCGCCGACTCAATAACAAATTTTAGGGTAGGAAAAAAAATACGAGGGAAAAGAAAAAAAAAATAATGTGGAAAGGAGACAAGAACCGCTGCATGTAAATCACAGAGAGGCTGGGGTCGGTAGGTCGACGGGAGGGAGCTACTGTAGTGTAGGGTCGGACTACTGCGTCTGGAGGCTTAAGTTCCCTCCAGCCTCAGCTCCAGCCTCAGCTCCAGCCTCAGCTCCAGCCTCAGCTCCAGCCTCAGCTCCAGCCTCAGCTCCAGCCTCAGCTCCAGCCTCAGCTCCAGCCTCAGCTCCAGCCTCAGCTCCAGCCTCAGCTCCAGCTCCAGCCTCGGGCAGCTAACCTCGCCTCTCTATTCCTCATGTCAGGCGGACAATCCAAATAAAATGCAAATTGAGCAGACTTCCAGGTAGGTAGCCTTGGGCTACCTTCCCTTATCAGTGCGGCAGTGCGGTAGCTGCGGCAGACCTGTCTGTATCAAACGCGTCCATCTATCAGCCGAGGTGCGGGGAGGGGAGGGGAGGGGGGAGAGCAAGTTGACCGAGATGGAGGAGAGTGGAGGATGTGCACTGTTAAACCAAGTGTTCAACTACTCAATGATTGAATGTGTGCAACTTCCAGCCTAGCACGTGAAAGAACGCAATCGGGAAATTGCGCAATTTCACGTGTTTAACTCGCCAGTCGTAAACTTCTAAGTGTTTAACTCGACAGTTGTGCACTTGCAAGTGTTCAACAAGGATAGTGCTGCACGGGGAAGTTGAACACTTGCAAGTGCACAGCTGTTGAGTTGAACACTTACAACTGTACACTTGGCGAGTTTGACTCTTGCACAACCGCCGAGTTGCACGTTGCACACTTGCGCGTGGTACGCTGGAAGTTGCACACATAGAAGCGTTGAGCAGTTGAACTCTTGGTTTAACAGTGTGGCCTGCAGGGTGACGACGAAGGGGAGGAGCAAGACGCAGCAGTGCTGCAGGGCGGGGACAGACGATTAAGGGTTCAGGAAGGAGAAAAGGGCGGGGGAAGAAAAGTGCAGTGCCGGGGGAGGGGGGCTCCGACCAACTCTCTAAGGGCGCGAGCGCCGCGCCTGGGCCACCTCTACACCATCGCGCGAGACCAGCCAACCGCGGGAAGGGCCGCGGGCGACCGCGCGAATTCCCAACGAGGAAAAAAAATTATCACCCTGTCGGGACTTGAACCCCAGGCGAGTCGATGGGTGACCTGGGCGGCGTTCCTCCGACCCTGCTTAAAGTGCAGAGAACTACACATTTCGGGGTTGGAGTCGGGTCGCCTGCAGCGGAGCGCCGCAGTGATAGGCCATTCAGCCCGGGCACGTCTCCGTCCCGGCCAGCCCCGCCGCGCCCCGCCGCGCCCCGCCGCGCCCCGCCGCGCCCCGCCGCGCCCCGCCCCGCCCCGGCCACGCCACTACAAGCGGCAGCCGGGTCCTCCCGCCAAACTTTTCTTCACTAAAGGTTCTTCAAACATGAGACTCCGGAACTCGGCTGCTGCTACTGGAGGGCGAGGCCAGGGGAGGGGCCCGCCCGGCCCCGGCCGTGCCACCGCCTTGCTGCTAACCCCATCCTCCCGCCCCGCCCCTTCCCTGCTCCTGTGATTTAGCTCGGCGTGGCGGGGCGTGGCGGGGCGTGGCGGGGCGTGGCGGGGCGTGGCGGGGCGTGGCGGGGCGTGGCGGGGTGTGGCGTGCTACGTGGCCCCGCCCGCCCTCCCAGCCCGGCCACGCCTCAACCAATTCAGCTTGGCCTGTTTTTAAATTCCCGCCCGCCCGCCCCCCTGACTCCTGCCCGCCTGCAGCGGCAGCGGCCTGCACCCATCGCCGCAATACAAACGCGCTCTCGCTGCTCTCGGTTCCTTTGGTTTCCTTTTGTAAAGGCAGTGGCTGCCTGCTGCTTAGCCCGCCTAGCCTGCTCCGCAAAGGCGATAATAGCGGCTGGGGAAAAGGCACGGAGGCGGCGGGGCCGGCCCGGCCCATCCCCTGCGTCTATTTCACAGTCCTGGGGCTAGGTAAAGGGAGAATACGGGCGTGCACTGGAAAAACTAAGGTGACGTGTGTCACGGTATGTGATACACTCCTGTGTAAAAAGCTCGGTGAAAACGTTTCGTAATGCTCTCTTCTCTTGGTGGAAAACGTTTGGTGATGCACCATAAGATGGGGCTGTCAAGAGGCATGTTGCATAACGAAACGCTCTCCGTCCAGAGAGTGCAGAATGAAACGTGTTCTTACCAGAGTGCATCACGAAACGAGACACGTCTCAGATCAGTTCTTCCAGTGTATAGACCACAACACTGGTAAAACAAATGTTTAAGTTTTATACATCATGGTGTTTAAGTTCCACTTCTATACATCAAATGGTGTATAGTGTCAACTATACGTCACTACATATTTAACAACTATGCACTTCGTAGATGTTTAGATGTTAAACGTTTCGTGATGTTTAGAAGTATGCATTTGGACGAGGCTTTCCATGTCAAAGCATAGGGATGCGACGACATCCCAAGTGTTTAGTCAACTATACACTTGCTAAATGTTTAAGAACTATACACCAACTAATGTTTAGTTAGAACTGTGCATGACATAGTGTTTAAGTATTATACATTAGGAGCTATGCATCAAGTGGTGTATAGAACTAAACATTTGTTTTACCAGTGAATATGCGTGTGCGTGCTGGTAACATGCAACGCTACATATAGTACTTGGCCTCTTTCGAAAGGAATGCCAAGTTTTGGCTACTTTTAATGCCGAATTTCGGCTCTCGTTTAAATAATGCCCATTTGTAAGGGTTAAAAGTGGCCAAAAATTGGCATTCCCTTAAGATGCCAACATTTGCCGTTCAAAAAAGGACGCCAATATTTTGGCATCAAATGTGGCCACAACGTATACAATGTACTTTTCTCCACTGTTTCCACACTTTATATTCGTTTTCCCGCTTTGTGCTCTACTCACGTCGAGGTTGACGCCCTGCAGCGGGAAGGTCCTGGTGGGCGGCGCGTCGCCCGGCGTGTAGCGGAAGAACTCGCGCTCGTCCTTGTACCACTTGACGGAGAGCAGCGTGGCGTCCTGCAGCTCGTGGTGGCACACCAGCTCCGCCGTGTCGCCCACGTCCGCGTACGCCGGCACGGACAGCTCCGTGATGCGCAGCCCGCCCGCAGCTGCAGCAACAGAAAACAAAAAGTGTTTCAACACCCTGCACTGTTAAACCAAATTGTCATGTGACGATAAATATTGGTACGAATGTATCGTCACAAGGGCTGTGATAAAACAGTCGTCACATGACATACATTTCGTCACATGACATACATTTCGTCACATGACATACATTTCGTCACATGACATACATTTCGTCACATGACATACATTTCGTCACATGACATGAATCTTTCGTCACGTGACATGAATATTTCGACACATGACATGAATTTTTCGACACATGACATGAATCTTTTGTCACATGACATGAATCTTCCGTCACATGACATGAATCTTTCGACGCACATGACATGAATCTTTCGTCACACTGTGATGAACCATTTGTAATGTGACGAACCTATCAAAAGTAAAATTTAGCACTGACTTTGTCGTAATGTGACGAATTAAAATTTTGCAGGACGGTCATCAACTATACCGCATCTTCCAGCAGGGTACCACTGCAAGCCCCCTAATGACTCACGTCATCGGAAAAGGGATAACGTGCGTCATTACCCAGTCTTGCTTGAATATTTTCCCTCCACGCTCCTGAATTTTAGTTTTGATGACACCAATAAATTGCTTATAAAATTTCTTTTCGAACGAGCATACATGTGGGAGGGTTCCGGGTTCAATTACATACGCCAACTACAGCAGCACGTGCTCGAAACGTATGGGTAGAATAATAGTCACATGTATGCTAGTTCGAAAGAGGAATGATAACAGGGCGTCGCGATCGAGTCGCCCCGCTCGAACAGCGCGCGCAGCCCGGTCCGGCCCGGCCCACCTAATTCATATCAATCACATTTCAACAGCTCTAAAGTTATTACCTTGCCGCAACTACCCCCCCTCCCCCCCCCCCACCCCGCCCCGCAGCGCTCAGCGCACCAAACTTTCTCTGCAGCTAGTGCGCGGCGCGGCGCGGCGAGGTGGAGTGGAGCGGGGCGCGGCGAGGCGGGGCCCGCGCGCACGGGGCCAAACTTTACGCGATCCGCGATGTATATAGATATATAGATTTGATGATGCCCTGTCAAATAATTTTATACCGCAGACGGACGCCGCCGCACACACTCGGCATCGCGTATTCGAATATGTATTCGCAATTTCAAGATTTCACCGGCGAAAACCATGGGTCGTGGCGTGACAAAGACACGTGATCAGAGTCAGAGTGCCCCGCAGATAATGTAAATGAAACCCATCCCGCCTCAAAACTCCTCCCGCGCCCAGACCAGACCACGGCCTAGGCGTAGAGCCTCGCGTATTCTAAGTGAAATGTGACAACGTTATTCCGAGACAACACTATGTCACGGCATACACGCACGCGTGTATATGCCGGGCGAGCAGGGGCGGGTGGGAGGGGGGGGGCAGCGCGGCCTACAGCAATAGTCTCCATGGTGTGTGTACGTACACACACATACACAAACACCGCGGCCCGCCCCGCCCCGCCCCGCCCCGCCCCGCCCCGCCCCGCCCGTATATATGCGATCTCTCCGCTTTCCGACTTTGCGCTGCTCGCAGGCAGAGCCTCCGGCCCACACACGGCCCACACACCATGGTGTGCAGCCCATATTTCATCTCGGGGTCCGCCTCGCCCCGCCCCGCCCCACCCCGCCCCGCCCCGCCCTGCCCCGCCATGCCTGCCTCGGCCGTTCGCCTACCGCGCTGGCACGCACTTCACGGTCTATCGCCCTTCATGAAATAAAACACACCGCAAAGCAGCATAATACTCGCAGACCCTCACACACACACACACAGATAGAGAGAGAGAGAGAGAGAGAGCGAGAGAGAGAGAGAGAGAGAGAGAGAGAGAGAGAGAGAGAGAGAGAGAGAGAGAGAGAGAGAGGGAGAGAGAGAGAGAGAGAGAGAGAGAGAGAGAGAGAGAGAGAGAGAGAGAGAGAGAGAGAGAGAGAGGCGCGCGCGCACGCCCGCGTGAGACACTGATTGAAAAACAATACGCGCTTCTGCCCCGCCCGCCGGCCGCTCGCCTGTAAATAACCACGCGCTCGCGCTATTCGCCCCGCCGAGCCGCGTCCGTCTTGCAACAGCCTTTTCCTTTCCCATCGGGTAGCTTATTTGCCCGCCCTGCCGCGGCGCCTGAGCAGCTCAGGACCGCTCCGCTCAGGGAATGGTCCTTGACTCCCAAATCAGAACAAACGAGTACGGCTGTTTCCCACCCGCTATACAGAGCCGCTTGTGTCGAGCGCGCCCCGAGTGCCGCGGCGCCTCCAGTGGGTACCGACCGGCTGCAGGCAGCCACCTGTTCCCACGGGTACTGCGCGACAAGTCGGCGGGGCTCGCTGCTCTTTGTACTCGTGCCAAACGGCGAAATTCTTCCGCCATTTCCTCCGCACCGCATAAGGGCTCTCGTGTATACACTGTGAGGAAAACCAGAGGCTACTACGGTACGAAGTGCGGCGTTGAACCGGGTGCTTAAGCAATTCTTTGCATTCGTAACAGTTGCGGGTTTGCCTTCCCAAGTCTCGGGCCCGTTGTTACTAAAGTACGGACGTCCTAGAAAAAAAGAAACGGTGCATTTCATACTTCTAATGTCACTTTTTTAAACTGAGGTGTCGTACGTTCGCACAAATTGGGCAAACCGACATGAGCCCCGCCCGAACCTGAGCCCGGCAGGCTTCAGAGGCGACCTGGGCCAGATATGAGTCCAAGAGGTTGGGGTACCGAGGTCTCTTCCCAGGTTCGGACTGATGTCAAGCTTGCACCTAACCTAGGTGTGGACCTACGCGTCCCGGGCTCAGGTTCGGGCGGGGCTCATGTCGGTTTTCCCCACAAATTTCCTGTTCAAAGGGGGAGGGGGGGGAGAGAGAGAGAGAGAGAGAGAGAGAGAGAGAGAGAGAGAGAGAGAGAGAGAGAGAGAGAGAGAGAGAGAGAGAGAGAGAGCACTGTAAGAAATTGTCGTACAGGGTACGGGAAAATTTTCCATGGAAGATGTCGTACAATGACAATCCTAGATTGTAATTGTACAAGCACTGCGTATCGACTTGGAATCGAATGACGATCAAAAGTGGGAGGTTGGACATGTACGACTCATTTTGTAAATGGTAAATTACAAAAAATATCGTACATGTACGGAAATATTTTTCACGGTGAGAGAGAGAGAGAGAGCGAGAGAGAGAGAGAGAGAGAGAGAGAGAGAGAGAGAGAGAGAGAGAGAGAGAGAGACAGGAGTGAGACTGTGCAGGTGCGCACGATATTAAAGAGAATGAACGCTGCGAGGTAAAAGACAGCAGAGGTGAAAAGAACTTACTGCGAGAGCAATCTCCGTGACAGTTATAACTTTGGGCTCCGACCGGGGCGAGCCGAGCAGAGCACCGTCGCCTGGCCGCGGCCCGGCCCGGCCCGGGCCCCCAGGTAGCGCCACACCTCGATCCACAAGTAGTTTACTGTGGTCCCAGCAGCGGGGCGAGTCGCAATGCCCCACAGCCAGGGTATTCGATTAGCACGGAGAGTGTTGGTGAGGGAAGGGGGAGTCAGTCATAACCACGTAGGACCCTACTTAACTGAGTTGCTTCATCACGCCTCGGGGAACCCAAGTGAGTGTGTGGTGTGGTGGGGCGGGGTGGGGCGAGGGGCGGGGCGGGGCGGGGCGGGGCGGGGGTATAAAGGGGTGGTGGTGAGAGGGGTATACGTCGCCTGCGCGCTGCCCGGGGTAAGGGGGGTGGAGAGGGTGTGTCTTCTGCCCAGAGGGTTGAGGAAGAGTGTACAGTACTCACTCACGCGCCATACAGTACCCACACAGTCAAATGTAAAGAAACTGTTGCAGAGCTTTCCAAACGATAAAGCTGCTTTCTGTAAAAGAAAAGTCGACGAGAAAATCTTTGGGTTTTGTGAGCAGCACGCTATAAAATAAAATCGATCCGAGATCAATCCCTGCCCTCCGCCGATACAGCATATATGGTATACGGAATGCGTCGTACAGAAACAACGGCATGGCGTCCACCCATTCCGTTGCAAATGTCCTTCAAGTTGGCAGCGGCAGCAGCCCGGGGGGGGGGGGGGGGCAGCGCTGTTGAGGCGGGGGAGGAGGGGGGGGGGGGGCTGGCAGCGGCAACAGAGGATCAACGACACTTCACTGCCGAAACAAAGAATGAACTGGCGAAACATAAAAGTACAAGATCAAGACGCAAGGCCATAAAGAAGGAAGCGATAAAAAAAAGAGACGGGGCCGCCGCCCCACCCCGATCCGGCCAGGACCGTCCTCACCATGGAATGGGTGGTGGCGTCACCCCGAGGGGTGCGGGGGGGCAGAACAACAACATTACCAACAACAACAACAACACGCAGAGTTCAGAGGGACAGAAAAGCGAGCGGTAATGACGGTAAAAACGCAAAAATGAGAAGACACGCGCGGCCCGCGCCCCCTGCAGCGGGTTGGCAAAAAAAAAAAAAAATTAAAAAATAAACGAGGAGTACTTCTCATCACGAGTGCGCACAGCTCTAATGGAGGCACACTCCAAGTGTATATTATTTTCTATTTTTTGGGGGGAGGGCGTTTTAAATAAAAATAAATATAGTGGGTAAACGGCAAACTGTTTTCGTCGGGAAGCTCTACTTATCCTAGCCCGGTGCGGCGAGCGTTCGTGCGTCAGTGGGGTTGGGTACGGGGTGGGGTGGGGTGGGTGGTGGGGTGGGGTGGGCGGTGGGTGGGGTGGGTGGGGTGGGGTGGGGTGGGGTGGGGGCGGGGTGGGGCGGGGGGGGGGGGGGGGGGGGGGGGTGGGGTGGGGCGGGGTGGGGTGGGGTGGGGTGGGGCGGGGTGGGGCGGGGCGGGGCGGGGCGGGGTGGGGTGGGGCGGGGCGGGTCACATGGTGCGCAGCGTGCGGTCCAGTCCGCTACGGTGGGTCGGGATGCCCTCTGGATAGTAAACTGCGGATGCACTTAAAACTTGACCCCCCCCCCTCTTCCCTCCGCTCTCTTCCCGCCCCTGCTGCCCCTACTGCTGCTGCGATGGCAATAAAGCAGCTCCGCCTGCTTGGACGAGAGATGAGAGCGCCCCCCACCCCGCCCTGGCGGACCACAATACGGCCATGGTGTTTAACGGCGCAGTAAGTAATACATTCGGCCACCGCCAGCCGGCACCACTGCTTCTGCACTTTTAATCCGAGCCCCGCGGTGAGTAATTTAGGAGGTCGGGAACGAGGAGGGAGCGAGAGAGAGAGCGAGAGAGAGAGAGAGAGAGAGAGAGAGAGAGAGAGAGAGAGAGAGAGAGAGAGAGAGAGAGAGACGTCACTTACACGCCAGATATACTGTGCGCACCGGAGAACTTCCCTCCGTACGCGTCTGAGGGCGAAACCTCCCCGGCTACGACGTCTCTTTCCCACTCTTTCAGAATTAGTATATAAACACAGGAAAAACGAGCTTTTTGTTTCCCTCACAGAGCGTATTCAAATTTCGTGTGCGTAACACTTCTACCAATCTCCCGAGTCTCAACCTATAACACATATCGGACAAGTGTGTCACATGTGTGACATAGGGTGTCAAAATTTTTTTTAGGGGTTAGGATTTTTCATAAGAAATGTAGGGTTGCAATATATCAAATTGAAAACGTGCAAAATTATAAGGACGCCATTGTCATTCTCAAAGGGATACAAGTAAGCTTTCGTAAATTTGGAACAACGTTAGCGAATCACAAATCACGAAAAATTATGTCAATTTGCGACAATGTTTTTCGCGATGTTTTTGGACTTGCGGTAAAATTATCCATGAGAAATGTCGTAAAGTTACGACATCAAATTGTAAAATTACAAAATTTAAAGGACTCTTGGTATCGACTCTTGATTCTTAAACGAGCACAAATAGGCTTACTTAAATTTACGATTTCGATCGTAAAGTTGCAACACCGTTTGTAAATCACAAATTACGAGAAAAGTCGTAAGTTTACAATGACATTTTTTACAGTGGACGGCTGAGGTTCGCCCCAGAGTTGGCATGTTTCACGCCAAGCTCTGAAATAAATTTTAGGGCGACAAATCCTTGCAGAATTGTGTGCAATCTACAGAGCAATTGAAAGTCAGCGGTGGCCGCGGCGCTCCCCGCGAGACCACCCCGCCCCGCCCCGCTCCGCCCCGCCCCGCCCCGCCGGGCCCTGGGGGGGATGCGCCGCGGCGCGCATGCTGTCCCCGCGCACGACACAACTTTCACGCTGTACTTGACATGCAGGCCGCACACATCAAGGGCTCTGCAGTAATGAGGTGATATTGGAGCCGTCAGCTCCAGGGCCCATACAGTGACGCGTTGTGCCCCCCCCCCGCGGGGCTGCGGTCCACCTGCGGCGGGGCCGCTCCGCCACTGCTGCGGTCGCGCTCCGCCAGCCAATCAGCTGCGGCGCGCCGGGGCGGCCGGCCAATCAGGGGACGGTTAGTAATGACGGCAGGGAATTACCAGAGCTGCCACAGCGCCCCGCCGATGTCCCGCGCCGGCCGGCCCGGCCCGGCACGACCAGCGCGCGCGCTTTTTGAAAAAGTCAGCGATGTCATGTTATCACAAACAATTTGTCCGCGGTGTAGAAAAAGGTTTGATAGTGTTGCTGCGCGTTTTGCACCCAGAGAAGTGTGTTCTTGACTGGCTCAAGTACGATTTGGTGCTTCATCCAAGCCCAATTCATAGGCTTAAACCAAGAATACAGGTCGCATTTCAAGCGCGAAGGGGAACAACTTGAGAACAAATCGGGGCTCATTCGTGCCCACAGGCGCAAGAACATTGGTACTTGATCCAGTCAAGTACCTTGCACTCGATTCGAAGTACAATGCGCATGATCCAAGAACACGCTTTTCTGGGTGTGTTATTGTCTTGAAAGAAGAGGTGAGTGCAAAACGTAAAATATTCGCGTGGTACACACACACCACCGTAACATGACAGCGCGCGCGTAGAGATCCGAGCACGCACACGCACACACACACATACTGTGCGGTAACACAAACACGCATACTCCGCCCCCACACGAACACACACACACACACACACACACACACACACGCACGCACTCCACTGGGCTGTATAGCGCAGCCGCCGCCAGGCAAATGAAAGAGGCCAAGCTGATTAATGCACAATTAGGGTGGCTGTGAGAGCGCTGGACCAGAAGAGAGAAGGCGGTGGGGCGGGGCGGGGCGGGGCGGGGCGGGGCGGGGCGGGGCAAGGCGGGGCGGGGCGGGGCGGCTGGTGCAAAAGTAATGGACAGTGTTATTTGGACTTGTTCGCCGCGCGCCGCACGTCCTGGCGGCTGGCAGCGTGCCACCTCACATGTTAATGGCCACCACACCAGGCCTCACCCCGCCCCACCCCGCCCCGCCCCGCCCCACCCCGCCCCGCCCCGCCCCACCCCAGCGGGAGATCGACAGCCAGCGGACACGGGGAGCTCTCGCCCGTTATAGGTGCGGAGCTGACATCGTCTTGAAAAGCAGGGCTACAACCGGCATTTGTAATTCAAGAAACATTTCGAGCGGGAAAAGTGCGGGGTATTTTCAGTACAATAAGAAAAAGTTCAATGTTATCCGCAAACAGAAGAATTCATGTTTAGTCCGCCCTTCTGCTTTGAAAAAACAATAGAGCGGTTTATGCAAACGATCAGTTGTTTGTTTTGGAATGAAGATACTAATTATTGCAGAAGTCCAAAGGGCAAAAATACAATACTGTTTTGCTTTTCTTTTTATAGAACACATTCTTTGATGCCTTATTATTAAGCCAGCACGCGTGTGGTCAGGTCGGAGGGGTAAAGGCAGCGAGCAACAAAAAACACCTATTTGCAAACGTGCAAAAATGAGATAAAAGAAATGGGTAAAAATAGTTCGCCGCTTCGGGGCGTGTGGCGTGCGCTTCTTACTGCTGCACATTAGTCAGCACTACTTGCAGGAATACACACGCAATGACGATTCGTTCGAGTGAGCCTAGAATTTAACACAATGGCGGTGGTTACCTTATTGACATTTTGGGACGTGAGGTCCGTGCGTCTATAAGGGGAGGGGTGGGCGGACTTCACCTCTGCAAGCACGTCGCACGTGCCCACCACAGCCCACCCCACCCCACCACGCCCCGCCACGCCCCGCCACGCCCCGCCACGCCCCAGCCGCCTCCTGGTGCGTAAGCGGATTGTGCGGCTTGTCGGCTGTGTTGGCGCGACACTTGGCCATGTACCAGCTGACAGACAGCAGGGCCTCGCCCCCCCCCCCCCTCTCTCTCTCTCTCTCTCTCTCTCTCTCTCTCTCTCTCTCTCTCTCTCTCATTCTCTCCGCTCGCCCTTTGGCCTGCGGCTGCTCATGCGCCCTCTTCGCTACATCCTATTGACTTCATATTCTCCCCTTCTCCTCACACACGCACGCCCCTGCCTTGAGGGCTAGGCTCGAGACAGAGAAAGAGCGATATTAAGAGAGGGAAAGGAGAGAGAGCGAGGGAGAAAAACGGAAACGGGAAGCATACGCCCACAAAAGGAGACACGAGGGGAAAAGAAAGATAAGAGAAAAAGGATGCGGGACGGGAAAGTCGGAGAGGGAAGGAGATAGTGTGACAGACAGAGAGAGAAATGTTGCGGTGCGCGCTGTGGGTGAAGATGATGGTTTCCAATCAGCCTCAATAGCACCCGATGCGCGCGACGAGGCATTTGTAAGGTAGAGAGAGAGAGAGAGAGAGAGAGAGAGAGAGAGAGAGAGAGAGAGAGAGAGAGAGAGAGAGAGAGAGAGGGGGGGGGGAGGAGCGTCGAAATGGAGGATGTGGGACGAAGGGAGGCGGACGCTGTCGGTACCTTTCGCCGGCAATCGATGGCGAGGTGGGGATACATCCCGCGCTAAAAATCTAATACCGGAACAGAAAAGAAAACTCTGAACCATCCATCAATAATATCACTTTGTGTGATAATTTTGGCGGTGTACTGCTCACCTGAGCGGCGTCAGGACTGACGAATTAGCCGCAGCCGAGTGGTGGCGTCTGAGATTAACGACCCCTGTAATGCTATCAGCAAAATTATCCGCTTCAAATTGATTAGCGCGTCGCTAAGGGAACGACACTGCCAACACTGTAATCAAAAGTGTTCAACTGACACGCACTTACAAGTGTTGCACATAGTGTTGAACACTTTGAGATGCTTAGCTGAAAAGCCCATGTATTTTATATGAGGCATCAAGTGTTGGACCGATAGTTTGGCTAGCAGAATGTGCCCAACTAAAGTGTTTTGTCCCCAATGAAATACGTGGGCTTTTTAGCTAAGCATCTTAAAGTGCTCAACACTATGTTCAACACTTGTAAGTGTGTGTCAGTTGAACACTTTCGATTACAAAGAACGACATGGGCTCAGCTTTCAAGACAACAAATTCCAATGCCATTTGCAACGACAAACAACTTTCTCTGTCTAGAACCCCGGGTGTTATCCCTTTTACCAGAGGCTCGGCCCATAAGGGTCCCTCGAGCAGCACCTGCAGCCTTTCCAGCGATGAAGCAGAAAAGTTCGGGCAGGTATAGCCGCTTGCTTTAAATAACTAGGCCACAATGCCATAGCGAAAAGCCGTGTTAAAAGTGCCCCCTTGGGTAAACTGTTTGACAGGTTACTTACGCCCGCAAACACAAAGCCTGCTGAAGAGGCGTGGCCCCGGCACGGCCTACAGGCTAGGCTCTGGGCATTGACGCGAAGGCCTAGTCAAATGTTTTGCAAAAGGGTTTCCCGCCCCCTAGGCCAGGCCGTGCTGGCCCCAGGATGGCGTTACAGCCGGCCTGGCCTGGCCCGGCGCACGCCGCGCAACCGCCAGCGCATAAGCCGATTACGAGTCCCGTAGCCTTGTTCTAGGCCCTAGCCTAGCCGGTTGGCCAATTTTCAGCCTCGTTGGCGGTGCACGGTCACCGTATGGGCCCCTTCCCCCGCTGCCAGACATAAGGCGGAAATAATACGCCGTTCCTTTTTCCACTTTGTAAAAAAAAAAGAGTGGATATACACCGTTAAAATTTGCGATGCTCAGCACCGCTGTTGTATACTTTCATAGCAATATATACAGCTTTCATACAAACAATTTTGTGATTTTGCAACAAGCACAACGACTCTGAAAAAGATTTGCATAGAAAAGTTCTATGGTCTAGGCAATTCCTGTTTCAAAACAAAACAGTTGTTACACTATACAAACTTGTTTGTTGAGAAATGACACATATTGCTATGAAAGTATACAACACAGGCTTTTGAATGTGACAGACCATAATGCTATTAAAAGTATACAATTTGTTCGGTGTTCGGATTGAGAACGTTTATCTTGTTAGCCAACAGGTAGAATTTTTAGCAGAAGTACCTGACGCCTATTTTTGAACAGTGTAAAATCATATTTTTTTAAATCGGCAAAGAGTACAATCAGACGAGGCATCCCAACGGAAGTCTACTCAGATTTGTAACCGAAAAACAGACCGCAATGTGATGTTGTGGAGTTTTTATAACAGTGTACAGGACCGCGCCCTCGGCGTGTGGCGCGGCGGTGCGCTCGGGGTGACAAACGGAGCCGGCGGAGAACAAGCCGGCAATCCTGATGAGCCCCGGCGAAAGGGAGGAGAAAAATGGACCAATCCACACCACGCCTCCCCGCGCCACGCCTCGGAATCAGTGGCAGCTGCTGTTCTGGAGCCACCCGCCCCGCCCCGCCCCGCCCCGCCACCCACACGCCCCGCCCCGCCCCGCCCCGCCACGCCCCGCCACGCCCCGCCACGCCCCGCCCCGCCACGCCCCGCCCAGCTCGTCCTTTTTCTTACGATGTACAGAGGAAACACTCCAGAGAGACCGAGGACAGTCCGGAAGCACACCGCAACAGAGCGCATTCATTATTTAAGCCGAAGTGCGGAGCGGAGTGGGGGGCTCTCGGAGGACCTTTCGGGGGTCGGAGGGGTGAGAGGGGGGTAGGGGGCTGGCCCCAGGTGGGCTGTGTCGGAGACGGCAAGCCTTTGCACTACTGCTGCAGAGCACTAATGTGGCCCTGCACAACACACTCCACTCGGAGCTGAGTGCGTGCGTGTGTATGAGTGAGCGAGAGAGAGAGAGAGAGAGAGAGAGAGAGAGAGAGAGAGAGAGAGAGAGAGAGAGAGAGAGAGAGAGACAGAGAGAGAGACAGAGAGACAGAGAGACAGAGAGAGAGAGAGAGAGAGAGAGAGAGAGAGAGAGAGAGAGAGAGAGAGAGAGAGAGAGAGAGAGAGACAGAGAGAGAGAGAGAGAGAGAGAGAGAGAGAGAGAGAGAGAGAGAGAGAGAGAGAGAGAGAGAGAGAGAGAGAGAGAGAGAGAGAGAGGGTGAGGGCTAGTCTGCATCACTCATCACCCGCGCTGGTATGTTGGCCATTCGTCAGTGTTTAAACTCGAGACGAGGGTGTGAATGTGAGTCCGTCGGCGCACCACCGCCACCGCCATTTCGCCACTATTTTCTCACTGTCTCCACCCTATCCATTTATTTGCGCAAAAGCTTGGGGTTATTTTAAAGCACACTGGTAAAACGAATGTGCAGTTTCTGCACACGTACGTGTCGAATTGACGACTTTGCACATGATGTGGTGTAGAGAAATAAATAAACATCACGTCAAGTCTAGTTATCAAACGTTTCGTATACGAATTATTATAATATATTATAATTATTATAATGGCACACTTTGACAAACCCTAGGCATATGGTTACTATGGGATACTTCGAGAAACTGCACAGCACATGGTGTGCAGTTGACTAAACGTTTTCACAATAAGAGCAAGTGCACACCAGTTGACGTTTAGTTCAGCTCGACACTAGCAAGTGTTTAGTTTTTGCCCATTTTCAACTAAACACTAATTGATGTGCAGAACTAAGCATTTGTTTTCCCAGTGCAGAGTCAGACAAAAACAAGGTATAGATTCCAGGATTAGCAGATTGTTAAAAAAAAATGGCAATACTCCCCGGATAGAATAGAACAATCGCAAAACAAACAAACAAACAAAAAAAAGAAAAGGATTTTGTAAAGTAAAGCGAGAGCAAGATTAACGGAACAAAGGGAACAACGATGTGCGCCATTCAAACTCCGGCTGCGTGGCGGCGCACGTCACGTGACGAGGCGTGGCTGGAGCTGGAGCTGGAGCTGGAGCTGGAGCTGGAATTAGACTATATTCCACGTCGCTCTCCCTCCCTCTCGAATAACTTGGCCCCCCAATCAAAAGTGACTCCCAGGAGGAGGAGATGGCGCGGCTCCTGGTCAGAATACGAATGGAAGCGAAGGTCTCGCGCCCGGGGCCGCGCGACGGGCTCGGGCCGCTGCTTGACTGTCACACAAAAGTCATGTTCAAAGTGACTAAATGAAGACCGTCTATCATCTCTGGGCTCTCTCAAAAGCGTACGGTGACTTTCACTGGAAGCTAGGGTGAGCCCTATACAGCACTTTAACAACACTGTTAAATCAAGGGGTTCAACTGCGCAACACTTGTATGTGTGCAGCTTACAGCCTAGTACGCCCAAGTGTGCAGCTCAGCAGTTGTGCAATTGCAAGTGTCAAACTTGCCAGTTGTACTCTTGTAAGTGTTTAACAGCTAAACACTTAAAAAAGTAGAACTGGCGGGTTAAACACCACTGTAAAAAATACCGTCAAAATGTACCGTACAAACCGTTATTGTACTTGAAATTAACAGTGAGACATTGTAAATTCAGCTCGATGTACCCTACAATCTACAATAAATTTTAACAGTTTTCTATTGTGTTTAGAAATAACAGTTCCACACTGTTGTTAAATTGTAGTATTTTATAACAGTGACGTGAAATTGCACAATTGCCGATTGCGCACTTCCACGTGCTAGGCTGAAAGTTGCACAGATACAAGTGTTGAGCAGTTGAACACTTATTGGTTGAACAGTAAAGGTTTCTCAAAAAAAAAAAAAAAAAATTCAAAGCCTTGGGGACAGCATCAGTGGCATGATCTACTCCTAAATACTCGGTGATTCTCCGTGTCGTCACTAACACGTTCATAATGGACGCGACGCTGTTGGCGACACGCGCCCCCCCAGCAGCGCTATAGGGAACGCCTTTACTTCACACCAACGCGACAGACCGCGCCCACCGCGGGGCGGGGCGGGGCGGGGCGGGGCGGGCCTGGAGGCAGCCGCTGGAGGCGCTGGAGACATGATAGAAATGTTCTTTTAGTTCTCGCGGCCACTTTACCTTACAACATAAATTATCCGGCGGCGGTCCTCCTGGTCCTCCTCGCGACGACAAAACTTTAGAGTTATGCACGGGGAACAAGTTTGCGGCGCGCATAAAGAAAGAGGCCGGGGGGGGGGGGGGGGGGCGACGAATGTATGATAACGGAATGCAGAAACAATTATGAAAACGACTGACTCCCCACCTGAGACGGGTCAACCCCGCGAATACTGAGCGAGGGGTGAAACCACCTGGGTCCGCGAGTCCAGGGGGAGTCACCCCGTGCCGCGATAAAAATAGGGGAAGAGATCGGGGGCAGGCACGATAGGACTAATCTGTTCAACCAAAGTTTTTTTCCCCTCAAAAAAGGTTATATTTTTCTCGAATATAACCTTGTTTTTTGCCGTTTTCTTCGCGCTTCTTCAGAGGTAAACCCACTTCCTCCCACCCAGTGCAAAGTATTCATGCGTAGAGACAAAATTTTCGCCTCGCCAATATGAGAAAAAGGAGATCTTTCCTCATACGCGGGCTCCACGCGACATAGGCGGCTCCGAGGACTAGAGCTGTGCTGGGGCGATTTCTTCCCACTGCTTTTCCAGGTCACGAGACTTAACCCGGAGCCCGGGGGGCCGGGCGGGCAGGACTACATAGTCAGCTAAGGATCCGGGCAGATAATCCCCCAAAATGAGCACGGCGTGCATAAATCCTTGTTGGGCGCCGATATACCCCCGGCCGCCCGGCCCGTCCGAACGTATCTCGCGTAACAGGGAGAGCCCCGGGGAGGCCAGAGCCAGAGCCCCGCCCCGCCCCGCGCCGCACCGTGCACAGCGCCACGCTCAAATTTGTAGTGAAAGTTTGGTTGTTGCGCTATCACCACTGTAAACGACTTGATAACCTAAGTACCAACGCGATGACAGTAACAAGGAAACACAAATATTATTAATTATAGTATATACTACCTGCAACACTTTTTCGTTTTAATAATACCTATTCACAATTTGGAAAATGAAGTGTCTAACATGTATTCATTATTTACTGCATACTTACAGGTATTCAGTAAAAAATGAATACATGGCCATGTATGCAGTAAATAATGAATACATGTATACACACTTGGTTTTGCTGAGCAACCATATGTTTCGCTTCTTTTAGCCACTGTGAAAAATAGTCGTAGGTTTAGGGGAAAATTTTCCACGAAGTGCATTTGTAAAATTACACTTACAAACCGTAACATTACAAGCACTACATATTGGCTTTAAATTCACTTACGAGCGAAATAGGTTCGTCGTAAGCTTACAACATATTTCGTAAATCGTAATTTACAAAATTTATCGTAAATTTTTATAGATATTGGCGCCATCGATCAATATCACGGTTTGGAAAAGTTGAGGTTGATAAATATCCGGAACATTATCACTTGATGTACGAGCGTAAAGCGCAAGTACACATGCCGGTCAACTAAATTCCGCAAGATAAGCGATGCGCCCGCTACGACGTCTCCCGCACCAAGCCTCAAAAATAATAGCAAAACTTGTTTTTATCAGTGTAGAATTTCAACTGCGGGGGAGTGCGCGCGCTCCCCCGCCGCAGACGTATAGGTGTTACGAGAGAAGATAAGCAGAAGGAAGGGTAATGGAAGCCTGGGCTGGGCCGCTCACTGGAGGGAAGAGAGGAGGAGTGGGGGGGGGGGGGGGGGAGGCACAGCCGCCCTCGCCTGCTTTTAAGACATAACCTACACTGTCAGACCAGCTGGGTACGGCCGCGAGTGTGTTGCTGCCGGCACAAAAACAGCCGCCCGCCCCGCCCCGCCACGCCACGCCCCGCCCCGCCACGCCCTGCCACGCCCCGCCACGCCCCGCGCCAGCCTGGCAATTTGGTGAAGTTTCGTCGCCCGATTGTTTACTCGGCTGCTCCCCTGGTTTGCACACCGCCGACCCCCTCTTGTACAGCATGCGCCGGAAAATTTTCACCCCTTGCCAAGGTTTCCCACCCAATTTGGGCGGGAGCTGCCGGTTTCGCTAGGGCAGGGTCGCCTGCGGAACCGCCTCGAGGCATCGGCGGCAAGCCCTTGTCCACCTCACTGTCATAATTAAAGCCATAATTGAATGGAAGAGCAGCCGCACGTTTTTACATTTAATTTATTAGAAAAACATATATTTCTCTCCTGCACAAAGAGTGGGTTTGTTTGGTAATTTATGGGAAAGCGACACTGGTAGAAATATGAAAACGAAAACAAATGATGGTCGGGTTAAACTACGCCGGAAAAACAAAGGTGCTAGACAACGCCTTTCCTGGGGCGCTAAAATCAAGTGCTAAGTTTAGTGCCTTTCCTGGGCCACTAAATCTGAGTGTCTTTACAAAGGCACTAAATTTGTATGGACCATTCGAAGCTGGTCAGCTTAAGGTGCTAAGTCCTACCTTTAAAAGGCACTTACGAAATTTAGTGCCTTTCCAAAGACACTAAATTTTGTTAGCACCTTTTAAAGGTGGGACTTAGCACCACTGTTTTTCCAGTGTACATAAAATATCCGCTCGCGAGTTGGCCGTTGGCCGCTGCTTAGAACAGTGTAGACGGGTCTGACACACCGCCCGGCCGACCACAAGAGAGCGGTGGCGAGGGAGCCCCTCAAGGGGCCTCGGGCCGGGCCGGACCGGGGACCTGGAAGGTGACCAGGTGCGGGGCCCAGGCCGGGCCGGGCGGGGCGGGGTGCGGCGGCTGAGGGCACCCCGCCCCACCCCACCCCGCCCCACCCCGCCCCGCCCCGCGGCCCCCGGAACAGCACCAGCACACCGGGCGGCTACCACTCCTCGCTCTTTCGGTCACGGCCAGTCTCTGACACAATAAGATTCAATTACCCGACGGTAGAGGTCTCTGTGCTCGGCCCCGCCCCGCCCCGCCCCGCCCCGCCCCGCCCCGCCCCGCCCAAAGGCCAAACAGCGAGCATGTCCCTGCCGCTCACCCTGTCCAGTCCAAGAAGACCAGCGCACCGTGGGTAGCGCGCCGGGCTGGGCCGGCCGATATACATCCCCAGAGTCACGCCAGAATTTCTCATATCCAAGGATGCTTTTCCCCGGGGCGTTTATTGCGTTCGATGAGAGCACAATGGTGTCTCGGAATGTGTCGCCGCGACACGGCGCCCGCTATGAAGCGCGACTGCAGGAGCCCGCCCCGCCCCGCCCCGCCCTACCCCGCCCCGCCCCGCCACGCCCCACCCCGCCACGCCCCGCGCCATGCCAAGACGAGGAAGAGTGGACGGATGGTCAGCAGGATATTGGCGCCAGAACCCAGACGTACAGGTCCACCACCAAACGAATTTATCATTACATGTAAACTGTGCAACTTCTTTCAAGAGTTCCGTAGGCACACTGGAAACCCGTGTGTGAGAATGTCGCACACCTTACGATTGTTAATTTTCACTAGAAGTCTTGCCCCCCGCCTTCCCCAGAGCGAGAGTTGAAGGAAAATTCACACTCCTACATGTACGCGCAATGAGAAATCACACGTATACTCGAGTGTAACATTCACACACTGTTAGGTTCCCCGTGCGTAACTTTCGGTCGCTTCCGCCGGTCTGCTTAGCGCCGCTTCCAGTTGCAAGGAGCAAAAGGGACTGGAACGGAGTGGGAGCAGGGAACGGTATATGACCGCAACAGCTCGAAAAATTACGAGAAAGAGCGGTGAGCGAGGTCGCAGCCAGAGGAGAGTGGAGGAGAGGAGAGAGGAGGAGGAGGAGGAGGAGGAGAGAGGAGGAGAGGAGAGGCGAGGAGAGAGGAGAGAGGAGGAGTAGGGATGCTGTCGCTGCGCTCAAGGTTGGCTTTTTACTACTTAACTCGTTAGGTGTGGCCCGGTCGGGCCGGGCGGGCTGGGGGCGGCACCGCCACCGGGTAGGGGCGACAGCGCCTGGGCGGGGACGGAGGGTAGGGGGTAGGGGGGGGGGGGAGCGGGGTTTGTGTGGGACGGACAAAGAGAGATAAAACAGGAACGCCATAATAGCGCGATCCTTTTACGAACGTTTCCGACGCAGACTGGATTACGCTAGGTATTCTCAGCGGCATAAGGAGCCGCCGACACCGGAAAGGAGGGAAACTCGTCAAATTTTAGAAAGGAGGTAGAATTGGGGAAAACGTTCACAAAGGGGAGAGGATGGGGGGGGGGATTTTTGTCATTATTGCTGCACCGAACTCACCGGGCTGACCCATCCTTGAGCCAATCTTTGGGTTAGGGGCCGCCCCTCGAGCTAGACCGTACCGTGCCCGAGTAGCCGCCCTCCCTGCCGGGCCATGCGCGCGGGGCGGCGCTGGCGGGGGGCTGAAGGTTATATACGAAGAGGGTGATAAGTAAGTGGAGTGGGGGTGGGAGAGGGAGGGGAGGGGAGGAACTGGGGAAGAGGGGGGGGGGGAGATATCCCGCTGTTTGAGAAGGAGGCTAATAACAAAGCCGGGGAAAATGAGGGAAAGGGTTAGGGGAGAAGAAACGGGAAGGGCGAACGGGGAAGGGAAAGGAAAAGATTTTACAGGAGGAGCGAAAAACCTGCTTTAGCACCGTAGCTACACATATGGTTTCTTTTTCAGTTTTTTTTTTAAAGATACGGCTTGACTGTAAATATTCTTTTTAAATATTGCGAAGCGAGTGTATTTTTTCTATTTTTTTAATTTTGTGGACCGAGAGAGCTGCTACGGTGGACGCAGGTCACTTAACTCGCAACCTACGCTAAACGAATCTAGAGATACTATGGAGCTAAACATGTCGGGGGGGGGGGGGGGGGTAAGCTTCCAAAATAAAACGGACGAGAGGTTGAAATAACACAAGTTCGGCGAGCACACGCGTCTACTAAAGAGGCAAACGCGTGGCGCCCTAGACAGGAGCAGATGAAAATAAACAGTGTATAACGGCAATCAAACCGATGAAATGCTCCCATGTTCCCGCCATTACAAAGTTTTTGTACTGCGCGTTTCTTTATGGCCCCTCCCGCCCTCTCTCATCCACATAAATGTTTCACGAACAACTGGCAGAGTGATACGGTGAACCCGGCTTGGTGTTTAGCAGCTAATCGGCGGGAGAGGTAACGGATAAAAAAGTGGCGAGGTCTACACGGTAAAAAAAAAAAAGAAAAGTAACCAGAGGCTCGAACCCGCAACTGTTGGAGGACATCCCTGTCTTCCTCAAGGGTAGAAAGTCGGGCGGGTAGAAGCGACGGTGAGCGGACTTGCCTGAAACACACAAGAAAGAAGCACAGTGTTACTTTTCACAGTTTTTGAAGAATGGCCCGCAAAAAGTACAGAGCGTGAGAAGAAAGGAATGCCGAGTGAGACAACAGACCATCTGCTTTCCCCCTCCTTCTCATCTGAATATAAAGGTATTCTCTCTCTCTCTCTCTCTCTCTCTCTCTCTCTCTCTCTCTCTCTCTCTCTCTCTCTCTCTCTGCTTTTAAGCAGAGCCGCGCGCCCCCGTGTGTCAAGGACAGCCAATTGAATTGGACAGGCAGGCGGCACACGCCTTGCTGCGCTGCGACCAATGAGATGGAAATTGACATTCTGCTTACATATTGCCACTACCCAGACAACAAAACTACAACCCCGCGTATCAAACAACTGCCGCCAACCTGTCGCGTCCCCTTCACATTTTTTATGAACACCTCAAAATAATAAATAATATAAAAATAAAAATTGTCCCATAGTCGTGCCGCGTTCGTCGAAGCGAAAGCATAATATTTATGCTGCGACTGGCCCCCCGCGCTGTATAGTTGGCGTCTCGTTGGCGCGCTGATGAAGTCATTACTTAATATTCACATCGCGATGCCCACATGTGCCACACAATCAAATCAATGAGGAGGGGTCCCTCAGTGCGGGGCTGTGCGGGGCGCGAGTGGGGCTCCTGGTGCCCCCGCAGGACCCCCCCGGGGGGCCGTACAGTACGGCGCGCCCGCGCTGTGGCTTAAAGCTGCTTAAAGCCCAGGAGAGACGCGTGACCCGAGCCGCAGGGAGTACTTGACAGAAATAAATGAACCAAATCCCGAAGTTTCATGCAATTGCTATGAACATTAACATATACACACACTTAACTGTAACTGATACCACACAATTACACTGGAAAAAACTATGAACATTAACATATACACACACTTAACTGTAACTGATACCACACAATTACACTGGACAAACAAAGGTAGGACATATCACCCTTATAGGGGTGCTTCTCGTAATCGTGCCTTAACAAAGGCATTATTCAAAGAGTACCACTACAGAGGCAATCATTTGCCCGAAGGGTGCTATATTTTAGTGCCTTTGGACACAATCGCGCCTGTAAACACTGTAAAATTTTAAGTCACATTACGACAAAGTCAGTGATAAATTTTACTTTTGAAAGGTTCGTCATATGACAAATGGTTCATCACAGTGTGACGAAACATTCATGTCATGTGACGAAGGATTCATGTCATGTGACGAAATGTATGTCATGTGACGACTGTTTCATCACAGCTCTTGTGACGAAATATTCGTACCAATATTTATCGTCACATGACAGTTTGGTTTAACAGTGAAGGCACTAGAGAATAGCACCTTTTACAGGCATTAGGTCCTACCTCTGTTTTTCCAGTGTAAACTAAGATAAAGGTCAAGGTGATTTTAAGAGTGATTTTTTCAGGGCGAACAAGGTTAAAATGTGCCCGAACAAAACGCCGCAAACATATTTAACTGAGACCTGCTTGTCACGGGAAGTGCCATTGTCACGCTAACGTGACAACTTTGTCTGCCGTCAATGATGGACGGCCAGGGTAGTAGGGAAAAAAAATAGCGTTTCCAAAAAGGCGAGGGCCCATTCAGACGTGCCGGCGATCTGATATTTTTTGACAGTTTGAGTAATAGATGTGGAAACTTCACGGCGCGCGCGCGTTGAGGTTTGGCAATGAGCGACGAAAGTCATTGTGTTCACTCTCTCTCTCTCTCTCTCTCTCTCTCTCTCTCTCTCTCTCTCTCTCTCTCTCTCCCTCTCTCTCTCTCTCTCTCTCTCTCTCACTCTCTCTCACTCTCACTCTCTCTCCGACGCTTTCCCAGCTGCTCGCTCAAACGTGAGTGATTGTGTTTAATGCGAGCCTGGCCACGCTCCACGCGCAATGCGATGTGATTCCAGCGGGAAACGGAAAGTTGTCCAGATTTGGATTTGAATGAAGGAGATACACGGCGCATTATGAGTTTCTCATCCTCGCTCTGCCCGGTGCGCCCGTCACGCGTGAAATGGAAAGGGACACGCAATAACGCGAGGCGCCTGGCGGAGCCCGGCGGAGCCTTGTGCAGAGAATCGGATTATAAAAGGCGGGCGGGATTAAGATTGGCAAAGGTAAAAGGGGGAACTCGGACGGCAGTAACGCGGGGAGACATAATCGTCTACTTGAAAAGAAATCAGACTCATTTCCAAGGGGTTCCCCACTCTCAAAATTTTGCATACCACGCGACTTAAAAAAGAGTTTAAAATAAATTTGGGGGAAAAGAAACAAATCAAAAAGAAATATTCACGTTATCACGCTGAGGCAACTTTTCATGTCAGAATATTGGCGTCCTTTTTAGAACGCCAAAATTTGGCATTAAATGTAGCCACAGCGTTTACAGTGATTTGCGCATCGAAAAGTTATTGGCTACAGGGTAATATCAGATCACCAGTGCTAATGCGAGAGTGTATCTGTCCGTTTCGATTTTTTATCCAGCCCACTGACCGGGTGAGCGGGTAGGGCAGGGCAGTGGCTCCGGGCTGCTAGCCACTCCCTTATATTGCTAAAGGTTTCACGGTGATTGAGATCCGACATCATCACCGGCGCACAGTTGCAACGGATATGCCTGTAACTCACACAAGCGCGCGGACGCCCAACGCACACACACACACACACACACACACACACACACACACGTGCACAAACACATAGGCTCACGCCGTAAAGGTCTGCCATCCGGGCCACGAAACGCCCTGCCACCGGGGACCAGCGGCAACAACGCAAAAAAAGGCTAGAGATATTGACATTCGTTACGTATGTTTGTGGATCTGTCAACGTCATGCGACGGACCTGTATGGCACCAGTGGACCACTTCTCACGTAGCGCGCCTACACACGCCCCTCCTCTCTCTCTCTCTCTCTCTCTCTCTCTCTCTCTCTCTCTCTCTCTCTCTCTCTCTCTCTCTCTCTCTCTCTCTCTCTCTCTTTCGGTCCCTCCGTGTCAGATATTTCATGCGGAAACGGTTTTTCCAGAGTGTTGATACAGATGTAGGCGAGCGCGCAAAGTTTGCCAGATCCGAGCAACTGTCGGGGGACACCTATACGTGAAATTTCGGTACATATTTCTCTTCGGGGGAGAGCATCGGTGGCAAATAACAGCAACATATATGGACGTCCCGGGGCCGAAGCGCGAGCAAGTAAAAAGCAGAAAAGTAGGCAGCACTTTAGCACATGTGCGTACATGTTCCCTAGTAGGCAGGCGCAGATGCAGCCCGCCTTACTTCACTGTGTTTGGGCTACACTGTTAAACCAAGTGTTCAACTGCTCGACACTTCTATGTGTGCAACTTCCAGCCTAGCACGCGCAAGTGTGCAGCTTGGCGGTTGTAAAAATGCAAGTGTCAAACTAGCCAGTTGTACACCTGGGAGTGTTCAACTCAACAGTTGTGCACTTGCAAGTGTTCAACTTCCCGGTACAACACTATCCTTGTTGACGTGTACAACTGGCGAGTTCAATACGTGAAATTGCACAATTGCCGATTGCGCACTTGCACGTGCTAGGTGGACGTTGCGCACATTAAAGTGTTGAGCAGTTAAACACTTACTTGGTTTAACAATGTACTTATTGCCTACTTTTCTGGCAACCCTGCCAGCAGCAGCAGCAGCAGCAGCTGCAGCCTCCATTGGAGCGCCTGCAAGTAGGAGGGTAGGCTACCCGCACAACAGCCATGCACACGCGCGGCCTACCCGCCCAGACGCCCGGCGCTACTCGAGTCGAGAGGCTAGGAGAGGCGAGGAGCGGAGCGGCATTCCAGACCAAATCAGTTTGCGCTTCGAGATCCCCGGCCTTACTGCGTTCCCTTCCTCCTTGCTGACCTCCAGCCCCTTCCCTCGCCCCCCCCCCCCCTCTCTCTCTCTCTCTCTCCCTCTCTCCCCCTGCTCTTCCGACCCTCTACAGTCCCATAAGCGGTATTGACCCGGCTCAAACACGCCCTGGTGGTTACGCCCCACCAAGACACTCGCTCGTGGTGACTCATTCCGAAACCAGACGAGCCCGCGGATTGCTCTATTCGCAGCCCGCGCCCGCAGCGCGCGAGACAAATGCTAGATCTTTGTAAGACTTACGGGAAAATTTTCCATGAGAAATGTCGTAAAGTTACGATAACAAATTGTACAATTATAAAATTGTAAGGACACTTGGTATCGACTTGTGATTCTTAAACGAGGACGAATAGGCTTTCGTAAATTTGCGATTTCGATCGTAAAGTTACCGTTTGTAAATCACGAATTACGAAAAAGTCGTAAATTTACGAAGATATTTTTTACAGCGCTGCTCCCCACACACTCGGACGCGGCCACGCGGTCCGGCTGATTGCTTCATTCACTTATTGATAGCTTCATTTGGTGATCTTTCATCCATCCGCCCTTGGAGCGCGGGGGAGAGCGCATATGTGCGCGGGAGGGTACGTCTGGCCGCCGCCGGGAGGGGAGGAAGGGGGAGGGGCCGGGAGTAAGGTCAGCCCTCGTCGAGCCCCCGCCTACCGATGCACCTCAGGGAGCACAGTGAAATTCCAACAGTGAAGTACATAGACTACTCATCCTCATTCCGAAAACCAAAGCAGTGGAACAGAGCAAGATAGGCCACATCCAATGTAACTGTGTGTGTGTGAGGGGGGGGGGGAGGCAGCGTGCGGTCCAGCAGTACTGTCTTTACTGCGCCATAAAAATATTATAGCGGAGACTTTACCGCCGTGATCCAGAAAGATTATCGGGTAATGGAATGTTTGTGAGCTGGGCGAGGCAGAGTGCGGCCGGTCCGTCCGGTCGGTACGGTCGGGCCGCGGGGACGCCGGACACTGCAGCGAGACAAGACGGGTACGAAATGTGAAACAGCATGTCGCCCGCCAAAGAATCCTGACACATTATACAGTAGAGCGTAAAGGCCACAAGACTTTCCATACAAACTCTAAAACGATCCCAAAAATATTTCCAGAAATATACACAGTGAGCTGTAAATGATGGGGTAGCAACTCTAACAATTTGGGCGCCGCCTAATTCAGAAAAAAATTTGAGGGAATTTTAAAGCAGTAGTAGCAAAAATAGTTAAATATTCACAAAAATAGATAAACATTTAAAAACCAGAAAGAAAAAACTCGGGAAAATATAAGAAAAGTTCACTTTGTTGTACCGAAATTTGTTTCCCCCTCGCACTGGAAATCCAAGTTTACAAATGTCGCTCACTTTTAGGTGAGCGAATAAATATTCGATTACTTGTAGGTACAAGTGAGTGAATGTTTATTCACTCACCTACATGTGAGTGAATGTTTATTTGCTCGCCTACAAGTGAGAGAATTATTATTCGCTCACCCACAAGTGAGCAAATGGTTGTTCGCTCACCTACAAGTGAGTGAAACGTAATTTGCTCACATACAAGTGAGTGAATTTATTTGCTCACCTACAGGTGAGCGTCATTTCTACACTTGGATTTCCAAAGCGGCTATAATTTCGCACCGAGGACATTTATTGCCCCCCGTAGAAATGAGCGACAATTAACCCAGGCCCCCGGCCGGCTCCAGTTTCGGCGCGACTACCGGCGGTGGTATCCATTTCGGCAGGGCAGGGCTGTGCCCGGCGCGACGGTGCCTCGGCCGGTACCCGCCCGGGCCGGGTAGCGGTACACCCGCGCGCTGCACAGCCACTCCCTTCCGCATCATGAATCATGCACCCTGAGGGACCGCCTGAGGGACCGCCTGAGGGACCGCCAGAGGGACCCCGCCCCCCGCGCACTCCATCCTCGTTAAGGTACAGGCCAGGACGACCCGCGCCCTGGGGCGTTCAAAAACGAGCGCGCGCGCCCCGAGTATCAACAGCCGTGTCGCCTCCAGAGCGGAGGGCGGGGCGGGGCGGGGCGAGGTAGGGCGAGGTGGGGCAGGGCAGGGCGAGGTGGGGCGGGGTGGGGCGGGGTGGGACGGGGCGAGAGGAAACACTCGGCAGTGCAGGAGATCGTTCCTGCCGTGCGCGGAGCTAATCGTCGAGGGCGGCACAGGGCGGGGTAGGGGCGTGGAGGGCTCTTCACAGAGCGCGGGCGCGGGGGCCGAAACAGGAAGAGAGAGAGAGAGAGAGAGAGAGAGAGAGAGAGAGAGAGAGAGAGAGAGAGAGAGAGAGAGAGAGAGAGAGACAGAGAGACGGAGAGAGGTAAAGGGGCTGGTGCAGGGTGAGTTGGGGCTTCATCAGGAGAACTTATCATCTTCGCGGTTAAGAGGGCGGTGTGCGTCGGCATCACGGCCACCGACCAGGAGGAGCAGGTGGTCAGAGAGAGAGAGGGGAGAGAGAGAAAGGAGAGGGAGAGAGAGAGAGAGAGAGAGAGAGAGAGAGAGAGAGAGAGAGAGAGAGAGAAGGGGAGGGTGATTTTTCCAGCAAACCTTCCTTGTTTGTGTCGCTCCATCCTGTCCACGACATTCATTGTCTATTATCCGAAACAGCGACTGATGAAACGCGCCGCAGACGCGGAAAAAAACACGAGTGTGCAGTCCTTTCGCCGGGGGAAAAAGAGAGGACGAGGAGGAGGGGGTGGGGGAGGAGGAGGAGGAAGAGGAGGAGGAGGAGGAGGAGGAGGAGGAGGAGGAGGAGGAGGAGGAGAAGGAGAAGGAGGAGGTGGAGGAGGAGAGGGAGAAGGAGAAGGAGAAGGGAGGAGGAGGAGGAGGAGGAGGAGGAGGAGGAGGAGGAGGAGGGTAGAGGGGAGATTGGGGCAAATATTTAGAGAAAACAGCAAGAACCGCGGTTGTTCGAGAGCCACCCCGAACAGGGGGAAGGGGGACGGGACGTAAAAGGGGTCTATGCAAAGCAAAATAAGGCGCACCCCGTCTGGGGAAAAGGTGTTGATTGTTGGCTTTGCACAGGCAGGCAGGCAGGCAGGCCGCTGCGGTCCAGATCAGGGGCAGGAGGCAGTCGGGTCCTCTGGGAGAGGCAGGGGGAGGGGAGGGGAGGAGGGGAGGGGGAGGGGAGGTTGCCACGTAGAGGGCATAGAAGCGAAAGGAGCCCGACCCGAGGGTCTATTGTGGAAGCGACGGGCTGATAGGTCGACTCATTGTAGGAACAAACTGTTTCCTTTGCGAAGGGGGGGAGGGGGGGGGCGCTATGGACCGCTAGAGAGAGAGAGACAGACAGACAGACAGAGACAGAGAGAGAGGGGGATATTCATAGGCTGTAGAGGCGCAAAGAGCCGTGCCGGTGTGAGAAAGAGAGAGATAGCATATGAGTGCGGTGTACGCAGCTGGGCGTGATGGTGCCGGTCAGTCCACCTGCGACGCTCACACACACACACACACACACACACACACACACACGAGCGCGCGTACTCCGATACAGTCGAACGTCGCTCCACCACCCTCCCCCTCCCGATCCGCTCGCATTTTCGTCTGCTACACACACACACACGCACACAAATTCAGAGACGAGAAAACACAGTGAAAACAGCTGCTACTCCACATGCATAATATATTCAGTCCGTGCAACATTTGGGAGCGACGGGCAAACACAACAGCGGCGGCGTGGCGTGGCGTGGCGTGGCGTGGCGGGGCGGGGCGGGGCGTGGCGGGGCGGGGCGTGGCGGGGCGTGGCGGGGCGTGGCGGGGCGTGGCGTGGCGGGGCGTGGCGGGGCGGGGCGTGGCGGGGCGTGGCGGGGCGTGGCGGGCCGGAGCACACAGCGTGGCGGCCGCGCCACCCGGAAATCGAACGAACACACTCAGTCGCCGAATTGCTTTCGCCTCAATCAAAACGTCTTCCTTTTGCATAATCGGGCAGGAAATAAAGATGCAGTGCGCGCGGGGCGGCACGCACGGCCCCGCCCCGCCCCGCCCCGCCCCGCCCCGCCCCGCCCCACACCGCGCCGCACGGGCACGGCGGGCCGGGCGTCTGTTCTCCAGGCGTCGCCGACAGCGACGCTCAAAGGACGACGCGACGCCGCCCGAGACGTCTGACAGGGAGATTGAAACTGGCGCCAAGAGAAAGCGGGGCGGGGCGGGGCGGGGCGGGGCGGGGCGGGCGCGGGGAGTGTCCGCGGGGAAATCGCGGCGCCCGGGGAAAGTAACAACACTTTTCCGGTCAAAAGCGATCGAACTGTCAAAGAGCCGCTTGCCGCCGCTCGGCCGTGACGAGGCGCTTTGTAATCCGCCCGCCCGCCCGCCCGCCTCAGCCGGCCCGCGGCCGATTAAGCCGCAGAGACGCAGCGGTCTCCCAATCAACACTCCTTCCACCTCCCCCCCCCCCCCGCGGCGCCGGCCCGGGCCAAGCGGTGCAGAGCCTTTTCTTGATTCCGGCGTCCTTCTTTGTCCCCCGGCCGCCGCGCCGCCGCCACCGCCGCCGCCGCCCGCCGTCGGCTCCGCGCAGTTTCCGCATGGCTTTTGTTCTGCCCCTGGCTGGCGCTGCCGGCGCTGCCGGCGCTGCTGCTCCGCTGTCCTAATTACTGCTCGGACGTCCCGCTCGGGGCGGCAGGAGGGCGGCCAGCCCGAGCAGCCAGCCAACCGGCGCCAACCGGCCAGCTAGCCGCCCTTTGCTGCAGCAGTAGCCTGCTCTCTTTCTATCTCTCACTCTCGCTCTCTCTCCCTCTCCCTCTCCCTCTCCCTCTCTCCCTCTCTCTCTCTCTCTCTCTCTCTCTCTCTCTCTCTCTCTCTCTCTCTCTCTCTCTCTCTCTCTCTCTCACTCTCACTCTCACTCTCTCTCTCTCACACTCTCTCTCCCTGTGCTCCTCTTTTCCTCCCCCTCCCCCCTTCTCTTGTTGCTGCGCGGCCCAAATGTAAATTAAAAAGCCCAACCCGGCTGATTAGAGCCGCGCGGTGGCCGATTTGTTCCTTAAATATTCATCGTCAGCCGCGCACATTCCTGTCGCTGTAATTACAATATGCGTGCGTGTGTCTGTGTGCGTGAGATCTCTGCTGCGTGATGCATCTCACTGTAAAAGGAGAAAAAAAACAAAGTCGAAAAAAAATAACTTTGGACAAATTGTCGCTACCGCAGTATAATTGAAACTTCATATTTTATGAGGGACGCTGTTTTTTCTCTCCTCCCCTCCCCCTCCAGTCTGTCTATCTCTCTCCCCTCCTCCCTCATCTCTGCTGGCTCGCGAGCGGTGGCTAAAAATGTCGCCGGCATTGGCGGCCAACCAGCCCCGGTGACCACCTAATGCCCGCCCAGACCAGCGCCCCCTACTTTCAGACCCGACCGTACATTAAAGTTGTTGGGGATGTTACGTTTGTGCTGATTAACTTTTGCGGCCGGGATACGTTTCAGCAGGGCAGCGCGCCACGCCCGGCCACGCCCCCGCTCGACCCGTGCCAGCAGGACCCATACAGAAGCCGAGCTCTCTCTCGCTCTCTCTCTCTCTCTCTCTCTCTGTCTCTCTCTAACCTCACTTTGCAGCAGAAGAGTTTTCAGGACCGCGCACAAGTCCAAGTAGTATACCAGTGTCCTAGCTGGGTTTGGGTCGCCAACTAATCTGCGACGCCCCTGACCTGTGATCTAGAAAACAGGAACAGCACGCCTCTGCCGCTGAGAGAGAGAGAGAGAGAGAGAGAGAGAGAGAGAGAGAGAGAGAGAGAGAGAGGGGGGGGGGAGGGAAGCCCATGTAGTGCTTGTAATTATACGATTTGCAATTGTAAGTTTACAACTGCATTTCATGGAAAATTTCCCCGTAAAGCTACGACTATTTTTCACAGTGGGAGGAGCGGGAGAAGTACCACTTGCACGGCAGGCTGCGGAACAGGGAACAGTACCCCCTGGGTGACAATGCCGCTGCTTATAATTATTACAACGCAATCAAGGGAAACCCCGCTCCTTACTCAGGTGCGAGAATATGAAAATGTGCACAGCAATGAGAGTCGTTTCTTGTCTTCGTAATATATGAGTACGTCCATAAAACGATCGTTTATAAGAAAAGAATCGTGATATTTAGCTCATGATCATAAGCACAAAACTATAAGTGTGTTCAATCTAAATGTCAAAGGAAGATTATTGCAACGTGCACCGGACATCTGTGTGCATAACTACTTCAGATACAATGTCGTGAGTGACAAGATACTTTTCGTAACTTTCCTAGTTCCAATTTGTCACAAGCTGTTCCTGTTCATCAAAATAGTCGTGTTACTGACAATAATGTATCTGAACTAGTTATGCACACAGATGTCCGGTGCAAGTTACAATAATTGCCCTTTGACATTTAGAGTTTCATGCCTGGTGGCGTCTTTTTCCTGAAAGGGCAAGCGAGTCGGTACCAGTCAGGTCGTCCCAGCGTGTCGTAGCGCGGCAGCCAAACCGAGGTACCCGCCCCTCCCATCCCCGCATCCAATATAGATAGTCAATGTAGTGGAGCGGGATTGGGTGAAGAGGTCGCGAGCAGGAGAGGGGGAGGGGAGAGGCGTGGCGGGGCGTGGCGGGACGGGGTGGGCGGCCTCAGCAGCGCCACCAGCTACTTCGTTCAGTGCATATAAATGCAAATCCTACGCGCTGAGTTCACGCAAAACCCACGCCACCGCCCGTCCTAAAACACACACAGAAGGAAGAGCGTCGTGAGAGGCTCGAAGAGGAGCGAGGAGGAGAGAGAGGTGCTTCCCTTCACATCCACCTTTACACTTTCTCTCTCTCTCTCTCTCTCTCTCTCTCTCTCTCTCTCTCTGTCTCTCACTCGCACGTGAGCTTAGGCATGATTCGTGCCGAGCCTCGAGGGACCTTGGAATCGAGCCAAATGTTAACGCACATCCTGATAAATAAATTTTCCACAAAGAGTGTTTCTTATTGTACACCAACATTGCGTTAATTAGGAAGCACAATGAGTTGGCATAGGGCAAAGCCATATTGGCGGTGCACTGATGACGCACAGCATTTTTTTAATTTAAATTTGTAGCACGTGTATCAAAATGATATAACCAGAAGGTAACAACTTCCCACGCAAGAGGGCGAGAGAGATTTCATACGGCCATCGAAAATGTTCGTCTCTGTGCGCTGTACTTCCAGAGAAAAGAAGATTGCGAGACCACGCGCTCCAGATGAGAGGAGAGAGGGGCTGAGCTGGAGAGAGAGAGAGAGAGAGAGAGAGAGAGAGAGAGAGAGAGAGAGAGAGAGAGAGAGAGAGAGAGAGAGTGAGAGAGTGAGAGCGAGAGAGGAGGGAGAGAGAGAAGAGAGAGAGAGAGAGAGAGAGAGAGAGAGAGAGAGAGAGAGAGAGAGAGAGAGAGAGAGAGAGAGAGAGAGAGGGAGGGGGGTGCTAAACAAGGAGCTGGAGTGAGCCCCGACCGCAGTGTGCTCCTCGCTCCTGATCTTCATTCAGCGGGGAAACCCACAAAAATTAATGAGAGCAAAGAGAGCGCTCGCGAGGATATTGCTACGTTGTACGGAGGATACAGACACTACAGGCGGCACGGGCCAAAACGCTGAGGGAAAGTTTTGCGCGCTCACATCTCCTGCTTTACTGATGACCTCTACCTGTTATAATGTCAAACAATAAGACGCAAAATCATATATGTATGCAGCTACAAAGATAAGGACTTAATTTTCTAGAATATTTCTCAGACACTCTTTAAACGTTACGGCATTTTTTGAGCGCCAAATTTTGCGTCTTTCTAAAGCGATGCCAATTTTTGACCACTTAAATCGCCAAAATTTTGTGTTCTTTATATAGGGAGGCAAAAATTCGGCATTACAAGTAGCCAAAACTTGGCATTCCTTTAGAATGAGGCCAAAATTTGGGCGTTCAGAAAAGAATGCCAAAATTTGGCATTAAAAGTAGCCACAGCGTTAACAGTAGACTACGCTACAACTAGTGTTAAACGCTAAGAAACATGCACGTTAAGTATAAATTGTTTCTTCGAGCGCTGTATATTTCGTTGCGTCATGGGTTATTAGCAGCAGAGGCGGTAGAAATTTCCGACTTGAGTAGGGCGCGAACGCCCTCGACGACACAAAAAAAGGGAGGAAACGGAAAAAGAAGCTGAGGGTATAAAGAGCCGGAAGTCTAACGCGCTGGGAGCGGATGGGCCGCGCCAGTCTCCGCTGTGAGCAGCAAGGCCGTGGCGTCGCTCGCGACAGATATTAGCTGCATCCGTTATGGTAATGCGCGACACGACACGGCACCGCTTGACGCGGACGCCGCGGGTTCAACTCCCCGACACGGGCCTGTTTTTTTTTGCTCTCTCTCCCGACGCATTTTATTGTGAAAAATATCTTTGTAGATTTTCGATAAATTTTGTAAATTACCATTTACGAAATATGTTGTAAATTTACGACGGACCTTTTTAGCTCGTGAATGAATTTCTCACCGATATGTAGGGTTTGTAATTTTACGATTTGCAATTGTAATTTTACAACTGCATTTCGTGGAAAATTTTCCCGTAAACCTACGCCTATTTTTCACAGTGTTCCGTTTATCTTTTATCTATCTCTACTTCGTGCAACACGACCGCTCTGACACTGCAGCTCGGACCGGCCGGTCGAGTGAGATCGCTCATTCATGGATTCACCAGCAAGAGGCTTTTGGTAAGGTCCAGTGTCGTTTTGTCGCCCGGCGCGGCGCGGCGCGGTGGTCGAGCTCTCAGCACGGCGCGGCGCGGGCGGCCAGCGGCCTGGACCGTACCGTACCGGCCCGGCCCGGGCGGGCCAGGGCCAGGGTCTGGCCGCCTGACCATGCATATTCATGGCACCAGAGCACCGGGCCGGCGATCGAGCGCCCTCATGGCGAGCGAGTGGGTCGGAGCCGAGGGGGAAACAACTCTGAATTTTGGTGTACAAATGTCGTGAATTTTTGTGAATTTTTGTGAATTTTTATTGAATTTTTGTGAATTTTTGCTCAAATTTTTCCTAAATTTTTGTGAATGTTCATGAATTTTCATGAATTTCTCTGAATTTCTCTGAATTTTTCTGAATTTTTCTGATTTTTTTTTAGAATTTTTCTGAATTTTTCTGAATTTTTCTGAATTACTAGGTGTACAAAAATTTTAGAGTTGTTTCCCCCTCGGTCGGAGCTGACCGGGACGGGCCGAAAACACACTTGCAAGTACCGAGTACCCGCGGTCACTGCTGCTGGCCCGGGAGATATGCAGCCAGTGTTGCCTGCAGTGTTGCCAGATAAGTTGGCAAAAATCCCAAAGTGGGAGAGGCAACCTCCGCCCCGCTTGCCTGCTAGGCAAACTCTCCACACGTCAGACAATCACTGTTTTAAAATACCACAACTTTACAACAGTGTGGAACTGTTATTTCTAAACACAATAGAAAATTGTTAAAATTTATTGTACATTGTAGGGTACATCGAGATGAATATACAGTGTTTCACTGTTAATTTCAATTACAATAACGGTTTGTACGGTTCATTATATTGACGGTCTTGCATACAGAGTGTACCTTTTGCGTATAGGAAGCCCTACAAACACTTCTCACGAGTGTAGGCAGGCGCAGATGCACTGTAAACGCTGTGGCAAGTCTTGATGCCAAATTTTGGCGTCCTTTTTCGAACACCAAATTTTGGCATCTCTCTAAAGGAACGCAAATTTTTGGCCACTTTTAACGCCAAAAATTTGCGTTCTATCGAGGGAGGCCACAATTCGGCATTAAAAGTAGCCAAACTTTGGCATTTCTTTAGAAAGAGGCCAAAATTTGGCATTAATAGAAACCACAGCGTTCACAGAGTATGCGGCCCACTAAGAAACCACTGTATTTGGGCTACTTATTGCCTACTTTCCAGGCAACATTGGTGCAGTGCCCCGCCCCGTTCAGCCCAGCACACCCGGCTGCCTCCTCATGTCTGCCGCTGCGCGCACCGCCGCTGCTGCTTATTTCGCGAGATTGGCTTCTCGCAGCTTTGCCACCTTGAAGGGTGTGCGAGTGGGAGGGACAGGACGAGGAGACGAGGGGGGAAGGGGGGCTCTCAATCGCCCCCCCCCCCTCCCCCCTCTTGCGCAACTCCTTGTGCTATGATGCCAAAAGCAGTGCTGTTCCCGGCTTGTCCGTTCCGAGCGAGTGCGCCCGCCCCGCCGCTCCCCTCCCCTCCCGCACTGCTCCCTCCCCTCCCCCCCGCGCCCGCGCTGACAGCACAGCCCGCCAGGACTGTTTCTGTTATTTCTTGCTTGGTTTCCCCGATCGGGCGGCAGAGGAGACGTCTTATTCCTCCACGCACTGCGAGACAACAACCACCGCCGTGTCAGGGGGAGAGGCTCCCGTCGTCCTTCTTCGATCTTCTCCCGCCCCCCCCCTCCCCACCCCCCCTACCGTCCCGTTTTTCGGCTCCCGCAGTACCGTTTCCACTGATAAGCGGAGCACAAATCATGCCGCCCAGGTTGCCCCCGCCGTCGAGTGACCCGGCGCGGCGCCACGACGGGCCCAGCAGATGGCAAGGCGCCGGCGCCGCGACGCCTGCACAAAAAGATTTTGCCCGTTCTCGTCAGAAAAAAGATTTTGCCCGTACTCGTCTGAAAACGAACGAACGATAATTTTGTCGACTGAAAACGATTTTGCCCGTTCTCGTCTGAAAAAGATTTTGCCCGTTCTCGTCAGAAAGAGATTCTGCCCGCTCTCGTCAGAAAGAAGATTTTGCCCGTACTTGTATGAAAACAATTTTGTCGTCTAGAAACGATTTTGCCCTGTTCTCGTCTGAAAAAGATTATGCCCGTTCTCGTCAAGAAAAGATTCTGCCCCTTCTCGTCAGAAAAAGATTCTGCCCGTTCTCGTGAGGAAGAAGATTTTGCCCGTGGTCGTCTGAAAACAATTTTGTCGTCTGAAAACGATTTTGCCCCGATCTTGTCTGAAAAAGATTTTTCCCGTTCCCATCTGTACGCTCTTGCGTGTCCCTCAGACCTCGCTGCACACAGACGCGCTCGCCCTATAGGCAGTGAAGGGGGCGCCGACCGACGAAAGTCCGCCAAAAGTATCGCGGGTAAAAGTCTATCAGAATTGTCTAGTGTAACACCGCTCCTCGCACGGAGGGCGAGCAGACCGCCCCCACAGTCAAGATCGTTTCGTCCCGGATATTATTCTTTCCCGTGTAGACATCAGCAGAGGCTCAGCATATATAATGTCGGATAATAATTTCCGATTGTCACCACCTCTCCGCGCGTGGAGGGGCGTGCGGGCGGGGCGGGGCGACCCGTCTCTGTAGGCGCCTCTTTGACTTGAACGAGGCGGGGCGGGGCGGGGCGGGGCGGGCTGAGGCGGGGCAGAGTCGAGCTATTAGCAGCCGGCACTATCAGATCTCATTGCAGGCGTGTCTTCAGCGCCCCGCCCCGCCCCGCCCCGCCCCGCCCCGTCGGGCATGACAATCATCCCCGACTTGCCAACTCGCTGCTCCCGCGACTCCCGCCGCTACTGCCACCTCCTCCCCCCCTCCCTCCCCCGTACTGCCACTGCTACAGGCCCCACTGCTGCCACCACACGCGCAATCTCAAGGAGGCTGAGCTGAGCGAGCGGCAGGTACTTGTCACAACTCATGTCACACAGTTTGCACAGTCGATGTATTGTGAGCCCGGCTTCCTCCCCCGTGTCCCTACTGTCCCTGTTCCTCTCCCCGCACCGCGCCGCCCCTCTCCCGCCTGCCTCTGCTACCAACTCTCCGCCATGAAAAGCGTGCCACGGCGTAGGCGGTAGAAGAGAGAAGGGGAGTCGCAGCGAGTGAGACGGAGAGAGACAGAGAGAGAAAGCGGGAGGGAGACGGAGAGAGCGGGAGAGAGACGGAGAGAGCGGGAGAGAGACGGAGAGAGCAGGAGAGAGACGGAGAGAGCAGGAGAGAGCAGAATGGGAGACGGAGAGAGCAAGAGAGAGACGGAGAGAGCAGGAGAGAGACAGAGAGAGAAGGGAGGGAGACGGAGAGAGCAGGAGAGAGACGGAGACAGCAGGGGAAAGAATATCGCTCGACTCGAGTCAAAAGTTTGTCCGCGTTGCCCTGGCGGCGTATTACCCAGGACCACTCCGCCCCGCCCGGCCGCGACCCCCCTGCTCACCGACGCCTTGCAGACGCGTAATAGATGGAGGACCGATGGCAATCGAGCCGGCCGACCAGGCCTCAACGCCATCAGTCATCGTACCGCCCAGGAGAATCAGTGTTCGAATCCAAGTCTCTCTCTCTCTCTCTCCCTCCCTCACACACAATCTTTCCCTCCCTCCCTCCCTCTTTCCCTCCCTCTCTATCTCGACACCAGCTGGCCCACCGCCTGCCATCCGCAGGGTAGGCCTCCCGCTCATCCGACGTGTAAAGCACAAGGAGAATTGCCTACCAACCAGGCACCTTGACCCTGTCCCCCATTTATTAATGAACCTAGTCCCAGCAGTTAATTGAGAACAGAACACAATACAATTTCAGGCTAATCAAACAATAAGCGATGATATGCTTGTAAAGACACGGGTCTCTTTTTTTCCCATTATTTTCAATGAGCATAAATCATCGACTGGCACAAGACAATCAAACTTTCGGATAGTATTTTTTAGCGGTGTTGTCGGGTTCAAGAATAACTCAAAGTGCGCAAGCGATAAAAATGTCCCACCCCGCCCACCCCGCCCCCACCCCGCCCCGCCCCACGCCACCACGCAGCCCGCGGTGCGCGATCAGGCCAGGCCCGGGCGTCTGGCGCGACAAACATGTCGGGCGTCACCGCAGTAAGGTTCCATTAATTCTCCGACCGATAGCAGCGCCCGTGGCGCGCGGACAAAGAAAGAGAGAGGGAGAGAGAGGGAGCGAGAGAGAGAGAGAGAGAGAGAGTGAGAGGGGGGTGCAACTGTGGGACCACACCGCCTTTCCGCGCGGTCCAGATATGCATTTCTCAAAGCTAAGGCGCAGAGGCGAATTGACACGACGGCACAAGGAGGAGGAGGAGGAGGAGGAGGAGGAGGAGAAGGAGGAGGAGGAGGAGGAGGAGGAGGAGGAGGAGGAAGAGGAGGAGGTGGAAGAGGAGGAGGTGGAATAAGAGGAGGAGGAGGAGGAGGAGGAGGTGGAATAAGAGGAGGAGGAGGAGGAGGAGGAGGAGGAGGAGGAAGGGGAAGAGGAGGAGGAGGAGGAGGAAGGGGAGGGGGCGAGGAGGAGAAGGAGGAAGGGGACAAGGACGAAGATGGGGAGTGCGCGGGGCGCGGGGGACCAGTACTCGGTACTTCACGAGATGAGCACAAAGTGGCGGGGGGAACAACGTCCCATCGGGTCATACATTGAAAGCGGAAAGCTGAATAATGCAGCGCAGCAGCGTGGCGCAGCGTGGCGCAGCGCGCAGACCCGCATCAGGAAACATGGATTTCGTCGCCTGAGGTTTTTTTTTTTTTTTTTGTTTGTTTTATTCGCTGCTCCTTCTTTTCTAAAAAGCGCGCGCACTCTTGTTGTGGATGTGCGGAGGAGGAGGAAAGTGTACAGGCGAGCGAGTGGCAGAGAGAGAGAGAGAGAGAGAGAGAGAGAGAGAGAGAGAGAGAGAGAGAGAGAGAGCTCATCCCGAGCCGTGGAGGCGGAGGCGCGTAGACGGCCCGGGCCCGGCCCTGGAGCCGCCTGCTCGTCCGCCGGGCGTAACGGCTCAGCGATACTGATCGGCAAGCTGCTATATTTTTTTGGGGTCAATTTTTTTCCGTCCGCCCCTTTTCCTCGTATTTTTTTACCCCTCCGGCCCACGCTCGGTTGACACGGCATCACAAACATTGATTGCCGTTACGGGCGTTACGTTAACTCAGCGATGACGCGAGCAAAACTGGCTGTACGCGATCAGAGAGCCAAAGAGAGAGGAAGACGGGGAGAGTTGGAGAGGTGCGTGGGAGGGAGAGAGAGAGAGAGAGAGAGAAGGAGAGAGAGAGAGAGAGAGAGAGAGGGAGAGAGAGAGAGGAGCGAGAGAGGGTAAAAGAGAGAGAGAGAGAGAGAGAGAGAGGGGGGGGGGGGGAGCCATGAGAAAATGCTAC
This sequence comes from Frankliniella intonsa, assembly GCA_033675135.1. Lineage (NCBI taxonomy): Eukaryota > Metazoa > Arthropoda > Insecta > Thysanoptera > Thripidae > Frankliniella > Frankliniella intonsa. Next base: position 2,433,555 of record CM066252.1, on the reverse strand, counting down.
GTCTCGTGTCAGGTGAGGGCCCGGCGGGGGGATGATGAGGTGGACAATAAGGGGTCGCGCTGAGCTGGGTGTCACCTCGCTTTAGGCTGGACGAGGTCAGCGCTCCGTGAGACTTCCAGTGGCCGACACACCTACCTTTCATCACTTCACTTTACAGCATAGAGAAACGAGACGTCGTTTGTTTACCTGCAAGGAAAGAAGAACAGAAATCAAGATAGGAATTGGAAGCAGGTGATACTGTACGCGACATCGGAATATCTGGAGTAGTGCGTTTTGAAAGTGGTCTTTGAAGGTATTAAAGGTCTGCCAAAAGTTAAACGAGAAGCTTAAGTCATTTCACTGTAAAAAAAGCCGTGCAAACCGTTATTGTACTTGAAATTCACAGTGAAACACTGTAAATTCAGCTTGTTGTACCCTACAATGTACAACAAATTTTAACAGTTTTCTATTGTGTTTAGAAATAAGGTCCACGCTGCTGTTAAATTGTGGTATTTTTTAACCGTGTTTGAACGCCAATTTATTCTGGAACAATAGCTGCTCGCAGTCTGAGGAGAGTAAAAGTCAGGCAGTGTTATCCCATTTTCGGCCTGCGTTAGTTAAATGTATTATCTGCTAGAAGCAGATGTTGATATTGGGACAGTGGACGCGAAGCGCGAAGCATTTCCACATTTCATTTTTTTCCCCTCCGCTATAGCGACTGCCCGCGTGGCCAGCGCGCCGATGTACTCTCTAGCTGTGCCGATAAGCCCCGCAGCTGCAGCCGCTGCAGCCGCTCCAATTACCGACAGGGAAAGAATTGCGCCCGGCCGGCGAACGAGGCGGGCGGGGCGGGGCGGGGCGGGGCGGGGCGGGGCGGGGCGGGGCGGGGCGGGGCGGGGCGGGGCGGGGCGGGGCGGACCCACAGCACCGCATTGATCGGACAGAAGTAACTGGCGCCACCGACGCCGCCGTTTGAACCGCTGGCAAATTCACCACCATCAGACAGAAAAAAGAAAAAAAAATAAAGGGTTCGACATGAAAAAAAAGAAAAAGAAAATCTCATAGATTTCACCCGTATGAAAAAGAACGAATAAGATAAAATATGAACGCGCGCATGTGCGATAATGCGCCAATATTTTTGCCGGTGTTGGGTGTTAGGAATGCGATTCACTGACTGGTAGGCCTGGCCTGGTCGGGCGCGGCGCGGCGCGGCGGCAGCCGGCAGTGCAGAGGGGCGGGGCCATAACACTTAGTCGCAGCCCGTTTAGCCTTTATTCCTGTCCGCGAGTTTAAAAATTCAGCGATTATCGCTTTGGTGCGCAGGCTGCTGGGCGCGGGCCGGGGCTCGCTCTGCGAACATCATCATATTTACTTACCCCCGGCAGACGGGGGCAGAAGGCGGCCTCCCCCCCCTCTCCCCCGCGCTCCACGACCTCCTCCTCAGCGTGCCCGGCCCCCCGCCCCCTGGCACCGGGCCAGGCCTCGGCCGGACCTGGCGAACCACAATCAGAGGCCAGTCTACTGCTGCTGCAGCCAGCTACCGCCCTAAACACCAAGACACTGTCACAAAAACGGAAGGACCACACGCTAATAAGTGATTCCGGCCTGCTTGGTTAAAAAAAATATTTGTCATTCACAACGCCATATACTACACTGTTAAACCAATGTCATGTGACGATAAATATTGCGATGAATATTTCGTCACATGACACACATTTCGTCACTTGACATGAATCTTTCGACATCGTCACATGACATGAATCTTTCGTCACATGACATGAATCTTTCGTCACATGACATGAATCTTTCGTCACATGACATGAATCTTTCGTCACACTGTAATGAACCATCTGTCATGTGAAGAACCTCTCAAAAGTAAAATTAAGCACATGACTTTGTCGTAATGTGACGACTTAAAATTTTATACAGTGTACGAAAGACTTTGTTGGATTTTAAAAATTCACGACATTGATTTCTACTGAATAGTTTATAACGCAGAAACCATTTCCGCGGTAATGGATTAACCGGGGCCTGGCTTGTCGGACCTTCCGTCAGCCCACCTGGGCGGTCTGGAAAGAGACACATCCAGCAGGCAGCCAGAACGCCCCGCCCCGCCCCGCTCCGCCCCGCCCCGACCAAACCAACCCACCGCACCCCGCCTTTGCTGTGGCCAGAGCACTGCCCTGCCACACTACGTTAAATAATTCACTGGGCATTCAGATAGCCAGGCGTACGACAGCTCGGCCGCCCCGACCGCACCACGTCCCTCCGACCGCAGGGTTTAGCGAACAGAGGAGGGACCAGGAGGTGGGGGCAGCAAGCTGCGTGGGGGACATCATCGTCGAACAGCAAGCAGGCCCGATATCCTGCTCACCTCAATGAGCGAACGGATGGGGCAAAGAAAAGAGGGAAACAAAGAGAGAGAGAGAGAGAGAGAGAGAGAGAGAGAGAGAGAGAGAGAGAGAGAGAGAGAGAGAGAGAGAGAGAGAGAGAGAGAGAGAGAGAGAGAGAGAGAGAGAGAGAGAGAGAGAGAGAGAGAGAGAGACAGAGAGAGAGAGAGAGAGAGAGAGAGAGAGAGAGAGAGAGAGAGAGAGAGAGAGAGAGAGAGAGAGAGAGAGAGAGAGAGAGAGAGAGAGAGGGGGGGGGGACTGCCTGGATTGGTGTGAGAGAGCGGTCACACGGCGCTCTGGACCGTGGCCAAGGGAGGAGACATCCTTCAAGATGTAGTTCGGAGGCCTGCTGGCTCGGCCCCGGGCCCGACCGGTACGGCTGCAGAGGCGGAACATTCGTTCGCCACGCGGGACCTAAGGCTTGCAGCACCAGCGGTACCAGCTCGGTTCCGCGGGGGCCAGGGCTCGCCCAGACAATCACGGACCGTGTTGCCAGACAAGTAGGCAAAATTGGTATGAATACACCTGTGTGAGGCTAATGGGTATCTATAATGCGAATCCGGGAGTTACTCCGCAGTTCTCCGGGCGGAGGCCAGTTGCGCTTGTTCTCCCGCACCAGCTCACTGGAAAAACAAAGGTGCGACCTATTGCCTTTAAAAGGTGCTATTCTCTAGTGCCTTTAGAAAGGCGCGATTGTGTCCAAAGGCACTAAAATATAGCACCTTTCGGTCAAATTAGTGCCTCTGTAAGGGTGCTGTTTGAATAATGCCTTGGTAAAGGCACTATTACGAGTAGCACCCCTAAAAAGGTGTTATCTCCTACCTTTGTTTTTCCAGTGCTGAGTTGCTGAGTTGCGCCTGTTACTGTCGGAGCCAACGTTATCACGTTATGGTGGGAAAAGAGTATACTTGAACGTCTTAGACAATTCAGTTTTACAGTTGATTTTTTTCTTACTTTAGCAAAGTCCAAGGGCATTCTCCGGACCCTACCGCGCCCCTGCGACTTTGAATGATGCATCCCACAGCCACGCGGCCTCGGCCACCCCGCCCCGCCCCGCCCCGCCCCGCCCCGCCCCGCCACAGCGCGTTCCCTCCGCTGATATATATATGTCTGTTTGGCCAGAGTTTAGACGCGGGCGTTACGTTTATCATTACGGTATAGTGTGTTGCACGGCGGAGGCGGCGAAAAAAGAGTTATGGGCCGCGGAGGAAAAGAGCGCGAGAAGGAAGTAAGAGAGGGAGAGGGAGAGAGTGAGAGAGGGAGAGAGTGAGAGTGAGAGGAGAGAGAGAGTGAGAGAGAGTGAGAGAGAGAAAGAGTGAGTGAGAGCGAGAGAGAGTGAGAGAGAGAGAGAGAGAGAGAGAGAGAGAGAGAGAGAGAGAGAGAGAGAAAGAAAGAGGGAGAAGGATGGAAGATCAGCGAGGGAAGAGGAACTCTACGGAGTGGAGCGGGAGGCAGAGAGGGGCCGAGCCAGACGCCCAAATGTCCAAAACACCGGCATTTTCTTGCAAGTTTATAAATGCAACATGGAAACGCGAAACGTACACACAGACGCAGCCGCACACTACCCACATGTACACACTCACACACGCGCACGCGCGCACGCTCACGCTCACACACACACGCACACATGCACAATGAATATTGCGGTTCACGGCGCCCGGACCGGGGACGGCCCGAGGCCTGCTATTCTCCCTGATGTACGAGTAGAGCCCCTGGAGGTAGGCAGCACGCAGCACGCCCGTGTGTGTGTGTGTGTTTCTTGCCTATCTCAGCGCTCGCAGGGGCCGGTGCGGCGGGGGGTGGCGTGGCGTGGCGTGGCGTGGCGCGGCGCGCACGGTAGAGTCGACAACATACAGTAATATGGATACGTGCTGAAATTGGATTCTCCCTAAGGGGAACTGCGAAGTGAGAGGGTTACAGGGGTGGGGGACTGGGAAGGTTTGAGGGACGCGGGGAGGGAGTGAGAGGGTTGCAGGGGTGGGAGTGATGTAGAGAGGAAGAGCTGAGGGGGGGGGGAGCGGCTGGGTTCAGGGAGGACGAGCGTCAAGGTCAGAGCGGAGATAAGGGAATGAAGTGTGACACGATTAGCATTAGCCGATGCGCGTCACGGCGAAGTCACGCGTCACGTCACGTCACGGCCCGCATGGAAGCGACTGTAAAACGTCGAACAAGATGATAATTGACTTCCGGTCGGGAAGAGGACCGTCCCAGACCCACCGCAGGAAGTTCCCGCGGTATCCGGAAGGGATTGGTGAGTCGTGGACTTATAAAATAGGATATCCCGCTCGCGAGCGGGTATCGGGCCCGCTCCCGCGACTACCCCCACCCCACCCTCTCCTACCCCAACCGACCATGCGCTCGCTCCCTCCCACCTCTCTCTCTCTCTCTCTCTCCCTCTCTCTCTTACCCTCTCTCTCTCTCTCTCTCTCTCTCTCTCTCTCTCTCTCTCTCTCCGGCAGCTCTCCTCGCCTCGCGCCCGCCTATCGTTCCACTCCACTTGATCGGGAGGCACTTGCACCCCCTCGACATGGCGAGGCACAGGCGGGCCTGCCCCGCCCCGCTCCGCCCTGCCTCCATCTTACCGGCCCCCCGCCACGCCACGCCACGCCACGCCACGCCATACCGCGGCACGGCACGTTAGCTCTATCCGCAAGGATCACGCAGGGAAATATTATTCTGCTTTGATTCGCCCTCACACGTACGGTGTTAAACCAAGTGTTCAACTGCTCAACACTAGTAAGTGTGCAACTCCTAGTCTAGCACGCGCAAGTGTGCAACTCCTAGACTAGCACGCGCAAGTGTGCAACTCCTAGACTAGCACGCGCAAGTGTGCAACTCCTAGACTAGCACGCGCAAGTGTGCAACTCCTAGACTAGAACGCGCAAGTGTGCAACTCCTAGCCTAGCTCGCGCAAGTGTGCAACTCAGCAGTGGTGCAATGGCAAGTGGCAAACTCGCCAGTTGTGCACTTGCAAGTAGTGTTCAACTGCCCTGTGCAACACTATCCTTGTTGAACACTTGCAAGTGCACAACTGTCGAGTTATAAGCACTTACAAGTGCACAACTATCGAGTTAAGCAATTAGAAGTTCACAACTATCGAGTTAAGCACTGAGAAGTGTACAACTGGCGAGTTAAACACGTGAAATAGCACAGTTGCCGATTGGGCACTTGGGCGTGCTAGGCTGGAAGTTGTATACATACAAGTGCTGAGCAGTTGAACACTTGGTTTAACTGTATACATATACCCCTCCCTCCCCCAGCATCTCTCTCTCTCGTCACACACGCACACGCACGCACACGCACGCACGCACACGCGCGCGCGCACTGCTTGAGTGAGCGAGCACCCCTTGTCAGAATCTGCTTGCAGCAACAAATCATCTGCAGCGGCGGGGCGGGGCGGGGCGGGGCGGGGCGGGGCGGGGCGCGCGGCGCGCAGCCAAAGGATGCATCGCCATCCGTCACCGCGTCACGCGGCGTCACCCCGTCACCCCGTCACTACCCCAACCCGCGCCACGCCACGCCACGCCACGCCGCGCCGCGCCGAGCCACGCCACGCCACGCCGCGCCACGCCGCGCCACGCCACGCCACGCCACGCCGCGCACCCACCGAGCCAGATATAATTAACCGCACTTGAGATAGTCGAGAGTGAATCACCAGCTAGCGCACGCAGCCCAGTCGGGGCCCGGCCCGGCAGCCCGGCCCGGACCCGGCCGCCTATCGCACGCCGGGGGTAGCTAATTTCACGGCCTGTCTGTAGGGGACACCCTCTCTCCTCCCCCTCGTCGGCAACGGGAGAGCGATAGAGAGTGAGGGAGCGGGAGAGCAGGAGGAAGAGAGTGAGAGGGAGCGGGAGACCAGGAGGAAGAGAGTGAGAGGGAGTGGGAAAACGGGAGGAAGAGAGTGAGAGGGCGCGGGAGAGCGGGAGGGAGAGAGTGAGAGGGAGCGGGAGGGCGGGAGGAAGAGAGTGAGAGGGAGCGGGAGAGCAGGAGGAAGAGAGTGAGAGGGAGCGGGAGAGCGAGAGGAAGAGAGTGAGGGGGAGCGGGAGAGCGAGAGGAAGAGAGTGAGGGGGAGCGGGAGGGCGAGAGGAAGAGAATGAGAGGGAGCGGGAGGGAAAGTGAGGCGTACGCTAATGGAGTTTTTCGTAACTTGTAACAAAACATACAGATTTATGAACAAAAGCTTGCGTCAATATGAATAGCTTTGTGCACATTTGTTTATTTCTGTGCGTTATTTTTGTACGTATATATTTTTTCAGATCTATACGCAATAATCTTTATAAATACGTATGCTCATTAAGTTGATGTGTATATGCATACATGTGGCATGTATTTAAAAAGTGCATTTTCACTTAGCGTGTAGTACAGTCGTGGCAGAAACGTATCGGAGTAATGTGTGCGTCTGTACGGAGTTTCTAGTTATGAGCGGACAACTCTGCCCTTCGCCGCATTCGCCCAGGAGCTCTGCTTCCGTCCCGCCCCGCCCCGCCCCGTCCCGCCCTGCCCCGCCCCGCCCCGCCCCGCCCCGCCCCGCCCCGCCCCACCCCGCTCTCCGGCCGGCCTGCTGGCCCTCCCTCCCACTACAGGTGGCCAGCGCCGCTATATTAAAGTTTCGCGCTCGTAAATCGATGCCGGCCACGCAGCGTCCTCCCTCCCTCCCTCCGCGAATGCAACGACGCCGACCTCAACCAACATTTCTCACAGTAAATATACTGGAGGTCCCCTTCGCTTTGCTCTGGAGCGGGCGGGGCGCGGGGCGTGGGGCACGGGGCGCGGGGCGCGGGGTAGTGCGGAGCGCGGGGCGTGGGGCGAGGGGCGCAAGGCGCGGGGCGCAAGGCGCGGGGCGCGGGGCGCAGGCCGCGGGGCGCGAGGCGCGGGGCGTGGGGTGTGTGGCGCGGGGCGAGGGCGTGGGGTGTGGGGCGTGGGGTGTGGGCGGGGTGTGGGAGGCAGGGCGTGGGGCGCCGAGCGGCGTGCGACTCCCGCTGCGGACACCACAAGTGGACACTCCATTGCCAGCTAGCCAGGGGGGCGGGGCCGGGTTCCACCACCAAACGCGAAAGGCGAGGAGAGCGGAGAGCGTGTGGGGAGAAAAAGAGAGAAAGATTGGGGAAAGGTGGTGGAGGGTGGAGGAGAAGGGAGGGGGGCGAAGGAGCCCAGCGACTCCAGCTATAGCCAGGGGGCCGGGGGGAAGGGGAGGACCGCGGAATGCCCTACAGCGCTTGGGCACACTTTTTCCTCCGTCCCAATGGGACATTTTATAGCGACAGAACGAGATAGTGGCCCCTGCCCTCCCCGCCACCCCCTGCCTCTCCCCCGGGCCGTGCGGGGTCAGGCCGGCCACGACGGGGTGGGGTAGGCGTGGGATGAGAAGAAATCGGACTAGGGAGGAGGGAAACGCTATACGGCGGGGCGGGTGTCCGCCTCGCTCCTCACACCTGTTCGAGACTGGGTAACAAAGGCCTCTCTCTCTCTCTCTCTCTCTCTCTCTCTCTCTCTCTCTCTCTCTCTCTCTCTCTCTCTCTCTCCCCCTTTCTCTCTCACCCACACACTCTGCCCGGCAACAGCAAGGGTGAAATACTACATCCGCGAGGACGCGGTAATCTGAGCAGACAACGTAAGGTGACGAGGGCGAGGGGACCTGCTCTCCTGTAATTCTGTGTACACGTTGGCCTGGAATCCCGTTGTAACCTGTGCCTATATTGTAACAAAAGGCTGAAACATTTTTGTTTTCCTAAAGTTAATAGCAAACCTCGAAAAGGGAACAACTATATTTATTACGCGCCACACTGTAAAAAATATCTTCGCAAATTTACAAAATTTTTCGTAATTTGTGATTTACAAAAATGTTGTATATTTACGATTGGTGTCGTAAATTTATGAAAGTCAATTTGTGGTCGTTCAAGAATGACTAGGAAGTCGAAACCGTATGTTGTCATTTTGTAATTTTACAATTTGCTTTTGTAATACTTCAGGACATTTCTTATGGAAAATTTTTCCGAAACCCCTTTAATTGTTTCTCACAGTGTTGTTATGTTAACAAGTGTGTTAAGTTATGGGCCCCTATGGAAGGTTCTCGTTCGCACGTTAAAAATAATTTCGTTACCGTACTTTCTCCATGGCGTTCATTGTTTCTTTTAGAATTATATATTTCCGCCGTCTGTCGTTCCCCTGAAAAGCGAGGCGAGCGTCGTCACAATATAACCGCTTTCGGAGTAACATTAATATTTATGCCCCGGGCAGTCGGGACCCGGGCCGGGCCAGGCGGCATGGCGTATTTTTTTCAAACGGAAAGTTGGAGGCGTCGTCCATGACAGAAGCTCCGGGGCGCAACCTCTGCCCCGGCCTACGTGCAATCATGAGAGGCAGCGCAGACACATAACCACTCTCACTGCTTGTTGCAAGCACACACAGTGAAAAATACTTGTAAGGGTTACAGGAAAATTTTCTATGATAAGTGTTGTAAATTTACAACTTGAAGTTGTAAAATTACAAGTACTTTGTATCGACTTAGAATTCATTGACGAGCAAAAATAGCGGTCGTAAATTTACAGCATATATATTTTCAAAATCATGATTACAAAATATGTTGTAAATTTACGAAGATATTTTTCACAGTGCACTGAAAATTAAGTAGTGAGACATCTGGCCAAATTGCGGTGGTGTAAAAAGTCTCACCGTAAAAAGGTCATACACAAATGTATGGCCGAAGAAGGGTGATACTCCAATTTACGGCCGGAAAAAGGTAAGACATCAGCGGGACTGGCCCTAGTCTTCCTTACAGCAGTATCCTTAACTGGTGATGCACAAATGTTTCACCCTTTTTCGGTAATACATTAGTGTATCGCCCCTTTTCCGTCAGACTGTTACGTCTCACACCTTATTAGGTATGAGGTCTGACCATTTGATTTAAGATGTAAATTTAACAAAAAAGAAAATACACATTATCCTCGACAACTTTTTACAGCGCACTGGCGAGCAGCAAGGGATGCCCCCACCCCTTGTTTAGGCCACACGAAAATCAGTGAAAGTGGGCGAGCGTTCTCGGTTCAAATACCAGCACAGTCAACGTTTTTTCCCTACTTTCTGCCTCCCCTCACAGCACGTCCGCCCACTGACCCTTCAACTTGGAATGCGGCCGGGCTGGCCTTTAGGCGGAGGCCTCCGGGAGCGGGGTGTGGTGGGGCGGGGTGTGGTGGGGTGGGGTGGAGTGAGGTGGGGTGGGTTGAGGTGGGGCGGAGTGAGGCAGGGTGGGGTTAGCTGCGCTGCGCCGGCCGTCCTTCAAAGCCAGACCAAAGTGAATTTAGCTTCGAATCGGCGGCGCGGCGGGTCCGTCCCGCCCGGGGCGGGGTGGGGCGGGGCGAGGCGGGGTGAGGCGGGGCGCGGCGAGGCGGGGCGGGGCGGGGCGGCCGCGGGGGAATGACGAGGCATTAAGGAGGCACATCAGCGGGAGCCACCGCATATTAAGAAGTGAGAACTCACTCTTTATTAAGAGTGAGAGAGACTCGGTGGGGGGCGACGTAAACTTTGGAATACATTTGAATAACTAATGATGACAAGGCGTACTCGGGGAAGGCGGGGGCGGGGTGGCAGTGAGTCTGGACGGTTTCATTATCGCTCTGATCAAACGCTTACCCGTAGCCTCCAACGCCCTGCTCGGCCTTTCTACGCGTACGCCACGCCCTGATGCGCCCGCCCCGCCCCACCCCACCCCGCCCCGCCCCTCTCCACCTCCCAAGACTGCAACACACGGCTCACTGATCAAGGTGTTCCCAGAGGGCGCGCCCGCTCCCCGAGGCGGGGCCTCAGACCCTCAGGCGGGGCGGGGCGGGGCGGGCAGGGCGCGGTGGCACCAGAGACAACGAACTGCAAAGTGTAAATGAGGAGGAACAGGAGAGGGGAGAGGTTCCCGATCGAGTTTGTGTCGTCATTACACCACTCCTCCTTCGACAGTTTTCAAATCACATTTTCTTCCCTCTTCAAAAGATTAAAAATTTACGAAGACAAAAAAAAACTGCGCAAATTCAGGAGACATAGGTAGTGACAGCCCTCAGAACTCAGCAGTCAAAGAAAACTTTAAGGCACAGGCAGGCGCAGCCAGCCCAGCCCAGCCCAGCCGCTTCGGTCCGACCCGAGCCCCCTCCCCCGGGCATAAGGGTGACACCCTCACGAAGAGGAGCACTTTCGACACCTCCCCGAGGTGTCACTTTCCAGGCCACGCCCTTGCGGCTGGACGCAAGGTCAGAACCTTCAGTGGCGCGGGGGCGGGGCGGGGCGGGGCGGGGCGGGGCGGGGCGGGGCGGGGGAAGCCTTGGTCAACGGCCTAACGGCCACGGCTCGCCTCGCGGCCAACTTGCTTGTCTCCAACAGAGACACCGAAGTTTGCGCGCCGGAGTAGCAGGCTGGGGTGTGGCGGGGCGGCGGGGCGGGGCGGGGCGGGCAAGGAGACACAGAGGGATGATCATCAGCATCTAGATCGGAGGGGAGGAGTGAATGAAATGATTTGTTGAGGTGTCAGGAGTATCTCGCTCGCACTCTCCCCGTTTGTCTCTCCCCTCCTTTCCACCATGCACCAGTTTACCCCCTACTCTCTCTCTCTCTCTCTCTCTCTCTCTCTCTCTCTCTCTCTCGCTCTCTCTCTCTCTCTCTCTCTCTCTCTCGCTCTCTCTCTCTCTCTCTCTCTCTCTCTCTCTCTCTCTCTCTCTCTCGCTCTCTCTCTCTCGCTCTCTCCCTCTCACTCTCTCTCGCCCCGGGCGCGAGCGCGAGGAGCTCAGTCCAAACAGACGGGCAGGCCGGGCCCGAGCCCAGGCCCGAGCGATGGGGCGATTGCCCTCATTTCGATCAGTACGATCCATCATGATATTTACTCGAGCGCAGCGTGTAACATCGCCCTCTTTCTCCCACTCGCTCTAGCTTCATCTCTCTCACTAAACACACACGCACACACACGTTTAGAGAGCAATGCCGGCCCTGAGCGAGGGTAATGTAGTTCAAGACCCAGGGTATAGGAGCGTACTATAAAGAAAGGATCTTCCTGCGCTTGTCTACTAAAAGCAATATACGCGAGAATATACGTCACTGCGCTTCATAGACTTTTCCAAAATAAATGTCACGATTCTCGAAACGTTTCGACATGATTTCATATTTCTAAACCTCGCTACATGGTGTATTCTTCCGTGCAATATGTACGCTTTAGCACGGCCGTCTGCCGTTGGTGAGGGGGAAACGACAAAGGTACACTGCCAGAAATTTCCACAGTAATTTCTACGGCTTTTCCCGTTAATTTTTTACCAGGTCTGGACCGATTTAGTGGGTGCGAGACGTCCGTAGTGCGTATGTCCGTATTGCCTTTATTTAAACTTTTCCGAAGTTTGAAGAAACTTAACTACGGAATTGGTCACGGAAAACAGCGTATTTTTAAGGTACGGCTGTTCCGTAATCAAAGAAAACGGATTTTACTGTAATGTCTGCGGAAGCGGGAACGGAATTTTTAACAGTGATAATCCGGCTGACAGCATTTAGGCTTATTCAGGAGTAATACGAAAAAATTTGAGGTAATCTAGGGTAACTCAGGAGGAAACCCAAAGTAATCCAAGGGGTAATCCGAGGGTAATCCAGGTAACCAGTAATCCGCAGCTGACACAGTGGTCGTTCCGCCTCGTTTGGGCCCAGCCGCTGCCGCTGACCGGTCCGTAGCGCTCCGGGCCGGCTGTATTTACCCGCAGTGTGATCAGCTGGTCCCCGCCGCTGGTCCAGCCGGCATCCTCCGAGCAAGCTGGAGGGGGAGGTGAAGAATGTTGACGCTCTCATTCATCATCATGAAAATAAAGGGGAGGGGAGGGAAAGAGAGAGAGAGAGAGAGAGAGAGAGAGAGAGAGAGAGAGAGAGAGAGAGAGAGAGAGAGAGGAGAAAAGAGGGGTGCAGCAGTGCTTAGGTTACTTAGGCCCCACTGCGCTCAACAATGTCGCCCTCTCCTCTTCCACTATACCCTCCGCAGCCGGTGCCTTTCAAGTCCTGCCTGGCCTGGCTGGCCCCTCTCTCTCCGGCCCGCGTGCGGTACGTGTACCTGCGTGCGTGCGTGCGTGCGTGCGTGTGTGTGTGTGTGTGTGCCTCGCCTCACCGAAAAGGAACACGCGGCGGCGTGACCTGTCCACGGGAAGTAGTCTACGCGCACACGCACAATAGCTCACACACACACACACACACCATCAGGCACCATGCGTGTGTCAGGCGGGTAGCCTACCCGACCCGCGTGCAGGGGCCCTAGGCATGCAGGGGCACCCAGGTCCCCCCCCCCCTCTCTCTCTCTCTCTCTCTCTCTCTCTCTCTCTCTCTCTCTCTCTCTCTCTGCCTCGCGCGCCACGCCCCGCGGACGAGAGAGCTGAGTCACTGCAGAGTACAGAAGGAGAGTATAGCACGGGCGGGTTGACAAAGAAGGCCACATATCTCTAGCTCTCTCTGCCTCTCCGGCGTCCTGCGAGAGCGCCGCGACGCCCCGCCCCGCCACGCCCCGCCACGCCACCCTGCGTCAACGCCCCAGCCAGCAGCGGCAGCGCCTTTCCAGAGGCGAGACGCGCAGAGCTAGAGAAAGGGAGAGAAAAGTGGAGAGCGGGGATAGGGGGGAGGGGGGCGGAAAGTGGAAAAAAAGAGAAGGGCGGGGCGTGGCGGGGCGTGGCGGGGCGTGGCGGGGCGTGGCGGGGCGTGGCGGGGGCAGATAAACGCGCTACTTGAGTGACTATCAGGTTACCGCTGCGCGACCCTGAGGCCGCCCGGCCACGCCCCGCCACGCCCCGCCACGCCCCGCCACGCCCCGCCACGGCTTAAGAGGAATAGGAGTCTGTTATTCCGCGGCTCGGGTACGCTGAAGCGCTCGCAGAAACCCGTTCAGCCAAATTGTTGTTGTTGACGTGTTGGCTCCATGGGCGGACCGAGAAATTCGTGCGACTGCGACAGAATCCCACCTGTCTGTGCGAGAGCGAGCGAGACACAAGGAGAGGGCAATCTGCTGTTTCTGACGCAGCCGGTGCGGTCTCGATCCGCCGGTAGTTGGCTCTCTTTTTGCGGTTGGTAAGTTAAGTTGCTGCGGGCGGATTATTATAGAACTCCAAACTTGTGATAATGTGTGGTGGACGCGCACTATACGCCCCGTTCATTGGGACAACTGCACTTCTTTTTCTGAAACTCGTTCTCGCTACAAGTCACGGCGAGGAGAGCGGGTGCTGCTGCGCTCGCAGACGGCTCCCAGGTGCGACTCCAAACGAACATAAATTCCCTTTGGCTTGGGCGTTGAGGGTGGGGGCGGAAGGGGAGAGGGAGAGGGGAGAGGGGAGAGAGGGAGAGAGAGAGAGAGAGAGAGAGGGGAGAGAGAGAGAGAGAGAGAGAGAGAGAGAGAGAGAGAGGGGAGGGAGAGAGAGAGAGAGGAGAGAGAGGAGAGAGAGGAGAGAGGGAGAGAGAGGGAGAGAGAGGGAGAGAGAGAGAGAGAGAGAGAGACAGAGAGGGAGAGAGAGCGAGAGAGAGAGAGAGAGAGAGACAGAGAGACAGAGAGAGAGGGAGGGAGAGAGTGAGAGAGGGACGGAAGGAGACGAGGAGCGGGACTGGTCGGACGAGGATCGTCTTGCTCATGAAATGTTGATGATCAACATGTCCAGCTAGCAGGGGGGCCCCAGGGCCCGGCCCGGCCCGGGCGGCAGCCACCACCTAAGAGGGCCGTACCGTACCGTACCGGGCTGCTCGCGCTGAGCTGCGCAGGGCGGGCCGTGTAGCCCATTAGGGCCGACATAACCTCCCCCCAGTTGGTGCCCCTGCCTTCCTCCGCGCCCCTGATGCCGGCAGCTCAATCGAGTCAACCTTATCCCCACGGCCAGCACAGTGCAGGATCTCGTGCTGGAGAAAAAGAATAAGAAAGTGCGAAAGCACCAAGGGCAGCAGTAAAGCCAGATAATATTTTTTTGGACGAATTTACCTGTGTGAGGCCGACGAGTATCTCCACCTGACTACTAGAGGCAAACTCTCAACACGAGACTAATTTTTGCCTTGTGGGAGAAACCGTCCAAAGGGTCATCAACTGCCTTTAGCCATGTACGAAGGTATATTGGTATTATTAGTAATATCAAAGTAATATTGAGGCAATATTGTAAGTTATATGAGTATTGCTGTAATATTGACAAAAATATGAGTAGTATTGATGTAATATGAAGGTATTATCGGTGATATTGGTGTAATATGAGTCCTGTGTACCAAGAAATATCACAGTTGACGACCCCCTGTACCCGTCTGCCTACACACACTTTTATAAAATACTACAATTTTACAACAGTGTGGAACTGTTATTTTTTAGCACAATGGAAAACTGTTAAAATTTATGGTACATTGCAGGGTAAACGAGCTGAATGTACAGTGTTTCACTGTTAATTTCAAGTACAATAATGGTTTGTACGTGTACGGTTCATATTTACGGTAATTTTTGACAGTGCAGGTGTATTCGTGAGAAGTTTTGCTTAATTATTTGGCAACACTGTGCGGCAGCCTGCCTGCGGGCGCGAGGCGGGCGCGGCGGACAGCGCTGGCGGAGCTCACCTCTACTGGGTACGGGGCTGCCGGGGCACGGCGCGGGGAAACGTGAGGTGCAGTCCGGTACGTACCTGAGGAACAAAGCAGAAGAAAACACAAAGTTGAAATTCACTGACTCAGCCAGACAGAGAAGGTGGGGGGGAGGCACCGGGTGGAGGCGGGGCGTACAGGGAGAAGGGCGGGGCGAGGGCGGGGCAGGGCGGGGCGGGGCGGGGCAGGGCGGGGCAGGGCGGGGCTGCGGACCAGACGACACATCGCACTGAACGAATGCCAGCTGCGTGTCCGGCTGCTGGTGCGGTGTCCTGCCAGGCCAGCGGTGTCCCTGTCCGCAGGACGTCCTGCTGGACACGTATCCCCGCCGCAGGTCCCGCGCGCGCGCACACACACACACTCACTCACAGGCGCGCCTGCTACCACAAGAACTTTATCACTCTTCATATGCACACTGGCGAGTGTATAACCTGTCATCCTAAACACACAACAGAGTACACAATTTTGATATGCTTTCACGGAAAAAACTGCGTCTTGGTTCTCAAGGCACCACGGTTTTCTTATGGAGAAAATGCATAGCGCATTGGTTTTCCAAAACGTCTTGAAAACCAAGATGTGGTTTTTACCGTGTTCTATTCATACTTTGCGATCAGGACCTACACATGGAGACCCATGGGATATAGAACAAATATCGGAAACAAATAAATCTTTCAACCTCCTGGCTATTTTTTTAATTTATTTTTTTTGCTGTGAGTGATATTTTAGAAGCGTAACGCTACACACTGCTAGCTGCCGCCGCCTCGGCGCGTTACAGCGCGTTACAGAGCGTTAGGCCATTACAATATGCTGATGCCCACAATCACGATAAAAGGACAGTAGTCAGCGTAGGCCGCCGGGGCCATTTGCAGGATGGAGGACCGGCGAACCTCTCTGGGCGCGCAAACCGCGACGGGCCGACAGACAGACAGACAGACAGAGACAGGCGGACGGACGGAGGGACCGGGGCGGTATACTGGTGCCATCGCGTCGTGTTTCTCGTGGAACGACTCGCTGACTCGACGGGAATGTTTGTCGATGTGGATGTCTGACACCTCGGGAGGGGCCGGGGCCGGGACGGGACGGGACGGGACGTCCTCCAACTGGACGGATACGGCCTCCTCCCGTGTCGTCGAGGGCGTGGCGGGGCGTGGCGGGGCGTGGCGGGGCGTTGCGGGGCGTGGCGGGGCGGGGCGGGGCGTGGGGCGGGGTGAGGTATGTATGTATGCTTGGGCGAGAATGACTCTACGACCTGTCGCCTTCGATATCAAGCAAAATGCGCGCGCGACATCTCTCAGCAACGTCACGCACAGAGCGGGACGAAGAAGTGGTGGAGAGAGAGAGAGAGAGAGAGAGAGAGAGAGAGAGAGAGAGAGAGAGAGAGAGAGCGAGAGAGAGAGAGAGAGAGAGAGAGAGAGAGAGAGAGAGAGAGAGTGTGTGTGTGTGTGTGTGTAAAAGGCTGCGCGTGGAAACGAGAAAAAAGGTCGGTGCACGCAGAGGTAAAACTTTTGAATTTTTTTCTTTGTGCAAGTTTTTTTCTTTTAGCAGGGTACACACCTTGCCCTCGGCCCAGCCGAGCCGACTCGGCTCTCTCTCATAAAGGTACACGTCCATTACCAACGTGAGACCCTCGTCCTCCTTGGCCACGGCCTGCGCGCCCCCGAGCCCCGCGCCCCCCTGGGGCCCCGCACAGACAAGGCGGACCCGCGTCTCTGAAATAAGATTTTGTTTGACACATTACACGGCCTTTGAGGGCGCTAGTGCCCCGCCCCTACGGCCGGGGCGCGTAGCCTCGCGAGCACTGCGTGATCACGCTACCCACCCCGCCCCTTCTTTACCCTACCCCCTCACGCCCCTACTCCCCCCCCCTTCTCCACCTCCCGCCATCCCCTTCCTCCTTCTCATCGACAAACAAAATTTCGACCAGTATTCGGGCGTGAAGCGGAAGGCCTTGATAAAAGCCCCCCCGACGAGTCTCCTCTTTCTGTGCACCAAACAGCCCCCTCCCCCTCCGAGTACCGCGCCGCTTCCTCGTAAAACTGTCGATCTTTTCACCTTCCTCCCCCCACCTCCCACCCTGAAGGTGCCCGCCAACCACTGCAACACGACGGGATACGGCGCGGTCTGCAAGTTTGGAAAAGTTGTCTATTGGCCGCAACAACGCCACGCCAATAACGCCCGCAGGCAAACATGCACCGGACACGTAACGGCGTAACCCTCATGCAGGCCGTGCGTCACGCGGTCATCCAAACACTCTCCCGCGAAGCTGAACAAAACGTATCCATTCCAGCAGCAACACTTTTCAACAGAGGACCAAAACTACGACATGGGACTTCCCCAGGACATCACACTTGCATGTGCTCCAGGGGTAGCTCCAGGGACAGCTCCAGGGGCAGCCTCAGAGACAGCTCCAGGGGCAGATCCAGAGACAGCTCCAGGGGCAGCTCCAGGGGCAGATCCAGAGACAGCTCCAGGGGCAGCTCCAGGGGCAGATCCAGAGACAGCTCCAGGGGCAGCTCCAGAGCTCCAGGGGCAGTTTCAGAGACAGCTCCAGGCACAGCTCCAGGGACGCTCCAGAAACAGCTCCAGGGACAGCTCCAGGGACAGCTCCAGGAGAAGCTCCAGAAACAGCTCCAGGGAAAGCTCCAGGGGCAGCGCAGGTAACTTCATCTGCATTCCATCTCAGGTCGATAAATTTTCCGAGGAACTGACGCAGAGGCACGCGCGCTGCTCAACTCAATTTGGTCAAAATAAAAAGTAAAAGCGAAACAAGAAAATGTCGAAGCCGCCCGGCAGCGCAAGGTACTCCGTCGAGTGAAATCAGCTCTAGAAAAACGAGAGAGACAGAGAGAGAGAGAGAGAGAGAGAGAGAGAGAGAGAGAGAGAGAGAGAGAGAGAGAGAGAGAGAGAGAGAGAGAGAGAGACCCGCCTGTTTATTCATCCCATGTTCAGCGTCAAGAGGAGTCCGCGTCCTCCTGATGACTGCACGCCTCTCTTGACTCAAACTTTTAACCGTCGTAATGAACAACGAGCAAGTGAACGAGCGAGCGAGAAAGAGGGAGCGAGAGAGTGGGGCGAGGGTCGGACTAGCGAGGGGTGCGAGCGAATTGGACGTGGCTGGGAGGTGCACACACACACACACACGACAAAGGGAATGACGCCTGCTGGTGCGCAGTCCCGCCTTGCGCGATCGTTATCTATAAACTTACAGAGAGAGAGAGAGAGAGAGAGAGAGAGAGAGAGAGAGAGAGAGAGAGAGAGAGAGAGAGAGAGAGAGAGAGAGAGAGAGAGAGAGAGAGAGGGAGAGAGAGAGCGGCTAGGGCGTGTGTGTGAGAGAAAGGGGCGGTGAGCAAGGAGAGTGAGAAAGAGAAGGGTGGAGAGAGAGATAAAAATGACGCGCCCCTTTTTCTTCGTGACGTTTTTGGGATGAAGCCTATCGCAGGGGCCGATCTCGGAGGGGGAGGAGCAGCGGGTGGGGGTGGGGGTGGGTCTGAGGCGTCGGGGAGCAGCCGGCTCACTCTCAGGTGAGGAGGGTGTCGCCCGACAGAGTGCCGTGACCCGAGATGCAGCTTAGCCACTTTACCATTTACACTCGGATTATATGAAAGATATCTCTAATGAAACCGTGTTTGTAATTGCATTCATTTCGATTTAAATGAGGTGAATGTAGAATAGTTTTACTTCACAACCCCTATAATTCGACGGGTTTAATGCACGCATTTCCTCGTCGATTTGCGCTTTGAATGCCGGAAAGCAGGGTTGGTGCCCTTCCTTTTCCCCAACCGGAACGACTCTCTCTCTCCCCATGGTCGACCTAGCCCCCGCCCTATCCCCCCCACCACCACCACACACAGACACAGGGCGCAGATAAAAAGCCGACAAATCATGCTCCTCATTCATTAGCTAATAGTGTTTGTCGGATAAATCACCGAGGGCAGCGGGGCGGGGCAGGGCGGGGCGGGGCGGGGTGGGGTGGGGCAGGGCTGGGCGGGGCGGGGCGGGGTGGGGTGGGGCGCGGGTGGGTTGGCGGGGCGGGGCGGGGCGGGTCCAGCGCCACACGCGCAGCGCAGCATCCCACCGGGCCAGCCGTGCATCCGCCCCTTATCACATTCAGCCAAAAGTCGAGACGTGGCGTGGCGTGGCGTCGCGGGGCGGGGCGGGGCGCGGGGGCGGGGCGGGGTGGGGCGGGGGGCGAGCCCCCTCGACCGGAAATCACCTCATCTGGCCGGGCGACCCTGGCACGCCCCGCCACGCCCCGCCACGCCCCGCCACGCCCCGCCCCGCCCCGCCCGTGGTATGGGAAAGGGGATGGTCTTTGTTGGCCAGGCTGGTCCGAAGAGTGAATGCGCGGTAACGAACGGACGCGTGCGGTCACATTCTGACCGGAAGTGGTTGGGAGCGGGGGCGTGGCGGGAGAAGGGCCGGCCGGCGACTTATAGTCAGGGCAGAGAGCGAGAGGGGAGGAGGGGGCAGGCTTGTAGGGGAAGGGAGGGGCAGGCTTGTAGGGGGAAAGGGGGAGCTTGTAGGGGCGGGGGGCGGCGGGAGCTTGCGTACGGGCGGTGTCCGCGGGGGGGGGGGGGGGGGCGGGGGTGGAAAGAGATAAACGTTTGAGGGAGGCTAGCGTAACGCGGGGTGCCGGCCGTCCACCTGCGGTAGAATGACAGGGAGAGGGACTCGAGTGGGAGGGAGGAAGAGAGAGAGAGAGAGAGAGAGAGAGAGAGAGAGAGAGAGAGAGAGAGAGAGAGAGAGAGAGAGAGAGAGAGAGAGAGAGAGAGAGAGAGAGAGAGAGAGAGAGAGAGAGAGAGAGAGAGAGGGTGCGGAAGTCGTATAGAGAGACGGAGAGCAGAGAGGGGTAGGATGTTGTAGCGCTGGCCGTGGCGTATATTGCGCGTGAGCACATGCTCTCCACATTCCCGCAGCACAACACCAGGCGCGATTAGCTAGTGTACACACACACACACACACACACACACACACACACACACACACACACACACACACAGACGCGCGCGCACACGCACGCACCCCTAACGCGGGCGGGGGGTTCTGGGTACGAGACGCCCGCTGCGGCATCATGAGGTGGTCAGACATGTGTGTGGTTATATAGCTATATTTCCAGAGCACCAAGGGAAGCATCAGAGGGAAAGAGAGAGGGAGAGGGAGAGAGAGGGAGAGAGAGAGAGAGAGAGAAAGAGAGAGAGAGAGAGAGTGAGTGAGTGAGAGAGAGCGTTGAGGGGGCGGGCGCAGGCAGCGGATAACGTGTCACTTTTTTAATTTCCGCTCGCCACAGAGGAAAAAAAAAAGAGATACGCGCTTCTCTGAATAAGACGAAGGAAGAAAATATGGCAAGCGGAAGAGTTGTAGCAGCGACCGCTTCACCCCGCCCCCGCCGCGCCACACCGCGCGCGCCCGGCAAAAGCGTCTCAATTTGGACGCTTTACCTTTCTGCAACTTTAATACTCATTTTTCCGACGGAATTAAATTCCTCTCCCGCGCGTGGCGCACGCCAGTCGGCATCGCAGGCGCGGAGGAGAGTAAAAAAAAACAGTGTTTTTTACTCTTATTTTTTTTCAAGAAAAATGAAGAGTGTATTGCCGAGGCAAACACGGCGCTCGCCGGCGCCGGCATGCCCCCCGCTTATTATTTCAGAGCGGTAACATATAACCACCTTCCCCCAGCATTCCAAGTTGCGAATCTCGTTTACAAGTTGTCCACGTCTGCGTCCTGCCTAGCCCAATTGGTTTAACTGCAAAAGGGACTGCTGCTGGTTTTAAACTTGTTCCGTACGCAGCCACTGTGGCCGGCGGCGCGGGGGGAGTGGGGCGGGCGGGGCACTAAATGAAGAGGAACGCGAGGAGGAGGGTTGGGGGTGGTTGGGGGGAGGCAGCAGGGATTAAAAGCACACGCGTTTACAGGTGGGCGCGTAGCGTAGCGGGGCTCATCTTGCCTCCGCGTTACAGGGGATCACAATTACAAGGTACGACTTCATCGTGCAGTCTCCCCTAACGCGGACCCCGCCGCGGACCGGTGTGGGCGTGGGCGGGGTATCTTTCCTGCCCTCTCTCTCTCTCTCTCTCCCTCTCTATCTCTCTCTCGCTCTCTCTCCATTCTTTTTTAAAGCAGTAGCTGCGCGCAAACGCAGCTTGCTGAGTATACAGCTGCGCGGGAAGAGGTAAAAACCCCGCAGAGGGTACACCGTCAGATATACGTGCTAGACTTTATTTCATATGTAGAAGATAGGACATTTCAAAACATCTACACTGTGAAAAATGTCTTCGTAAATTTACAACATATTTTGTAATCACGATTTACAAATATGTTGTAAATTTACGACCGTTCATTCTTGCTCGTCAATGAATTCTAAGTAGATACAAAGTAATTGTAATTTTACAATTTCAAGTTGTAATTTTACAACACTTATCATGGAAAATTTTCCTGTAACCTTTACAAGTATTTTTCACAGTGTAATTACTTATATGTACCAGTATAACTACACACTAAACCCTTATGCAGTTTGTTGTGCATAAGCATTGCAGGATTTTCAGCAACCATAACTATGCACAATTTTTTCTGCATAACTATGCTTAACTCTGTTCCTTGTGCACAAATTTGTGCATATAATTATGTACAATGTGTGCATATTTATGCCTAAAATTTTGTGCATAACTATGGTTGTTAATAATCGTGCATAACGACGTAAAAATCATGCGTAAGGGTTTAGTGTGTATTGACTATTATTCTCTGCATATGTATGGCGCTTTTCTTTCATAACTCCTCAACGTTACACATATAATACTACCCCGGTAATGCCAGGTAGGTGCACGGCCCGACTCGGACAGCACAAAGCAGTGGCGCCCTTTGGGGGGTAGCGGGGGCCCCTGGCCGCCCGGCCTGTGCGTGACATGGTGGGGGGGGGGCGGAGAGGGGGCGACAGGGGGTGCCCCCAGTATCTCTTCCGGCCATTAGGGCCCCAGCCCGGGTCGGGCCCGCGCGCAGCGCTAGCTCCCGGGAAAGTTGGCCCTGGGTATGATTTCCATGGACCACCCATGGGCTGCCCTGGGTCATTTCATGGGCTTTTAGACGTCCTACTATGGTCTTTCTATGTGCTAACGGTAGGTGGCACAAGGCCTTTTGTATTTTTAAGTGGCGAACGTGCAGGAGTAATTATACTGATGGGGTGGGGTGCAACTTTTCTCGATAAAGACTAAAGTAACATTTGTGATCAAAGTCTTTGAATTTTTAAAAAAAAATTTTTTTTGAAAAAAAAAATGAGACAAACATTCCGTTTTTGAACGGTACGTGGTCTTAATGGCCTATAATGTAACATTTACAAAGGGTTAGATGGGTTTAAATGAAAAATAATAAGACCATCGCCCTCTGCTGCTGTAAAGAGTGCAAGTACCTCTGACCTTTCCAGCTCCAGCTCTAGGGTGGGGGAGGGGGCAAAAAACAGCACTCCTCGTGAGGAACGGCTAGAGTTTCACAGGACACTGTAGCAGAAGCAGATCATCGCGTTACAGGGAGACACAGGACAGCGAGAGAGAGAGAGAGAGAGAGAGAGAGAGAGAGAGAGAGAGAGAGAGAGAGACGAGAGTGAGTTCACACACCAGGACTAGGGCCTCCCACGCCCGGTGTGGCTCAGGTCCACAGGCCAGAGGGCGAGGGTGGGGGTGAGAGGGACCACCGGGCTCTCCATTCAGAAACAGATTCCTTCCGTATTAACGCGGACAGGGCCACATGCCCACACACGCACGCTCACACACATACACTCACACACACACACACACACACACAATGTTGACGAGACGTGACCGCCATGCAAAGGGACCGTAGGGGTCAAAAAGGAGCCCGCGGCCCGGGCGGCCAACCACCGCGCCCTTGCGCCCCGACCCCTCGAGCAGCATCTATCTTCCTCGCACCTACAGCCCGGTGCGAGAGAGAGAGTGAGAGAGAGAGAGAGAGATGGGGGCAGAGAGAGGAATGTTGAAAGGGGGAAGTACGGTGGAGGTAGGGCGCCTGGCCCATGGCCTGCTCCGGCCCGGGGGGAACAGAGTTCCGCCCGAACGAAGCCCATAGCGGGGAGGGACATGGGGGAAGGGGGGGGGGGTCTCCGCCGCTACGCACTCGGCCATCCTCCCCACCTCATTCTTTCGCACGCTCATGAAGACGAAAACTTTTGGCTTGGTGCCGGTGCCGGTGTGGTGTGTGTGGGCGGCAGAGGGAGAGCGAGCGAGAGAAGTTGATAGCGAGAGAGAGTGAGAGAGAGAAAGAGAGAGTGAGAAAGAGAGAGAGAGAGAGAGAGAGAGAGAGAGAGAGAGAGAGAAAGAGAGAGAGAGAGAGAGAGAGAGAGACGCTTGCTGACACCTGCACGTCTCCATGACATGCATCAATAAGGCATTGCAAGGTCGGCGGCAGGTCAGGTCGGCCGGGGAGCCACGCCACACTGACAGAACAAGTGGATGAGGGGCCGCAGGGGGAGGGGGGAGGGGGGTGCAAAGAAAAACAGACGCTGTCTACCGGAACCAAGTGGACAAGATGTATGTCTTGTTTTCATCACAGCGGAGACGCGCGTCCATGCGGAATTATGTACAAACTTGTTCATTTTGTTAATAGTACCCGCATTAAATTATGCGAAAAATTGGCTGTTGCGGGGGAAATCTAGAGCAAAGAATAAACAAAAAAAAAAACACGAGATTTTAGCGTATGGGACTCCATAAAGCACTTCTGCTCACTTATTGGTCCCAAGTCTCTCCGCGAGACTTAACAGTGTACCAAGACGGCAGCGTCGTGGACCTCCTCTCCTGCAGACTCGAGACGCCCCGTCGCTCCGGTCCCCTTCCCTCGCCGACATAAAAATCAGATCGGAGATACATGGACAGAGTTGGCGGGGCGGGGTGGGGCGGGGTGGGGTCGGGCGGGGCGTGGTGGGTTGGGGTGGGGTCGGGTAGGGAAGGGCGGGGTAAGGCGGCAGCAGCGCTCGTGGCCACAAATATGACGGAGAGACAACGACCAGAGGGAGAGGGGCTGTGAAGCCTTGCGGGCAAGCGAGCGAGCGAGAGAGAGAGAGAGAGGGAGGGGGGGAGGGGCAGAGACAGAGAGAGAATGTGAGAGAGACAGGGAGAACCGCTGCTGCAGTGGCCACTTTATGACCCAAGCTGGCGGCCCTGCCGAGCACGACAACTGCCCTGGCCGAGCCGGGCAGGCCGCTGCCAGCAGGGGCGTAAGCGACAGACAATGCCGGCGTCTTTATACCCCTCGCCCCCACTCTGCTGAGGACGACCTGTTTTGCTTGCTGCGCTCTGATTGACGGAAGGCAATCGCTCGCTGCAGACAGGTTTCATTGGCTGCTCGCTCTCTCTCTCTCTCTCTCTCTCTCTCTCTCTCCCTCCCTCTCTCTCTCTCTCCTGCTCCCTCCCTACCGGCTCCAAGCTCGCCTAGCGCTGCGCGACGGCGACGGAACGGTCCGGGACTCGAAATGGCCGTCGGTCCCGGGCGGGGCCAGGGCGGGCGGGGCGGGGCGGGGCGGGGCGGGGCGGGGCGGAGCAGGGCGGAGCGGGGCGCGGCGGGCGGGGCGCACGTCCCGGTCGGTATGGCCGGATCGTAACTTCTAATTGAGAATTCCGAGTCGGCCGGCCGGGCGGGGCAGCCGGGTCGCACAGCTCTGGGGAGTCCCACAGGTAACTCGGCCAGCCCGGGCACCACTGGGGAGAGACACGGTAGAGAGAGAGAGAGAGAGAGAGAGAGAGAGAGAGAGAGAGAGAGAGAGAGAGAGAGAGAGAGAGAGATGGGAAGTGACGTTGATAGAGGTGGTGATAGAGGTAGAAACTACATCCCAACCGGCTTGTATTTTCACAGGCAAGTAGCAGACGACGCGCGCTCCCGTCGCCTCTAGCTCCCACTTTGCGCGGTAGTTCACGACTCCCTCTGCACGTGAGCCTCTCTTTCTCTATCTCTCTCTGCGGAAATTTTTTTCAGAAATGAAAAAAACAACTACTTGTAAATGGTTTCTTTTACTGTATTTATGATTTTCTTAACAGAAATAGGTAATGCTTTTATGATTTCATTTTTGTCAATAACTAAGTTCAATGACGATATACAACCCCCCCTCTCTCTCTCTCTCTCTCTCTCTCTCTCTCTCTCTCTCTCTCTCTCTCTTAGAGGAGGCTGGTGCATGTGCATCGTTTCACTCATTACAACTCTGGGAAGGGCGGCATGGACTTATCAGGGGGTGAACAATGAGGGGTGGCGGGCAGGCCCACCGTGTTACACCGGACTTACTTACTTAACATCCAGATGAGCTAATAACAGTAGAACGACTCGGGCGCATCAGTGGGGGTGGGGCGCGCGTGGCCCGGCCTAGCACCGCGGCGGGGAGGGGCAAAAACCTCTCTCGCACCACCCTCTCTCTCTCTCTTCCTTATTTTCTCTCGCTCTTCTTCCTTTCCCCCTCCACGACCACCACCCCTCCTCGGCAGCAGGTCCAGGTGCCAGAAATCATTTCGCACCCCCAGCAGGACGGACAAAAAAAGCTCAAGACGCTTAATAAATTGTGGCCGTCGCCACCACGGGGGGTGAGCGAGACACGAGGCCGGGGCGGATGATCCCTTCTCTTCCTCCGCCGCCTCTCTCTCTCTCTCTCTCTCTCTCTCTCTCTCTCTCTCTCTCTCTCCCTCTCTCTCTCTCTCTCTCTCTCTCTCTCTCTCCCTCTCTCCAACCTACCTCTACCTGCAATGTGGAGAGAGGGACACACTGTGAAAAATATGTCTGTAAGTTTACGACTTTTTTCGTAATTTGTGATTTACAAATGGTGTTGTAAATTTACAATCGAAATCGTAAATTTACGAACGCTTAGTTGTGCTCGTTTAAGAATTACAAGTCGATACCAAGTGTCCTTAAAATTTTGTAATTTTACAATTTGATATCGTAACTTTACGACATTTCTCATGGAAAATTTTCCCGTAACACTCACGAATATTTCTTACAGTGCATGGCAGGTAGGCAGGTTAGAGGGAGAGCGAGAGAAAGAGCGAGAGCGAGAGAGAGAGAGCGAGAGAGAGAGAGAGAGAGAGAGAGAGAGAGAGAGAGAGAGAGGCGCTCTCACCCTGTCACAACCACCGGACTGTCAAGGAGGGGAACCATCACCATACGCAGGGAGTGGTGGCCCTCCTCCTCCTCAAGTACGGCACCTTCGTCGACAGTGCTCGCGCAATCCCCGCCAAAAAGCACCGGGCCTCTGGTTTACGAGCGGCCGGGCCCTGGGGCGGGCAGGCGGGCTGCGGACACGCCTGCGGGGCGCACCTGCGCGAACATCGACACCTCCCAGCGGGACCGTGTGGGACTCGTACGGGCGGGGCGGGGCACCGCCGTAAAGCCATTGACCAGCGAGCGCCGGAGGGAGAATAGGGAAGAGCTGACGGGCCGTTGTGCGTGGCTACCAGGCGCCCGACGCCTGCCCGCCCGCGAAACTCGGGTGCTCGATCGTTGCCTACCTCCCAGGCGCCCGACGCCTACCCGCCCGCGATGCTCGGGTGCACGGTCATTGCCTACCTCAAAGGCGCCTGACGCCTACCCGCCCGCGAAGCTCGGGTGCTCGGTCGTTGCCTACCTCCCAGGCGCCTGACGCCTACCCGCCCGCGAAGCTCGGGTGCTCGGTCGTTGCCTACCTCCCAGGCGCCTGACGCCTACCCGCCCGCGAAGCTCAGGTGCTCGGTCGTTGCCTACCTCCCAGGCGCCCGCCGCAGCCTGCCTCCTGGGCACTAATGGTGCTGGCACGCAGGTCACTTTAAGCCCGGGGCCTAAGTGTCGAGCGCACAACTTGTTGCGCTCAGCTTGACGTATGGACCTCTTATTCCTACCATAACCACCCTCGGACCCTCTCCCCAGCCCGACCCGGGAGGTGACATTCCTGGCCCCTTAGGCCCCTCCATCCCCCCCCCCCTCTCTCTCTCTCTCTCTCTCTCTCTCTCTCTCTCTCTCTCTCTCTGTGGCCCTTTTGTTGTACCCTACCACTCATTCCATGCCCACAAGGATATGAAGGGGGAGAGGGGAACGACCCCGTCCTCGTGCGGGGGAAGAGGGCAGACCCTGATAACCTCATTACCACACAGTAAAAAAATCCAGATTAAACTACGGAACCAACTACGGCGCTCCGTACCTCCATTTGAAAAACTGAGTACCGAGACCAGATCACGGGGCCACCGTACCCTGTTTTTCGTGTACGGATCGAGCAACTACGGCGCTTCCGTACTCTGTTTTCCGTTTACGGTGACCTCGTACTCGGCAGTTCATCTCAAGATTTTGAAAAATACAGGTACGGTGCCCAACTACGCCAACAATCGCCGGTGAAGAAATCAGCGGTGTTTCCGTTGTTTCACCGTAGTTATTTTTACAGTGCAGCCTATAAGGTGCAATAAACTCAGCAAAGCCTGGAGCACACCAAGCAAAGAAAGATAAATACACCTTTAAAGGAACACACTTGGCTAAGCGTACCGGTTACGAAACGATGTGATCGTCGACACTGGAATGAGGAACCTCAGCAGAGAAGTCACGAAGACAAGTTGAAGTCGATAATAACCTTCAGACACGGATGCTCCTCTTGCCAAAATGATGAGCGTGCCATGATGATGAAATCTGGACGGTATAAGTCCCTGCGCCAACACCATCCCCCCCCCTCTCTCTCTCTCCCCTTTCTGGCTGCCCCCTGGCGTTGACGTTGGGCGCCACCACGTAGCTAGGTGTTACGCACCGCAAAATGAAACAAAGCAATGATAAATGGAGGGTGAGCCGGCCGGCGGGTGGTGCGGGCGGTGGGGGCGGTGGGGGCGGTACGGGGGCGGCCCCTGTGGGGGTGGCTGGGCCAGCCGCCTAGCAGCCGGGGCCGGGCCGGAGGGGAGCGGGCACGCGTATCCACACTACTCCTCGTCCAGTGTACGGGGTGGCCTATTCAACTCTTTTACTGTAAGTAGGCAACCCATTCTACTGCAGCTGGGCGCAGGCAAGGGGCGCGAGGGGGGGGAGGAGGGAGGGGGGATCGGCCCCACCTTACCTTTTGCCCTGGCTCACCTGAAGTAGACTGTGTTGCCTCTTTATGGAAAGTGGCGATACGAATTCGACCACTCTGAACGCCACTGTCACTCTAAATGCAAAAAATTTCACATTCTTTGCGAATCTTAAAAATAATTGCATTATTTTTGACTACTAAATATTGGCATTCTTTCAGAGAAAGCCAAATTTTGACACACCAAAATGCGTAAAACTTGTCTGTCGCCTCGAAAAAAACATGCCGTCCTTTCCAAAATTTCTCATTTAAAATGGCATAAAAATTGGCAGTCGCTGCAAGGATGTAGCCTCATCTCTCAACTTTGGCATTCATAAAGGAATGCCGAATAAATTTTGACATTAAAAAGGAATGCCAAATCCAAGCGACCAGAGCGTTTGCAGTGAGGGAGCCATTGGGCAATGCTAGTACTAGATCTTGAAACGATCAGCACCTCATAAGGCGGTATTTCTGGACAAGATGGAGACGCAAAAAAAAAATCCACAGACAGTACAAGTAGAAACTAGGTGAAAGGGGGAGTAGGAGAGAGGCCAGGTAACGACCTAACGCACGCACAGCAGCGGACCATTCATCTCGCCGTGATTGAAGCCTTGCCGGGGCGCGAGCGCGGCGGCCAGTCAATTACCAGCGCTCCCGCCGGAAACGGAAACAGAAATTGAAAAAACATAAGCGGCGTCTCTGCTGCTGGGAGGGTTGCGGGGCTTTCAGGAAAGAGGAAATGGGCAAAGACGCGGTCGGCATTTTCCTTCTCCATTTGTACGATAAAAATACTAAATAAAAACAAAAAAAAAATTGTTTCTCTGGTACTTTATTATTGAGGATAAAGTAAGGATGAAGGCGCGTTTTCCGTTTTTCCTCCTAACTGTAAGCTACGGTGAACCCTGCAGCACTGAAGCTTACGGTGGATTTCCATCGTAAGCTACGGTGAATTCACTGTAAGCTACGGTGAATCAGGGCGCATCACCGTAGCTGTACAGTGAAAATCATCGTAAGCTTCATAGAGTGTATTTGTATGTTTTTGTGCAAACGCTTGAGCAAAGTAAAAAATACAGAAAATCGTTTCACACGAATTTTGTGCGTCCAAATTATTGACTTATGTATGCTTGCAGCGTGCAAATCAACATACAAATTTGTGCGAAAAGAATGTGTGCTGGCTTTCGAAGTAGTACACTGTAAAAACCACGTCCAGGTTTCCAAGCAGCCAGGAAAGTCGTACGGTAAAAGTACATGGCAGCGTCTTGGTTTTACTACAGAACCTATACACTGAAAATCCCACAGTGAGAAATGCACGCTGTATATAAAGTGTGCACGACATGTTCACTGTTTGTAACGTATACATGGACATGCTCACTGTATATAAAGTGTGCAAAGCCATGCTCACAGTACAAAATGTGAGCAATGCACACTGTTAAAATTAGTGAGCATGTCCATGCACACGTTACAAACAGTGAGCATGTCCATGCACACGTTAGAATCAGTGGAGCAAGTCCATGCACACGTTACAAACAGTGAGCATGTCATGCACACTTCATATACAGCGTGCATTACTCACTGTTGGATTTTCAGTGTAGACGTCGTTTTTAAAGGTTTTTATCGCGTTTTATAGAGTTTGTGAGATGCGTCACGTATAAAACGGCCATGCGCGGCACCGCGGGCCGGGCCGGAGCTCGTGCTCGAGGGCAGCGCGAGCGCGCTGTGACGCAGGGCGCATGCGCCGCAGCGCCGGTGGAGCGGGGCGCACTGCAATGCTACCATCCTGCCCTCAGCGGGAAACAAAAGACGCGGCCGTACAAACTAGTTGACATTCCCGGCATTCCGCGCCGCGCCCGCCCACGCATTTATCGGTGACTGGCGCCCTCCAAGGGAACAGAGAAAGAGAGGATTTGGGGAGGGGGGGGGTAATTGAGGGGTACGGGGGGGTGGGCGGTCAGCAATATCGAATTGTGCAGAATAGTCACCAGGCAGCGCGGGGAAAGTGGGCGAGGAGAGGGGGGGGGGGTCATCCCCCTCCCCTCCCCCATACCATCCGCAGCTGCTCCCTCCTCATTCCACATGGCAGGGTAAGGGGGCAGTTATCCCCCACCCCCAGCCATAGCGTCTTATAGCCCCCTGCCTGCCTGCACCCACCCCCTGGGCGCCCCGGGCCCGCCGCGCGCAGTGCTGGCACCCACAGAATGCCGATGTGTTCGCCATGGGAGCGGCGAGGGCGGCGGGGCGCGGGGGTGAGTATGGAGAGAGTGGGGGTAGGGGGTGGGGAGGGGTTGGGGTAGACCTAACGCCACATCAATAAAGTCACGATAGGGGTGTGAAAAGGCATTACGGTCAAAAGGATTCCGCGTGGTCAGTCCCCAATGAGTGCCCCCCCCCCCCCTACCCCCACCCTCCTACCCCCCACGGGGACGACCCTCTGACCCGCACAGCATCCCTCCACTCCACTCAAGGGGCGGAACAGGAAGCAACGCGGTCAGGGGGAGGGGGAGGGGGAGGGGGAGAGGGTAAAGGGGGGGGGGGGCTGCGCGCGGCCCTACGCCCAGGCAATCTAGCAGTCGTAGGAATGCGAACAGTTTTGTCATCGAGATCAATGCTTCGACTGGGCGGATGGCCGAATGTTTGTTGTTCCATTATAATGCCTTCGGAGCCAGCCGCTTCGGAAAACGACGTTTACTAAACAGATGAAAGAAAAAGGTCTCATACAAATGAAAACAGCTGTTGATGTGTCATGCAGCAACGCAGAGTTGTCTTGCTTTTTTTCCCCGTGCTGACCGTTTTCTGCGCTGCGTCGTACTTCTTCCCCCGCGCCGCGCCCCCTACTCTCTCGCTCTTTTGATTGCGTCGCTCGCTCTGTCTAGCTCGCGTTAGCCCCGCGCTCTCAGCCCCCCCCCCCCCGGACAAACCACCAACAAAGCGCTGCATGTTGTCGGACAAGGGTCGAGGCCGGGGCGGGCCGGGGCGGGCGGGACCTACGCGGACAACGCGACACATCAGCCCGACCCGGCAGGGTGCGGCTGGTGCAGGTAAAAGACCATATTTTTTGCCGATGGACGACCTTAACATTTTATGGAAACTAGCTAGCTTCGAATATTTCGTCACAAGGGCTGTGATGAAACAGTCGTAACATGACATGAATCTTTCGTCACATGACCCCTTTCGTCACATTACATGAATCTTTCGTCACGTGACCCCTTTCGTCACATGACATGAGTCTTTCGTGACATGACATGAATCTTTCGTCACATGACATGAATCATTCGTCACATGACAGGAATCTTTCGTCACATGACATGAATCTTTCGTCACATGACATGAATCTTTCGTCACATGACATGAATCTTTCGTCACATGACATGTGATGAACCATTTGTGATTTAACATTTATCTCACCCCTTTGTGACGAACCTTTCAAGAGTAAAATTTAGCACTGATTTTGTCGTAATGTGACGACTAAGAATTTTATAGTGTAGTCAAAGCGTCGACCCTAAAGCGTGAGGAACGTATTGGAGGATGTCGGAATCGAGGGCAGAGCCGAAGCTGTTGTCGGTTGAGAGGTAGCTCAAGCCGATTTCAAGATGTCAGAAAAAAGAAATGCTCCGATTTCAACAAAATTAAAATGGTTGCGCACTAATTTTCTCCCTATATGCTACATATCAAATTTCAAATCGATATTCCAATACCGCTGGGGCAGGGAGGGGCGGCTCTCGCGGGGTCTCCAGCAGGGCAGGGCGAAAGCCTTGTACGAAAGCAAACGCAAGATTATTAGTTTTCAATACGGCCAATCAGGGGTTGCGGCAGGGGGTGGGGCGGGGCGGGGTGGGGCGGGGTGGGGCGTAGAGGAGGCAGCCTTTATGCAG
The DNA here is from genome assembly GCA_033675135.1 of Frankliniella intonsa. NCBI lineage: Eukaryota > Metazoa > Arthropoda > Insecta > Thysanoptera > Thripidae > Frankliniella > Frankliniella intonsa. The sequence continues at coordinate 2,401,690 of CM066252.1, read as the reverse complement.
CACGACAGACCGCGCCTTACGGCCGAGGAGGTAGCCAGCCAGCCGAGGGAAGCCCGAGGTACAACGCTTTGTATTAGGCTTCCCTTATCCATCGAAACATCACAATTGCGAGACCTGAAGAGGGCGGAGAAGGAAATCAACCGACAGACGGAATGAGGGGACCAAACCAAAGGCACAACAATACAGGCACTCGATATTGAAAGACTGATAATGTACTCCCGCTGTTGTTATTATTGCCTAAACAACGAAACACAACATCAAACAGGCGAATTGCTGCTGCCTCCGCGTGAAACTCATATGGGTCGAGGAAAAGCACATATTACAAAGCGTTGTTAGTATTTTTATTGCGATGATGTTTGGCCGGCAGCGGGGGTTGAACCAACAGCGCCCACCCCTCCTCCTCCACCTCATACGCTCGACACACGTCATAAACGAATAAGAGACCATTACATCCTGACGGCAGTGAGATTAGAGTAAGGCGTGTCAGAGACCTTATCATTCACCGCGCGTGGTATTCATGGCGTGGCGGGGCGGGGCGGGGCGGGGCGGGGCGGGGTGGACTTGAGGCCCCCGCCCCGTCCGTCCGATATACCTTATAATTGTTTTCCGCCCGGCTGACTGGGCAGGCCAGACGTGCACGACTTGGGCCCCTGAGTGGAGCGAGGAGGAGGAGGAGGAGGAGGAGGAGGAGGAGGAGGAGGAGGAGGAGGAGGAGGAGGAGGAGGAAGAGGGAGAGCGTCAGGGGGTGCACTTGTCATTGCTGGTGGATGGACTAAAAACAACAACACAAAAAGGTAGAACTTAACACCCCAAAATTGATAATTTTTGAACGTAATGTTCTTGTAAACAAGCTAAATGTTCCCTTAAAATTTATGCCTCAGGTGTGGTTTAATCGATTTTAATGCCTCAGAAAATGCATAAAATCTCTCACACCGTTCGTTTGCACCTTTTTTTCTGTAAACTGTATTACACACATTACTTTATGCGTGTAAAAAGGAAAACGGAAAACAATAAGCGTCCTGTCGCAGGCTGAACTGAAATAGAGAGTGTTGCGCGTGCTCCGGGTTTGGAGGAGGAGGGGGGGGGTAGACAGGCGGGCAGGGGGGCGAGATATTCCAACAAAAACTGATAAAGTTTCCCAGAGGGGCTGGGGCGAGGCCGGGCTGGCTGGAGCGGGCACTTCTTGTTTAGGCATGAACTCCGAAATCAGTTAAGTTACCCCGTGCCGGCCTGCTCGCCGCGGCTCATAGCCGCGCGATTAGGGGCTGTAAGGAGGTGGGGGTGGGGGGCGAGTGGGGGAGTCTCTCGCACCGCCAGCGCAACAAACCGCTGTGTACAGTCGCGCGCGGCAGAACATCGTGAAACGGAGCATAAAGAAGTGGTGCGCCCCAGAGACGCGCAGTGACAAGAAAAAAACGCCTTGAAAGAAGCAAAGGGTGTGAAAGTGGCACGCTTGTAGGTGTTTTAAGTCCTATTCGTGCAACTACAAATATGTATTTAAAAATAATCACACAATTTGAAGAAGGGACAAGTATACGAATGGAAATGCGCGCACCTGCACTTGGCTTTAATAATCACGCACAAAAAAAAAATCGCTCAGCTGAAATTAGATGTGAAAAATTAGTACCACACTGCCCGAAATTTCCACGGTAATTACTACGGTTTTCCCCGTTAATTTTTTACCAGGTCTGGACCGTTATTAGTGGGTACGGGACGTCCGTAGTACCTATGACCGTACCGCCTTTAATTTAATTTTTTCGAAGTTTGAAGAAACTTAACTGCGGAATTAGTCACGGAAAACACCGTAATTTTAAGATACGGCTGTTCCGTAATCAAGCAAAACGGATTTTACCGTAGTATTTGTGGAATGAGGTACGGAACTTAAGACAGCAGAAAAATAAATAGCAGGGTAGCTAGAAAATAAGCACCGTAGCTTGAAAATTAGCTGCGCCTAGACAGCTAAAAAATTAGTACACCTGCTAATTTTTTTTGCTCAGACGCGAATTATTTTTCTGAGTGATGTAGACTACGTGTGAAGCTTTTATTTCACAGACATTCACGTTTCTTCCGGTGCTTCTGCGGTCTGACGGCGGCGCAAGTAGCACGACGTTCGTGTTCGTCCGATAGGAGTACTGAGGTGTCGCGGTGACGTCACGCGTCACGTTTGTTCTGCACACAAGCGGAGGAGGATGGTAGGGAGGGAGGAGTATGCGGAGGCGAAGAGTCAGCAGTATAGCGGCAGCAGCGGGCGTCACGAACGGGTTGTGTGTTGTGTTGAAAAGGGAGAGAGGAAGAGAATGAGAGAGCGAGAGAGAGGGAGAGGGAGAGACAGTGAGAGAGAGAGAGAGAGAGAGAGAGGAGAGGGAGAGAGAGGGAGAGGAGAGAGAGAGAGAGGGAGAGGAGAGGGAGAGGAGAGGGAGAGAGAGAGAGAGAGAGAGAGAGAGAGAGAGAGCGAGAAAGAGGGAGAGGGAGAGACAGTGAGAGAGAGAGAGAGAGAGAGAGAGAGAGAGAGAGAGAGAGAGAGAGAGAGAGTAACGGTCCGTGCTGAAATAAAGCAAGGGGCTGGGCTGGTGTTCCGGAGTCTCGGCCTGCCCGCCCGGCGAGCGCGCTATACCGCTCCGTGCTGGCCAGTCCCTGCCCTGGCGGTCCCTGCCGGTGCCCTGGCGGTCCCTGGCGGAGACCCCTTCCCTTCCCGTTGCTGTTGGGTCAGCCTTTTGTTGGGCTAGTCTCATTACAGAGCACCCCCGGCCTGGCCTTCGACCTCCCCTCCCCCCTACCTCCCCACCCACCCCTACTGCTCTTTCCTCTCGCTGGTAGCTTCCTTGTTCCCCCCCTCCCCCTCCCCCTCCACCTCCATGCGGTGGTGGTTCCGCCCGCCCCCGGAACGCCCCCGGTCCCTCCGAGATGAGCAGCGAGTCTTTTTCGGCCGCAGCCTCCCTCGTCCCGGCCCTCCCTCCTCGCTCACAGCCAACTTGGCGACGTGTGACAGTGCCGCCCCGCCCCGCCCCGCCCCGCCCCGCCCCATCTCACCGCCACCACCTCTTTATTAGTTGCCGGTCTCTTTACCGGGCCGCGCCACTATAGCCCCCTTCCGACAGTTCTTATGGACAGCTGCCCCCCCCCCCCCGGCCCCTTCAACTTCTCTCTCTCTCTCTCTCTCTCTCTCTCTCTCTCTCTCTCTCTCTCTCTCTCTCTCTCTCTCTCTTTCGGACGCTCGGCACCACTACTCTGAAAATATACAAGATAGACGCACGTTAAAACCCTGAGCTAAAACTGCGTCTACCTCTTGGCCTGACGCGCGTTCAGTCTTAGTTCATCATGCGTCTGTTGCGGCCACAAAAAGAAACCGAGTGGGCAAAAGTGCGCACAAGTATTGGAAAATTTAACCCAACGGTAAAATTACCTAGTAGAATATATTTGTGCTACGAACGAAAAGAGAAATGAGCCGCCCCCCGCCACCGTCTTTTGGAGGCAAATAAATTATTTGACATAATATTACCCCGTTCGAAAAATGTAAATGTGAGCGGCTCATGGTAATGTCGGCTTACGTGGCTGTCAAACACGTTTCCGGTTTCCCGGGGGGAGAGGGTGGGGGGAGGTGGCGCAGCTGGGACGGCGTGCTCAGGCACGACACCAGCGACAGCTTGTTGAAGATGTTTTATTTCGTCGAGCCGGCAGGGCAGGCCAGGGCCGAGGAAAATTCAGAAAAATTCAGAGAAATTCAGGAAAAAATCTAAGCAAATATTGGAAAAAAAAAAAAAAAAAAAAAAACATCAACAAAAATTTACACAAATTTGTATATTTAATTATAGAGTTGTTTCTCCTATTTCCCTCAGGTATATAAACGTTTGCTCTGCAACACGCAGCGTTAACAGCCAGGCTCCTTACAAAAAGTATAGCGCGAGCCGGGGGGAGGGGGAGGTCCTGCAACGAGTATTAAAGGACAAAGTGCCATCAAGTCTGGAGCCGGAGCAGGGGCAGCCCTTGGATGGCTGCCATCCCCGGAGCGGGGAGAAGAGGGGGGGGCGGGGGAGAGCCACGCGGACACCCCTGCATTACATCATGCCGTATGCATATGCATAGCCGGCTCCGCCAAGTTGCCAAGAAGCGTAATGAGTTTTTATGTCTCATCGCGAACGTCCCCGCGACTGTTGCTGGGGCGGCGTGGGTGGCCCGCGGTTGGGGGTGGGGGTGGGGGTGGGGGGTCCCCGCCGGGCAGGGCCCAGCCTGCGGACAGGGCCCGGGCAGGGCGCTTAGCACCGGGGTTTAACCCTGGTAACTGCCGACGCCGACCCCATCCACAGCCACCCCAGTGAAAACACATCCGCAGATTAAGATGAGGATCCCGCCGCTGAGCGACTCATCAGAGTGTTTCACGGGGGCGGGGTGGGGTGGGGTGGGGTAGGGTGGGGTAAGGTGGGGTGGGGCGGAGCGGGGCGGGGCGGCACTGCAGAAAATACATCACCGCCGTTCAGAGAAGCGAAGAGAGCGAGCTAAGATGCTCGCATGCGTCCGAAAACGACAGGTGAGAGTGAGAGGGAGCTATGTTCTAGTTCGAACGTTTCACTCTCACCTGTCGTTTTCGGACGCATACGGGCATCTGAGCTCGCTCTCTCCACTGCTCTGCCGCCGTTGTAGAAAAGAAAGGAAGACACAGAAGTTACCTGACGAAATTCAACTTCCATGAAAAAACCGCACTCGCTGCGTAAAGCAAATACGAAGAAAAAGAAAATACATACAGAAAGCCAGAAGGAGGAAAACCGGCACGGCGAGCGGTTGCGCACCGCCCGCCGGTCCAACAAACCAAAGGCAAAACTTTGTCGCACGAAAGAGCAAACGGGCGCAGTATTTGAACCCACAACTGTCCTATATTTCTTCCTCGCACAGCAAGTCTAGAGGAGCCACCCATCATGCCGGTGTCCCAAGCAACAGCCTCGGCGCCCGCGGCCCGCCCCACCTCCCGCTACACCAAAAGAACATAAACGTGGAGTGGCTGCATGAATTACCAAGCAAGATGCTCTAAGCGCCCGCACGCACACTGCACGACCAAAAAAAGACTGCGCTTTGCTTTCTAGAAATGCCAACGTGTCTTTTAAAAAGCAAAAACAAAAAGTCAGTGGCTATAGAAAAAAAAAGGTATAACCACTGTGAAAAATAGTTGTAGGTTTACGGGAAAATTTTCCACGAAGCGCAGTTGTAAAATTACAATTGCAAATCGTAAAGGTACAAGACCTGCATGTCGGCTTTAAATTCATTCACGAGCAAAAAAGGTCCGTCGTAAATTTACAACAAATGTCGTCAATCGTAATTTACAAAATTTATCATAAATTCACAAAGGTATATTTTTCACAGTGACATTTCAGGTAAGTTGTGTGCAAATAGTTTTTATTTTGATTCCCTGAAAGGTAGGGGTTTTAGACGTATCCCCTTCTGACGGTTCACAGTTCATTTGTGAAGCATGCGACAGCATGACAAAATGCGATCCGCGTATCCGCTGTGCGAGGCAGACGAAGTGAGGTGGGGTGGGGCGGGATGTGGCGGGATGGGGCGGGATGGGGCGGGGTGGGGCGGGATGGGGTGGGATGGGGCGGGATGGGGCGGGGTGAGGCAGGCGGCCGCGAGGGTGCCAAGCGCCACGCCCGGCGCCACAGGCACCCGCAGCCGGAGGAGGAGCGGGTCCAGGTGAGGCATGCGATACGCCCGGAACAAATTCAGGGCGCATACCATTAGAATGGCGCGGAGAGAGAGAGAGAAAGAGAGAGAGAGAGAGAGAGAGAGAGAGAGAGAGAGAGAGAGAGAGAGAGAGAGAGAGAGAGAGAGAGAGAGAGAGAGAGAGAGAGAGAGAGAGGGGGAGAGAGAGAGAGAGAGGGGGAGATAGGAAGGCGGCACCAGCGGATTGGGGTCGGTCTGAACTGACATCGCGGTGGGCGGGGCCGCGCTGGTTTAGGCGGACGCAGGACGGCGGGGAGGAGGAAAAAGGTATTCATTTCAGCGTGCGCGTGTCTAACACGTGTCTGAGCACACGCCGAGCCACACGCGCGTGCGCCAGGGCAGGCAAGCACGTCGGAACGGAAGGAAAAAAAAATATATATGTAATGGCACGGGGTGGCGTTGGCACCCGTGCAAACGGGATGTGGAGCTGTGATAAAAGGGACAGGGAGACGGAGGGAGGAAGAGGGGGGGAGGGAGAGAGGCAAGGGGAGGAAGAGAGAGGCAAGGGGAGGAAGAGAGAGGCAAGGGGAGGAAGAGAGAGGGAAGGGGAGGAAGAGGGGGTGAAAGGGAGGGGGAGCAGACGCCTCTGAGCAGGTGTCGCTTTTTCCGCCGCTTGATGAAGCCATGTGTACCTTTGCCATTCCTGGGTGTACAAAGCGTATCGCCAGGCACGTCCGAGCAAGCACAGACTGTGCGTGTGTGCGTGTGTTTGTGTGTTTGTGTTTAAGTCCCCGGGCCGGCCCTCCGCGGGTTCAAATACCGGGACACACATATTTTTCTCCGGCCGCCATGTGCAGCGGCTGCGACATGCCCCGGGCCCGGGCCATGCCTCAAGTTTGAGGTCGACACTTTTACGGCTAATTGATGGTAACACGACATTATTGCAAGAGGGGAAATGGATTTGTTGTCGCTGGAAAACATAAAATAAGGGGATAGTGAATGGGTGGGTGAAGGTATCGGGGGGCAGCATTTCAGCAGCAGGGTGTTGGACCGTCACATTTTTCTAATCCAGAGACAAGTTTCTGTTATTTCGCAAGAAGGGAAACTTATGACAGCCAGGGTGTGGTGAAAGGGTACTGGCGCCGCGTGACGCGCTGGACACTTCGCTGTCGAGGGGCGAAAAAGAAAGAGATAGGAAGGAGGGGAGGGTCAGGGAGGGGGAGGAGGAGGAGGAGGGGAGAGGGGGAGGTAGAGGGGGGATGCGGAGCAGCGCTTCACACACGCCCGGGTCGTTTCCGGGGTTTTCAGACCAAATCGAATGAGAGAAAAAGTGAAGAAGATGAACGAGGCGCTGCAATTACACCGACTAGGGAAAAAGCAAGAGGGAGAGTAGACGGGAGAGCAGACACAGAGAGAGACAGAGAGAGACAGAGAGAGAGACAGAGAGAGAGAGAGAGAGAGAGAGAGAGAGAGAGAGAGAGAGAGAGAGAAGCAGAGACAAGTTGGGAATTGGCTCATCACGAGGACCCTCTCCGAGGCGTCGCGGGTTCGAATACTGACCGATGCGCTGACCGACCTCGCCGGACGCCTGACATCCTATTCCGCAGGGCCGCTTTGCAGTGTACACTGCTGCCCTCACACAGAAACTCGCAAATGACAATCTGTGCCCGAAAGTAAGCATGTCTGCTAGGCCCCCTCTCCCTCACGCCCTCCCCCTCCCCGTCCCAGTTTAATTTTGGTCCGACTAGCTGTGTGGTCCAACTTGCCTTTAATTTGATCCAAGCTGAAAGTCCTGCTGCTTGTGTTTACGAACGAGGAACAATCTCGTTTCCCCGGGAGAGGGAGGGGGGGGGGGGGGCTGAGGTTCGCAGGAGCAGATGAGGGCCGTTTGGTGCCACTTGCTGCACGTCGAATTGGGTCTCGACGACGACGAGCGGGGAGAAAGCAAAACTCGTCCGGTTCTTTATTCCTGGTGGTCCTCTCTCCTCCGTGATTACACGAAACAAAAGAAATACACTCCGCTTCCGGCATGGACGCTTTCAAAACAGGCGCGCTCCATGCGGTATTCATTTTGGTATTTCGTGACCCGCGTCCTCACGCGGTGAAAAAAAAAAATAGTGGCGAAATATGCTTTAAATTTACGACAGCCCGTTCCTCCTCGTCAATGGATTCCTATATGATACGTAGTGCTGGTAATTTTGCAATCCTAATTGTACGAAGCACTTCATGGAAAATTTTTCCGCGGGAACCCCCAAATTAGTTTTGATAAGCACACAGCTACAGTGGCCGCACTGTAAAAAAAAAAAATCACGGTTTCGCATACGGAAAAGTACCGTTAGTACGGACTACGCGGTCACTCCGTACCCGGCTTCCGTTGTCTATCCCTCATAAAAGGCCCATGGTAATACAACTGTGGGTACGGAAAATGTACGGAAATGTTCCCGCTAATTTTAATTCGGAGCTCTCCGTTGCCGTACGGTGACTGTAACGGCGTTCCTTCTGTCCATTACCCGGCCATGTAACGTACACGGAAAAATCCGTACTTCATCGGGAAAACCAGTATTTTCAGGGGATACGGTCTCCGTAGCAAGCCCCGTACCACAGGCTGTTTTTTTTTTTTAATTATTATTTTTACAGTGCTTGGCGGACTAGACCGGGTGACCGTTGAGGTGCTGCGACTGTGGCTAGACCAACCTCAAACACCACGATGCTTGAACGAGTGAGGAAGGAAAGTGCGATAATCATGAGGGGATAAAGAGCGGGAGAGGATGGAGAGAGGGGGGGGAGAAGAAAGAGGGGGAGGGAGCGGGAAAGTTGAGCAAAGGGGAGGAAGGCAGGGCGGGTCAGTGGAGTCGGAGGATAGTGGAAAGACTCCCTGGGGCCGGGTGGGGCCGGGCCGGGCCGGGCCGGGGAGGTGTCCCTTGACGTGAGGAGTATTTCACACTTTGGACTTTGGCTCGCTGTGCGCGTGGTGCGGCGTGGTGCGGCGGGGTGCGGCGGGGTGCGGCGGGGTGCGGCGGGGTGCGGCGGAGAGGTCCAGCTGGGCGTTCTACTGCAATGTACGCCACTCACTCTACACTTTCCCCCAACCACTTCGTTCTTATTTGAGAAAAAAAAAGAAAACACGAGGAAAACAGAAAAGAGTGTTAGGGGGGCTGTAACTTCAGCGTATTGTGATGCAGAAACAGAAATGGAGGACGCACACTGAACTGATGAAAACGTCGGAGATATAAAATAAATTTTCTGAACCATGCGCATATCTTCCTCTTAAGCCGCTTTAAAAAAAAAAGTGCCAGTGTGCAGTCACATTTCGGCAGACCAGCGAGTCATTCCGTGCCAAGGGCGGCCGTCACATTAATCAACAGACAGGCTCACACTGTCAAAAAAATGACAGTAAACGAGCCTGTCTCGCCGCCGAGGGTCGGTCTGCTAAACTGCCCTTGGAATTCACCCCATAATCACATGTTTTAGAGTTGTCTCGCAGGCGGAACGAGGAGGGGGGGGGGGAAGGGTGGAGGCAGCTTTTTAGAAAGAGGACGGTGATGGAGATGGTGACGGCAGAGAGGGGCTCCCCCGTGATGGACGATGAAAGGTGGGGTGGGGGTGGGGAGTGGGGCGAGGGGTGGGTATGGCTGAGCAGATTACCGCAGGGAGGAGCAGGGGCGGGGTGGGGGCGGGGTAGGCCGTGTGAACCGCTCATCGCGAGAGAACGCCCCGCTCGCCCCACCCCACCCGCTGTTGCCCCAACCCTCCGGGGCCATAAAACGCGCCTCAAAATATGATCCGAAGTGCATCGTAGGAGGCTCCTCTATTCTCCAGCCATCTTGCCGCCCCGCCCCGCCCCGCGCCGCGTCCCATGGGGCCCATGGCGGGGCGGGGCGGGGCCCTCGAGGAGGCGCCGGCCGCGAGGACACTTAGGCCCTAAGGTGGCCGCGCTCGGCGAGTGGCCCTCGGGGCACACCGAAAAGCACAAAGTGCGACGGGGTAATTTAATCTCCCAGGGGGAAGGCAGAGACGTTTCCTCAAGGCTCGCGGACCGAGAGAAGAGGCGGGGTTAAAATGTGCACGTGCGTGCGCGGGGGCGGGGCGGGGCGGGGCGGGGCGGGGCGGGGCGGGCCGGGGCGGGGCGGACCACAAGAAAAACACTCAAAGCAGGGACACTGCAGGGCGCGAGGTGGGGCGCAGGGTTGTGCTTGAGTAGTGGGACGTGACTCTTCCCTCGCGCGCACCTCCGTACACTAAATGCCGAGAGGACAAGCCAAACATGACAGACAGAGGAACGTGAAAAGAAGGCTGCCGAGCCGAACCACGTATTGTGCCGTTCCTCATAAGTTTGGGTCCATAAGCATCTGGCCCGCTGAACCGCTGAAGCCTGGCCGCTGCAGCCTGAGCATTGCGCAGACTGACGGCTGGACTGACAGCTGGACTGGCAGCTGGACTGGCAGCTGGACTGACAGCTGGACTGACAGCTGGACTGACAGCTGGACTGACAGCTGGACTGACAGCTGGACTGACAGCTGGACTGACAGCTGGACTGACAGATGCAGCCTGACCGGTAGCCTGACCGCTGCCGAGCCTGACCTGCAAAGCCTGACCGCTGCAACCTGACCGCTGCAGCCTGACCGCTGCAGCTTGACCGCTGCGGCTTTATCGCTGAAGCCTGACCGCCGCAGCCCGACCGCCGCAGCCTGACCGCCACTGACGGCTGGACTGACCGCTCAGACCGGCGGCGCGGACACACGCGGCGTCACGTCGCCCATTGTATTCCATGCGGGCGGACCACAAAGGCAACGTCTCGCCGGCCGTCTTATAAATCTGTCAGCGCCGCGCCGCGCCACGCCACGCCCGAGGGATTTCCGCGCACGCCTCACGCCCGGGCTGACAGGCCGCCCGGCCCGCCCGCCACCGCTGTAGCCAAGAGAGTGAGCCCTCCCCCCTCCCCCCCCCCCACCCCCTGCCACGGCCCGCTGCACTGCCCTTATTTTTTCCAATTCCCTGACCTCGTAAACCCCGGACATGGCTAAATCCTCGAGAACCTCTCCCCCCCCCCCTCCATGCCCTGCCCGGTGGATACTCGGGCGGGCCCATAAACCAGGCGCGGAAGTATCGCCCCTCGTCACAAAAGCCAGGCAGCTCCCGCCAGGGGGCGCGCGTGGCGCGTCGTGCCGTGCCTGAGGGGCGGGGGGGCGAGGCGTTTAGGCGTCTAGAAGGCGTCGCGTTTAAAACGTGACGTCTGCGGCTGGAGGAGTCTGGCCTCCGTGCGAATACCCAGGAAAACGGCTGGGAACAAAATTTTGGTTAAAGTCAAAACCGAGTGTCAAAACGACAGTTTTGGCGAACAAGTAACGTACATTTGTAGGATACTAACGATTTGTTTAGATTTTTGTTTTCTTAATTTTTATTTTCGATTTTCTCTCATTCTTCTGAATTGCGTGTCGTGGACAACCTTAAAAGACGCGTGAAAGACGCGGAAAACATGACGCAGGTCACGGTTTGTGGCGAAACCAAATAAAATGGACATATTGCCTTCTCTGACTCCAAGCAAACAGCGGAAGACAGACGAAAGCGGGTCGCCGAAAGGGGACGGGACACGATGATTTTCAGCAGGGTACACGGCGTCTGAGCTAACACGTCGTGGCATGACGAACACACTTTACGCCTGCTGGTTTCGTACGGCGGCGCAGAGACAGGAGAGCCGGTGGGGTGGGGCGGGGCGGGGCGGGGGGGGGGGGGGTGGGGCGGGGCGGGGTGGAGCGGGGTGCGGCGGGGTGGGGCGGGGTAGTGCCGGGCGCTTCGAGCACTATGGCTTATGAATAATTGACAGGGCATAACTTATCCGCCACTAGAGCCGCCGCCGGCTCCCCGCCCCGCCCCGCCCCTCTCTCCTCCTGCTGGCGTAGAAGCCGGCCGGCAGGCAGCGGTAATCACAGAGCCTCAGCACCAAAAGCCTTGGCGGCGGCCGGGAGTCGAACCCGCCACCAACGCCATCAGGACCAAAGCAATTGACCGTGACGTCCGCCGCCGCGCCGCGCAGGGGTGGTGGAAGCTCCTTGGGCGGGGGCCGGGGCCGGGGGAGGTCAGGAGGGAGAGAGAGAGGGAGACGGAGAGGGAGAGAGAGAGAGAGAGAGAGAGAGAGAGAGAGAGAGAGAGAGAGAGAGAGAGAGAGGCGGCCCAGAGGAGCTCAGCCCGCAGCGCCTCCCGCCCGCCCCGCCCCCGCCCCGGCCCGCTCAGGCCCTATTCCATCAAAGTACAATTTCTTCAAATTGAAGGGGTCTGAGAGCCCCCTCCCCCCCAACCCTCACCTCGGCTGCGATTGGCCCCAGGCCTCTTATTCTACATAAACCGCTTTAGAAAACATTTCCATTGTGATCTCCGCCCCTCCCTTTTCTCTTCCTCCCACCGCCCGTCTCGCCTCGCCTTGCTCTTGCCTAATCTCCCCGGCGCAGGTCAGTCATGTGCATGAGCATTACCATCCCGGGGCCGGGCGCACCGCCACTAGAACCTTTTTTTCCCCCGTAAAACGACATTTTCGACAAGAAAAGAAAAATTGCGAGATCTATCGGTAGTCGCCAACAATGTGTCAAGGAAAGATTATAGAAGAATTTACGGGATGATTGTTCATGGAGTATTTTGTAAAAGTATACACTCCCGGTTTATGTACTTGTTTTGTACGTAGCTACGCAAGTCTATGGGCATACGTAGCTTACGTAAAGTTTCTTACATAAATTTGAAAAATATCGTACATAGTTATGCACAATTTTAAGCTTATTTATGCGTAACTGTGTACGATTTTTCTATTTATGAGAGCTACGCATGCACATAGACTTTTATAGCTGCGTACAAAAAAGTACGTACATAATCCGGAAGTGTGTATGCGACTCAAAATTTTAAAACCACAAGCACTGTTTAATGTCTAAGAATTAATTTGGAGACAAAGAATGCGTACGTAAGAATATACAGATTACTTATTGTAAATCGACGGAAATATTTTTCACAGTGAAATTATCACTAGCGGGCCCCTTTGACTGCAGCATCCGTCGTCTGAGATCGTACCTATTGGTATTTCAGGCAAGACGACGACACTGAACTTATTCTGACATTGTGAACTTTTCTCACTAAATAAAGTGAAACAGCACAGACTTTTTGCTGAGAGAGAAGCCACAAATAATGCGCGCAGTCTCGGAGCGGCTCTCCACAGCTAGTTTCGGCGCGAGGCCGGGCCGGCGGGGGCGGGGCGGGGCGGGGCGGGGCGGGGCGGGGCGGGGCGGGGCGGGGCGGGGCGGGGCGCTGTCTTATCGTCCTGATAACGCGCCGCGCTCCCTCCATTCCCTCCCCATTGAATATCAATTTTTCTCAATTCCAATTTAAGGCCTCTCAGCTACCGTTTTACGACATGATCGGCCCCGCAGCCACGCCAAGGCCAGTCCGAGCGGGCGTGGAGAGTATGGGAGAGGAGAGGAGAGGAGAGGAGAGGGGAGGAGAGGAGAGGAGAGGAGAGGAGAGGAGAGGAGAGGAGAGGGCAGGAGAGGAGAGGAGAGGGGATAGAGGAGTGAGAGCAATAGAGCTGTAAAGTGATGATTGTCTTGGGAACAGGGTGGGAATGGCGGTCCATCCCGCGCAGTATACTTCGTCATACTGGAGCACGAAGTCATAGACGTGTTCCAGGGATATCCCGCAGGCCACGACACCGTAAAAAAAGAAATAAATGGAAAAGGAAACGAAAACAAAGGCCTTGTATAGAAAACCAAAATTGTTTCCTCGCCAAGTCGAACCAGCGGCTGTGTACAAAAATCATAGTAAAACCAACAATCCAAAAATAACTTTCCTCCTACACTGTGAAAAATTTCTTCGTAAATTTACAACAAATTTTGTAATAACGATTTACAAAATATGTTGTAAATTTACGATCGCCCATTCTTGCTCGTCATTGAATTCTAACTGGATACAAAGTAATTGTAATTTTACAATTTCAAGTTGTAATTTTACAACATTTATCATGGAAAATTTTCCTGTAACCTTTACAAATATTTTTCACAGTGTAGAGAAAAGATTTCTTTTTATTTATTTTTCCGCGGTCTGTCCGGGCCGCGGGCTGAACCCTGTTGCTTCAGGTGTAACGCCCCTCTCCGGTAAGGATGCTAATATCCACCAGCCAGCGCGCGGCCCGGCCGGCCCCGCTCAACGCAGACGTGTCTGACTGCTGCCATGTCACCCCCCCCCTCCCCCTTCCCTTCCTCCTCTCCCCTCGTCCCCATCCACGTGCCACACTCTCTGCTGCGGTCACGAGGGCAAGTTTATGGCCCAAAGTTTTCCTTTTCACGGGGTGTGGTTCGTTTGTGGTCAGTTTTCGGATATAGGCCAAACTTTCGCGTCCGCGGCGCTATTTTCACAAATTACGCGCGCGGACCGGCGGCGGCGCGGTGGGGGCGGCGCTCTGAAGGGCAGGGCGGACGGGGCGAGAAAAACACTGCGCGGAAAACTCGAAATACACAAACGCGGGCACCACCGGGCGCACAGGGTAAGAGGAGAAACCCTCACGGGCCCTGCCATCCGCTTCGGAGTTATTCCCGGTATTCCACGAGTGCTGCACACCGCGCACCGCAGCGTCACCGGAAACTGGAGAGAACGAGTACGGAGAAAAGGGCGGTGGGAAGCGCGGGCCGAGCCGGGCTCCGCAGAAGTAAGCAGAAAGCGTCGCGACGCCAGGCAGCGCCGCAGTACTGAGCAGAAAGCGTCGCAGTAGTGAGCAGAAAGCGTCGCGACGCCAGGCAGCGCCGCAGTACTGAGCAGAAAGCGTCGCAGTAGTGAGCAGAAAGCGTCGCGACGCCAGGCAGCGCCGCAGTACTGAGCAGAAAGCGTCGCAGTAGTGAGCAGAAAGCGTCGCGACGCCAGGCAGCGCCGCAGTACTAAGCAGAAAGCGTCGCGACGCCGGGCAGCGCCGCAGTAGTGAGCAGAAGGCGTCGCGACGCCGGGCAGCGCCGCAGTAATGGGCAGAAAGCGTCGCGACGCCGGGAGCGCCGCAGTAGTGAGCAGAAAGCGTCGCGACGCCGGGCAGCGCCGCAGTAGTGAGCAGAAAGCGTCGCGACGCCGGGCAGCGCCGCAGTAGTGAGCAGAAAGCGTCGCGACGCCGGGCAGCGCCGCAGTAGTAAGCATAAAGCGTCGCGACGCCGGGCAGCGCCGCGGTAGTGAGCAGAAAGCGTCGCGACGCCGGGCAGCGCCGCGGTAGTGAGCAGAAAGCGTCGCGACGCCGGGCAGCGCCGCAGTAGTAAGCATAAAGCGTCGCGACGCCGGGCAGCGCCGCGGTAGTGAGCAGAAAGCGTCGCGACGCCGGGCAGCGCCGCAGTAATGGGCGGAAAGCGTTGCGACGCGACCACTCCGCCACGACAAGCGAGTCATGCACTTTTCAGCGATTGCATATCGACCTAGATTTAGTTTCTTTTGTTCCCGCAGCTACATTACACTTTTCATATTTCTCCCCGCTCTTTTTGTTGTACTCATGTTGTTATACTAAAAACGCCACGAGAGATCCATCAGCGGAGCTGCTGGGAATGAGCAAACGGGCCTAGAGCACACATTTCTTATCAACACAGCAGCAACAGCGGGCCAGGCGGGACGGGGCGGGGCGGGGCGTGGCCGTCCAATATCTCAAAGTGATACTCGCCCCTCCGAGCCGCCCCGCCCCGCCCCGCCCCGCCCCGCCCCGCCCCGCCACCCGCCACGCGCCGCCACGACCCACATCGCTTTTCTCTCGGCAGGGGTGCGCCTGTGCCTGCCCGGCCGGCACGAAAGGAATACACCTCTCTCTCTCTCTCTCTCTCTCTCTCTCTCTCTCCCTCTCTCGAGCTCACAACGTTGTGCTCCCATCCCCTTAACAAGCACCTCTAGTAACAAGCACACGCACCCAAAGACGTCAGGAACCAAAGTGACGTCAATTCCGCCGAAACCTCTGCAGGCGCGATTTTAGGTCCGGCTAACGGGTGAGATAATGTGCTGTGGGTTGCCTACATACTGGGGTTTTTCACATTATATTGCCTCCCTTTTAGGCGGTATTTTCAGACCAGACGGAGGGGGGAGGGGGTGATCGCCCCATAGCCGCCCTTGTAAAACCGCCAATGAACCTCTAACTACAAAACAAATGGACCAAAAACATAGCAAACCACACTAATTTGCCCACCGTTTTCGAAATAGTTTTTTTTTCTATTCGTGCGAGGAACCCTACCATCAATTTGCGCCCAAATCGGAAAGGTCCACTCGGATGAACTGATTTCCTTAAATAAATAATTTCCTCAATGTGACAACATCAATAAGAGAAATGAGCTTTCGCCATCATAGGCGCCTCGCTCGCAGCCTCGCTTAACTTGTTACAGCGCAGGCGAAGGCGACCCGCCGCCTCGCCTCGCCTCGCCCCCTACCGCCCGATCAGCGGAACGAAATAGAACATTTTGACGCTATTCGTTCCCTAAAAGAACGGCGGGGGTCTCGAATGGACTTGAAGAAGCAGACGTCGTCGTAGGCGGGACTTGAGGAAAGAGGGAGATAGAGAGAGAGAGGGACGGAACGGGAGGAGCGAGCGAGCGAGCGAGAGAGAGAGAGAGAGAGAGAGAGAGAGAGAGAGAGAGCGAGAGAGAGCGAGAGAGAGAGAGCGAGAGAGCGAGAGAGAGAGAGAGAGAGAGAGAGAGAGAGAGAGGGAAGGATCGGACGAGAGGTCGGGGCTGGCTGCGCTCCAAGCGCAATTCTTCCCCTTCCGGCCGTTGCGTCTCTCCCCTGTTCCGCTGAGTTGTGCGACTCGTTTCGGTTTCGCCACATCTCCGGTACATTGATAACTCCAAGTACCCCGGGAGCGGCACAAGTTGGGAGAGGAGAGGAGGCGGCCCCGTTCAGGGCGCTGACACGGCGAGGAACACGCCACAGGTAAGTCCCGCTCTCCCCATCTCTTTCCCGAGACCGCCCCGCCCCGCCCCGCCCCGCCCCGCCCCGCCCCGCCCCGCCCCGCCCCGCCCCGCCCCGCCCCGCCCCGGGCAGCTCCGCGCAACACATCCACCCTCCAAATGAGGACGTTTCCCCCGCGGGCCTGCTGCAACTTTGGCCTATCCTTGGTGGCGCCGGCGCGATAGAGGAGGCTAGGGGGCGCGACGGGATAGAGGTGGCGCCAGGGGGGATAGAGCGTCCTAATTACCATAAAATCAGAAAAATCGCACCGAAGTGGCATGGCGGCCAAGTTGGGGCCGTTGGGGTATGGTCACACATAGTAGCAGAGGCTGGGGGGACCTGCCCTGCCCGTGGTCAGGAAGTTGCCCCCGCCGCGCCACGGCGAGTTGCGGCTGGCTATGCGCACCCCGCCCCACCCCACCCCACCCCGCCCCGCCCCGCCCCGCCCACCTCTACCCCGCCCTCAACGATAAAGAATGAGGCAGGCATATTCAGCCGAGGCGGGGCGCATCGCTCTAAAATGAGAGAAGTTGGCACCGCGCGGAGTTGAACTCGAGCCGGCCAAGTACTCGACACAAAAATATTAGCCGTCTCGTCAATAAAAGGAAAACCTCTGGCCTCTAATACAGAACAGTCACTGTAAAAAATTAGTGGTTAGGTTTACGGGGAAATTTTCCACGTAGTACTGTTGTAAAATTACAATCGCAAATCGTAAAATTACAAGCTATATCGGCTAGAACTTTACTCACGAGCAAAAAGGGTCCGTCGTAAATCTACAACATAAATCGTAAACCTTAACTTACAAAACGTTAACGTGCACACAATTGCACACTTAAGCCCATACCCTAGGCATATTGTCACTATGGGATACTTCGAGAAACTGCACACCACATGGTGTGCAGTTACCAAACGTTTTGACAAGTGTAGAGCAACTGCACACCAGTTGGCGTTTAGGTTAGCTCGACACCACAATGTGTTTAATTTTTACACATTTGAAACTAAACAGCAATTGATGTGCAGAACTTAACATTTATTTTCCCAGTGAACAATAAGATGTTTTTCACAGTGGTGAGGGCGCTACGCCCTACCTACGTTCTACCACCAGCGACACTCGAGGAACGAGGGATTTAGCAAGTTAATCATCCCCCGCGCACGCGCAGTGTAGTGAGGCGGGCCGTTCTGGGCACTCTTCAGTAATGACAGTCCTTCTTGCATCGCAGCCTCACCCCCACCCCGGCTCAGCCCAAGTGCACCGCGCTGCAGCCGATACAAGCGGCCCCGCCCCGCGCAACGCGCAGCCTTTGAGCTTTGAGCTGGCCCAAAGCGCTCCGCCCATACATATAAACCCACTGAAGGGGGCTCCCCCCCCACTCTCTCTCTCCCTCTCTCTCTCTCTCTCTCTCTCTCTGGATACCGGGCCGCCTCTCACCTAGAGGAGTCGAGGGCAAGCGCGCTTGTGCGCGGGGAGTGAGAGGAGAGGCAGTAGCAATATTGCAATGTATACCGTGCTCAGGAAAAAAAAGTACGCGCGAACCCCCATCTCAAAGCCACTTTGAGCGACCCAAACATTTTCCCACAGCGCCGAGATTGACAAGTTTCTTTTCGCGCGGAATGTGTATCATTACAAGGCGGCGCGCGGATTCCACACAGCACAGCGTGTTTTTGCTGTTCTACTTTTGCTCCGTATCTCCCTCTCCGGACGCGCGCGGCGCAGAGACGCCGGCGAGATAAAGAATAAATAAGGAGTTGAGCGACTTGTGCGCCACTCCGGCCCCATACGACTCTTATTATTAAAAAGATACCCGCCCGCGTCGGGCTCAAAGAAATAACTGCAAGACAGGGAGGGTCGCTTTGAGACGGCGGATATCGCGCAGCGTGTCCGATTACAGCAGGGGGGGAGGGGAGGGGGTAGGTAGGGGGAGAGCACAGGAGGCTTATTGAAAATGCACAGTACTCTGGAAAACCATAAGTGTGTACATGTATTCATTATTTACGGTATACTTACAGGTGTTCAGTAAATAGTGTGTACATGCCAAGGTATCCAGTGTGTGCACACTATTTACTGCATTCATGGCCATGTATTCATTGTTTACTGAATACCTGTAAGTATGCAGTAAATTATGAATACATGTGCACACTTACTTGGTTTACCAGAGCAGGACGCTCATTAGGAAAATGCACCGTAAGCTATACAGTGCTGCAAGGTTCACTCTGGCTTACAGTGAAATTCATACCTTCAGCTTTTTAGAGTGCAGCAGAAAAAAGTACATAAAAATTCGCCGTGCAGGTTTCAGGGCCACCGGTGTGCGTACTGCAGACCCAGACCTGCAGACCTGTGCCAATAAGTGGCATCGATGGACGACAAAGGGGGGTAAAAAAAGGCGGAAAGAAAAAGAAAACGCTGGCATGGCGGCGCCAAGCAGGTCAGCTGTGGAGGCAGTGGGGCCCAGCCCACACGCCGGGGTGGGGTAGGGGGGGGGGGGCGGGGCCGGGGCGGCAACCGCCATGAGAAATGGCACCGTTTCGGCTGCCGAGCCAAAGAGGAAATGTAAACCGGATACCGCGTCCTGTCGGGGGCATCATATAAGTCGGATGGATCGCGTCGCCGTCGAGCCCCTTCTTTCTGCCTCTTCCTTCCAGACGTTTTTCTTCCTTCCTTTTTTTCCTCCCTCTCCCTCTCCGTCTCCCTTCTCCCGCCCGCCCCTCCCACCCTCTACCTGCGCCTCCATACAAGATGTGAAATTGAGGGCCGCTGTCGAGCCGTGCGGCGCGCCGGCGCGCGGCGTGACGCAGGCAATACGTCGGCGGCAGGGTTTCCTTACCTCCCGCTCGACAGTTCGCGCGCACTTACCTGCAACATACAAAAAAGACGAAAATTTTAAGAAAAATGTCGAAAAGTAAGTAAAACTTTTTAAAAGAAGAAGGAAAGTTTTATCTGAGTAGCGGTTGGGGCGTAATGAGAGATAAGGCCGGTCTATAACGGAGCAGAGTTGATTATCCATTCAAATGTGCGCGGCGGGGCGGGGCGGGGCGGGGCGGGGCGGGGCGGGGCGGGGTGGGGCGGGGTGGGGCGGGGCGGGGCGGGGCGGACCGGGGTGGGGCTGGGCCGCCCCAGCCTGCCCTGCGGCAACGGGCCGGGGCCAGGGCCTCGCCTCCACATCGCCGCCCGACGGGATTGTATTTCAAGCCGAAATCCCTCTGTCAGGGCGCATCGACTATCTTTAGCAGAGCATCGCGCAGTCCGCAAAGACTTCGGGACGGCCGCGGCCGCCGAGAGAGAGCGAGAGCGAGAGAGCGCGCGAGAGAGAGAGAGCGAGAGCCAGAGGGAGAGGGGGTGGGGTGGGGGGGGGAGTACTGTTGACCGAGCAGGCCTCGCTGCGCGCCTGGGCCCTGGGCCGGCGGCGGCAGAGCAGCCCAAACCCTCGGAGCCAGTGGATAACAGCGGATAAAGCCCGGACTGGCCGCGGCGGGGGCTGGGCCGGCTGGGCGGGCCGTGGCGCAGCGCACTGCGAATAATGCCTCTCTGCCAATAAGGCTAATGACAAAGTACGAAGTATGCCTAAGGCGCTTTTTTCCCCCTTTCCCCTAAATTAAAATATTTCTACTACTAATTATGGAATCAAGCCGAAGACCTTGAAGGGATTCCGAAAAAGCAGGGAGAGAACCGCGCGATCCGCAATTGGACAAATAGTTATTAGCCATAGCCCGAACCACTATTCGCAGTGCCCACTCCCGACCCCTGTCGCGCTTATTCGCAGAGCGGGCTGAGCGAGCGCGACGGCTGCCTAAAAGCCGCCTGTCTGTCCCCCCCCTCCCCCCACCCCCTGGGGCCATCAGCACACGGGGCGAGGAAGAGCAGGGGCGGATGAAAGCAGGGGGGGAGTGACGGAACACACAAATACTTTCATGATGCCGACGAAAATGCGAGGAATGAGGCGGAGACAAAAGACCAACGTTACACACCGCATGACCCGACAGCGATCCCCACTCCCCTGCACTCCGCCGCCCCCTCCCCATTGACACCCACGCCCCGCCCCGCCCCGCCCCGCCCCGCCCCGCCCTCGCCCGATTAACCAATGACGCGTCATTAACAGGCGGTGACGATAAATTTCACAGTGAATGAGGAGCACGGGGGGCGAGGGGGTCAGGGGAGGGGGACCGGGGGAGGGGGGGGGGAGGGCGACGTGATGATATAGCAGGGGAGACGTTAAAGACGCGGGGGGCGCCTGTGAGTTAGGCCGCGCGCGCACAGCCGTGTGTGGCGGGACTGCCTACGCACAGCATCGCAGGCGGAGAGAGGAGAGTAGAGGGGAGGGGGGCGGGGCACGGGGAAGCAATGAGAGGAGGAAATGAAAACGGATTGAGATAAAAGCACGAGAAATAAGCGAGGAAGGGAAAGTGGGCGGGGGGGGGGGAGTCTGCAGAGACGGGAAGTTTTCCTCGTTTTAACGTATTCCATTTCATTCTGTGTAGTAATAACGGTCACGAGATGTTCCTCGGTAATCCGCGTCGGCCGGCCCCGTTCGGCCCCAGCCTCCCCGCCGGGCCGGGCCAGCTCCATAGCAGATGTCCGAGCGGATCGGGCAAGGCGTGTCCGGGCCGAGTCGGGGCCTCTCCGGCCGACTCACAAGAAGTGTGACGGATGATGCCATCCAGGGCGCGGCGGGGCGGGGCGGGGCGGGGCGCGGCGGGGCGGGGCGCGGCGGGGCGCACCAGAGTGCGTCTGCAGAGAGAGCAGAGCATCTGCGCGCTCGACACTCTACAGCTGAGAAAAAAAAATAACGGGGCGAAAAAAAAAAGAAGAAAACAACGAGAACTGCTTTCCGCATTCCCTTCCGCCCGCACCCGCTGGTCTTCGCGTCGCACATTGGCGCGGAAAAATTCGCGCGCGCAAAGTATCGCACGGAAATGGCGTCATACAGCTCGGAGCGTGCCGGGCCGGGCCGGGCCGGGCCGCTTATTTCGAGAAGCTCATCGAGTTCGGCACCTTCATCTGCCCGCTTCACTAAGTTCGGCCCCTTTCACTCCCAATTTCAAGGGTTAGCTTAAATTAGGGTAGGCTAACCTTATATAACCGAATCTAACCTTGCCTTGCCTAGCCTAGCTTACCCTAACCTAACCTAGTCGAACCCAAAGTAACGTAACCTAACGCTTGATATTTGGGGCTTTCGGGCGTCTGGGTGCCGAACTCGATGAGCTTCCCAAAATAAGCGGCCGGGCCGGGCCTGGGGTTGGATGGGACAACACGGACCCCGTCCCGCTCCCAGCTGCGGTCGCGAGTGGCACACATCAGGCACGCCCTGACCCCCGCAACGGAACACCCTCCGCCCCGCCCCGCCCCGCTCCACCCCGCCCCGCCCCACCACGCCCCACCCGGGCCCAGCCCCCTTCAAGGACGAACCACGACCAGCCCCGCGCCCCCCGCCCCTGCCCCAGGAGCTACAAGGCGTGAAATTTAAAAAGATGGGATCGTAAACTGATTTCCCGCGATTTGGAGCGCGAAAACGGCGCAGGGCAGGGAGAACGACCGGGGACACCGCTGTTTCGGGGGAAAAGGGGCTGAATGCAAGTGGCAAATCACATAAGAAACGCAACACGTTCTCTTCTCTTCTTATTTTTTCTTTCACCGTTTATTTCATATTTTTTATTTCTTTTTATTCTTTACTCCTCTGTTATATTTTCTCTGCCAACCTCACTGCGGCGAGAACTTCTTCCCCGGCCACGCCGCTCGCCCGGCCGGCGCGCGGTCGCACCATCCACGCGACATTTACTTACCACTTTTTTCCACCCACAACAGCAACAACAACGGAAAAAGTAAACGCAACAAGAACAAAACTCCGGGTGGGGAGGGCGGCAACACGCGGCGCGCGCGGGCCGTGCGGGGCGAGGCGCCAGTCGTCACGGAAACGCGGCTGATTCCGGAAGGGACAAAAAAAAAAGGACAAAAAGGTACGCGAGTGAAAAAGGGGGAGGGGTAGGAGGGGGCGGCAGATTAAGCTGCTGATGGAGCCCAATTGGCGAAAAAAAAAATTGTTGAGGGATGGTGCACGATAAATCAGGGAAGCTGCCGGTACTCTCATAAACAGGAGAAAGCGGTGAGTTGGAGGGGCGGCCGAGTACAATACACATTATTATCCGATCCCGTGTGACGTTGCCAAGGAGATGTGAATAGGGGCGCTCCAGTACAGAGGGAGAGAGGCAGAGAGAGCGAGAGAGCGAGAGAGCGAGAGAGAGGGAGAGAGAGAGAGAGAGAGAGAGAGAGAGAGAGAGAGATAGCCCTTTGTGAGCGATTGTGTAACACACGCGTATGCCGGTAACGAGGCACCCTTCCTGGCCCTGCCCGGCCAGCATTGAGTGCGACAAAGGGTCGGATCAGGGAGACAGTATTAAAGAAAAAGTATAGAAAAGGTAAAAAAAAAGGAAGAGAAATACGATGAAGTGAAGCATTTGCGAGGCAGCATGCGATATGCGCGTGCGAGCTGCTGCCCCGCCCTGCCCCGACCCGCCCCGCCCCGCCCCGCCCGTGCGGTACACAGAAATAAAAGCTTCCGGTGAATGCCACGGTGAGCCCACAGATTTGATCAGTGCAGCTCACCGCGCGGCGGAAGAACAGAGTACACAGCTCGCAGCTTCCGCATGCACTGTGAAACCAAGTGTTCAACTATTCAATACTTGCAAGTGTGCAGCTTCCAGTATTACAGGTGCAAGTGCGCAACTCGGAATTTGTGCAATTGGAAGTGTCAAACTCGCCAGTCAACAAGGGAAATGTTGCACGAGGAAGTTGAACACATGCAAGTGCACAAATGTCGAGTTAAACACTTACAAGTGTACAATTGGCAAGTTTGACACTTGGAATTGCACAAATACCGCGACTTGTACACTTGGACGTGTAAGACTGGAAGTTGCACACATTCAAGTGTTGATCAGTTGCACACATGGTTTAACAGTGTGTTCAATAGTTTCAAGCTAAATTGGCACGAAACTACTTTGCGGAAATGATTCGGTCCATACGGGAGGTGGCTGGGAACGCCGAGCCCCGCCCCGCCTTTGTGCCTGGTGCTGCTGACCGGGCCGGGCGCGCCATATCATCAACTCGAAATAATATTTTACAGGTCGGGAGCTTCATCAACGCCTGATTCATCGGGGCGGGGAGCACGCGCGGGTGTGGCACTCCCCATTAAACCTGGACCGGTGTGGTGAGAGCTGGCGGGGCGGGGCGGGGCGGGGCGGGGCGGGGCAGGGCTGGGCGGGGCAGGACGTTTCGCGAAGCAACGCTCACCCAACCCGCCCGCGGGGCCATGACCACGATAGCGCTGATAGCAGCAGCGGTGTGAGAGAAAGAAGGGAGAGGGAGAGAGAGAGAGGGAGAGAGACAGAAAGGGAAGTGAGGTGAGCAGCAGGGCGTCGTGTGCGAGAAAGAGAGCGAGCAAGAGAGGTGAGGGGAGTAGGGCGTCGTGAGCGGGAAAGAGAGAGATGGATAATGCGGGATATGGTTAGAAAGATAAGTGAGATACATTCCTGTCCGGCTACATAAGAAGTTAGGAGCCGGTATCACTAAGATATATGGCGTTGCAAGCGAGCTTCACAAGGAGTCCCTCTCTCCTCTCTCCCTCCCTCTCTCGCTCCCCACCGCCGAGCTCGCAGTCTCCCTCTCTCTCGCACCGCCTCCGGAATTAAGGATGAGGTTAGAGTAAGTCCGAGCTCCAAGGACGCGGCAATGAGAGGCACAATGTATCATACGGCGGGGAGCTGCAGGAAGCAGCCGCGGGCACGGGGGCTGGGAGCTACACTGTCACAAACAGAGACCAGCACACAGACAAGGATAGATAAAGGGCGGCGTACATTTCAAATAACCGAGAAAAATGCCTCAAAATCACATTAAAAGGGAGAGGACAATAATCGTACCTAGGTTGGAACTGCGCTTGTACGCATTGCACCCAAGTATTCACTGTAAATTGAGGAGTCAGCATTCTCGCTCCCAGGGGAGCGAGTTTTTGACCCAAATTTTAATGCTCTCCCAGGAGCAAGATTGTTTTATCTCGCCCAATTAGAGCATGCATTCTATTCTTTTCGCAATTTTATCGCTCCATTGGAGAAAGATTACGTTATATCGCTCAAACTGAGCGACTTCAGATGACTCAGATTGAGTGAGCTAAAGAAATATCGCTCTGTAGGAGCATCTCAAATCCATGTCGCCCTTTTTGAGCATTATTAAAATATGTCGCTTGTTTTGAGTCAGAATTCATTCTCCTCAATTTACAGTGTTTGCGCGGTAAAAGCTGTTCCTTGACGTCCAAGGGACCACAGGAACGATGCAAGGACGGGGGAGGGGGAAATGCATGAGGCCGCATGATTGCATCGTTCCGAAAGAGTTTCTTGGCTGCTTCGAAACCTTTTCACACACTAAACCCTTATGCATTTTGTTGTGCATAAACATGCAGAATTTTTGTGCACAATTATGTACAAATTGTGCATAACTATGCACAAATTGTACATAGTTATGCATGAAATTGTGCATACTCTTATGGTTGCTTAAAATCCTGCATGTTTATGCACAATAAAATGCATAAGGATTTAGTGTGTACCGTGTCGTGTAATCGAAAGTTGCCTTTTTCGACCATGAAAATCTTGCGCAGTGTTGTGTAGGCCTCGCAGTCCTGTCCGCCCCCTCCCCCTCCCCCCTTTCTGCCACAGTCGATTGGTACAGCGCGGGGGGAAGGCGATCCCCTAATGCTGGCATGTGCAGCCGGCCGGGTCTGAGCCACGTCGCCTGCAGACAGCAATCATCACTGCACTCCCCCCCCCCCCCCCCCCCACGTCCCCGGCCATCACTAGCCCCCCGCCCCCCGGGGGAGGACCGCCAGCAGCCGCGCCGCGCCACCACTACCGGCGCAGAGCCAAACTACGTTCCAAAGGGATGAAAATGAGACATCAATATGCAATGACGGCTTGTCGCGTTGGCTCCAGCCGCTCCGCTCCAGCCGCTCCGCTCCAGCTCCAGCCGGCCGGGCCCGGCGGCAGCGCGCCCAGCCCGCGGCGCAGCATCCGCCCGCTGGACCAACCTGCTGACGAGAGCAAACAGGCAGACAGGCGGCGGGCGGCAGGCGGCAGGGCGAACGGCCTACGTCACGCCAAACTTTGTGGGGCCATTTTCAGTTATTTTAGCATTAGTATTAGTTTCCGCTGCGGTCGGGATCAGCAATAACGACATCAGCAGTGCGAGAGAGTCACTCGCGAGGAGTTTTGAGATGAGGTTTGTTTAATACTGCTCCACTGTAAATACAGAATCATACAGATTTCACTTGTTATTCAATTCCTGTGACGTCACGTTCTATTTCGTGTGGAAACTGCCCCATCTTTTTTGATATTATTGTCACATTTTTGTAAATATGTGACAGTAAAATTCAGTCCGCACATGTGCAGTCCGGCCGATTCACGTTAAAACGAATGTGACATGACATTCCGACCAATGTGACAGTTATTTTCACATTGAAAAGAATGTGACGTCACAGTAATTGAATCACTGTGAAAAGTATCTCTGCAAGTTTACGACTTTTTTCGTAATTTGTGATTTACAAACGGTGTTGTAACTTTACGATCGAAATCGTAAATTTACGAAAGCCTATTTGTGCTCGTTTAAGAATCACAAGTCGACACCAAGTGTCCTCAAAATTTTGTAATTTTACAATTTAATATCGTAACTTTACGACATTTCTCATGGAAAATTTTCCCGTAACTCTTACAAATATTTCTCACAGTGATAGCAGTGTTGACAACGGTGAAAAACCGTTATTCCTTAAGACACTAATAAATCGTAAAACTTCATTGTAAATTGTAGGGGACGTGACGCTGAATAGAGTTTCATACCGTGTTTCCTGAGTACCGGGCGTTTCATAAAAGACGCAGGTGCGGGCGGGGTTGCCTCCCCGTAAGGCGCCATAGCCCCTTGGGTAGGCAAACCCGCCCGCACCTGCGTCTCTTATGAAACGCCCGGTACAAGGACAATTTTTACTGTTTTTTTAACTGTGTCACCGCCCTCCGTCTTCTACAGTTTTCTAATCGGGAGAATCAGTAGGAATAAAGTACTAATTTTTCCCAACCACATCCATTTGGTTCAAAGAAATTCAAACTAAAATGAGGATAATGTAACTCTTTACCTTAGCCCGAGAGAAACTTCCTGAGTGAGGAAAATTTTCCTCGAGTGAAGGAGATTTTCTTTACATTGAAGTTAAAAACTGATATCTTTAATTGTTTTCCTAGAAACAAAGAGACCACTGCACTGGGTGCATTCAAACGCATAGAATATTTTTCAGGAGCCGCTAGACTACAGGATCACCTGGTTCTGATATGGGGGTCGCGGATCAAGTAATGGTCCTGCCGACGTGGAAGTAGGAAGAGGAGGAGAAAAAAAAGGGGCGGCGCGGTGCTAAAAAGAGGAAGGGGAAAATGGTATTTGAACCCGGAGGGCGTGCAAGATGTGGTGCTGCGGTGGGGCGACGGCGGAGCCGGGAGGACAGTGCCTGGGATTAGTGCCAACACCGCCCTAATCGATGGTCTGGAAAGAACTGCTGAAAAGAGCGAGAGAGAGAGAGAGAGAGAGAGAGAGAGAGAGAGAGAGAGAGAGAGAGAGAGAGAGAGAGAGCGAGACAGAGCGGGCGAGAGAGCGAGAGAGCGAGAGAGCGAGAGAGAGAGAGAGAGTGAGAGAGAGAGAGAGAGAGAGAGAGAGAGGAGGGGGGTTCAGGGGGGAGGGCTGCTGGGGGTTACAGAGAGGGATGGGGGGAAAGAGGAAAAGGGAACCTACATCATCCGAGGGCGACGCGTAGCCGCAATTACCAAAACGGGGCCAAACATCAAGTAATGAATGGAAAGAAGACGATTGCCAAATTACAGAGAAGCCCGAGACAGGCGGACGGGGAGCGGGCTGGCAGGCAGACAGACACGATGAGCATTACCTCCCACACTGCGAGGAGTGTTTGCGGGGCTTACGGGAACATTTTCTACGAGAAATGTCGCAAAATTACGATATCAAACTGTAAAATTACAAAATTGCAAAGACACTACATGGTTTCGAGTTTGTTTCGAGTTCCTTTTCATTATTAATCGAGTACGGATAGGCTTTCGTAAATTAAGGAGAACGATCATACATTTACAACACATTTTATCACTGTGAAATATAGTCGTAGGTTTATGGGGAAATTTTCCAGGAAATGCAGTTGTAAAATTACAATTGCAAATCGTAAAATGTCAAGCACTACACATCAGATTAAAATTTATTCACGAGCAAAAAAAGTTCTGTCATAAGTTTACAATATAATTCGTATATCGTTATTTACAAAATTTATCGTAAATCTACAAAGATGTTTTTCCCAGTGATTGTAAATCACAAATTACGAAAAATGCGTCGTAAATTTACAAAAATATGTGTTACCCTGGAACCCTGTCTCGTACAACAACAATGTACTCGAAAACGTGAGGCCGGCCATAGCGGCCAGCACGCCGGCAACGAACGGCGCCATTTCGCGACAGTGGTCGCTAAAACCAAAGGGGTCAGGGCCCGGGCCGGGGCGGGGCGGGGCGGGGCGGGGCGGGCTTTACTGCCGAGAAGGTATCGGCGGTGTTGTCCCGACTGACAAGAAGGCTGCGACTGATTTACAGCTAGACCAACATTCGGGAAATAATCCCGTGGGCGCGGGGTGGTGCGGGCGGGGCGGGGCAGGACCGTGGAGAGGGGCAGCAGCTGCTGAGCGGATACCAACAAAAATACTCTCGAAAGGACACTACTACACTGTCAAATTTAAAGTCGTCACATTACGACAAAGTCAGTGCTAAATTTTACTTTTGAAAGGTTCGTCACATGACAAATGGTTCATCACAGTGTGACGAAAGATTCATGTCATGTGACGATTGTTTCATCACAGCTCTTGTGACGAAATATTCGTAGCAATATTTATCGTCACATGACAATTTGGTTTAACGGTGTGCGTGTAAGCCAATGTTAACCTCTGAAACCTCTTTTCATAAATGGTTGACTTGCAAAGTAAGTGGGGGAAGCTTTGAATTTTTGGTTCCATCCATCACTTAACTTACCTTTTTAAATTAATTATTACTATTATTCTTTCTTTATAATTTCAATTTTAGACTCAGCCACATTTAACACACTCAGTGCGGGACGTTTTTATCCCTTACGGCTTAACACGAAAGCGTGACCATTTTGTGGTCATGCCACACTCCACGTGTTAATCTAGTCCACAATTTCTGCAGCCAGTGCGGCTCTGTCGGTGACGGGCGGCCGCGCTGCGACAGCTCCGTCTCCTCGGCAGGGATGTCACAAAGTGGTCGTCAGGGGAACACCCTCGGGAACACCCTCGGAAACACCCTCCGCAGGGCAAGCACCGGGGCTGGGCTACGCGGTGTGTCGCGCGGGGATGTCCTTCAAAGGCTTGAGCCACCACCGCTGCCACTGGAGTGCCGTGCTGGAGAGCCCTGGCCTGGAGCCTGCAGCCTGGAGCTGGAGCCGGCTGGGTGTGGCCCGCCTCGCCTCGCCCGACAAAATAAACCAAATCCTGATTTAGTGGCCGCGGCCAGACTGTTCGGCATAATCCAGGGGGACTGCGGGGAGGGAGGGGCGCAGGGGCGGGAGAGGAGGAGGTAGAGGGGGCCATGACGACACCCGAGTGTCTCCTTATTTTTTGTTCCAGCTGCGAGAGCTATGGCAGGGAGGGGTGCGGGGGAAAAATATACGGACACGGGACGGAGCTCAGGCTGTGGCTCGGTGGCGAGCTGTGTAGGGCACTGGTCGGGTAGGGCGGGGCGGGGCGGGGTAGGGCGGGGCGGAGCGGGGCGGGGCGGGGCGGTAGCCGCACACACTTTCGCGCGGACTTGCTCGAAGGCTGGGAAAAGCGCGCCGCACGGGACCTTCCTGAGCGCGGTGCAGAAGTCCGGGTATCTGCAGGATCGCGTGTACTAGCGGCATTCCCAGAATCCGCGCGGAGAGGGGGGTGGGGGTGCTGGAGAACACTGTTAAACCAAGTGTGCACCTGTTCAACACTTGTAAGTGTTGAAAGCCCAGTCTAAACGCGTTCAAGTGCGCAACTTGACAATTGTGCAATTTTAAGTGTCAAATTTGCCAGTTGTACACTTGTAAGTGTTCAACTCGACAGTTGTGCACTTGCATCTGTTTGACAAGGGAAGTGTTGCACGGGACAGTTTAACACTTGCAAGTGCACAACTGTCGACTTGAACACTTACAAACGTACAACTGGCGAGCCTGACACTTACAAGTGTACAAACTGGCGAGTTGCACATTTGCACGTGTCAGACTGAAAGTTGCACACTTACAAGTGCTAAACAGTGAAGGAGGGAGGGGGAAGGGCGGAGCTGGAAAAAGGGGCGTGCTATATGAGATGAAAGCTACACTACCTGCGCGAGGCTGTATGCATGAGGGACAACTTGCACTGGGGCCGAGGGGAGGGGAGGGCCTTTCAGATCGCTGCCTGTGACTCCGCGCGCCGCCGCCGCCACGTGGTGGCACACGTGTGCCTGCTAATGGGGCCCGAGGCCCTGCTGTCAAAAGGAGGGCTACTCTACTCGCCCCGCCGCCCCCACGCCGCCCCCACGCCGCCCCCAGGGTCGGCCGCAATTAAGGGTCTTACGAGAGTTGGTCGCACCGCGGCGCCGTGCTTTGGCACACGCATTGGACGACACTGTTAGAAAAAAAAAACCGAGGGGCATAAATCACACGCTACGTTACACTGCGCGGCTCAAAGGCTACATAATTCGCCGACGTGTCCCCTAGGCCTTCCTCTTTATTCCATCCATTTTATTTTTATTTTTGTCTGCCGCCGGGGTTCGCACGCGTCGTTTCCCCCGTTAGGCTAATTTATATAATATTTTTTTTTATCTTCTATTGCTTTAGATTACTCCAAACTACACACAATGCCTCTGACGAGCAGACGAACAACGTCACACAAAAGAAAGGGCGCGAAAAAAATTAAACGCGGTTAAAATGAAAAAAATGATGTGGTAACCTGGGCCGCGGCGCGACAGACAAATTTTCTTTTCTCGCCGTTCGTTCTCTCTCCGCGTCCGCGTACTCGCACTCACTGCTCGCCCGTCACTCTCTCTCTCTCTCTCATTCTCTTTCTCTCCCCCTCCCATTCTCTTCCTGTCGCTCTCTCACTCGAGCGCGCTGCGCTTGGCTTCCACCGCACGTCCGGCTCTGTCTATATCTCTGCGGTCATCGCGTGGACGCCTCTGTCGTGCCCCTAAGGGACAGCCGCTCCCGACCCTCCCGCCCCTCCCTCACCAGCCGTTGAGCTGCTGGGGGCGGGGGAGGGGGAGGGGGCAGCACAGGGGGCGGCAGCGGGGTCCATGCCCCAGCACGCCAGTGCCTCACCAAACATTTTTTTTTTACCCCGGGCTGCGCCTCGACAAGCGGTTTTCCCTCTCACTCTCTCTCGCTCGCTCTCACTCTCTCTCGCTCGCTCTCACTCTCTCTCGCTCACTCTCTCTCTCGCTCACTCTCTCTCTCTCTCTCGCTCTCTCTCTCTCTCGCTCACTCTCTCTCTCGCTCACTCTCTCTCTCTCTCTCTCGCTCTCTCTCTCTCGCTCTCTCACTCTCGCTCTCTCGCTCGCTCACTCTCACTCTCTCTCTCTCTCTCTCTCTCGCATTCTCTCGCTCTCTCTCTCTCTCCTTACTCGCTCGTCCTGCCCGCCCGTCCTGCTTCGTGAGAGCGAGAAAATGGCGGCAAAAAGCCCCGATGACGAAGAGATGATGGGCTTGCTGCTGCCGAGTCATTACTCTAGCGTGTCGCAGTGTCCCCCCCCCCCCCCCCCTACAAGAGAGAAGGGAGGATGCTGGAGCGGAGGTGGCGGCGGCTCGTTTGAGTGGCGCCCCGCCCCCACCGCCCCCGCCCCCGCCTCCGAGCCGGCCGCCTTCGGCAGCGCGCAAAACCAACGGGCCAGCACGATAAAACGAGGGTATTTCTAATTATATCATTTTTCAGCGGTGGGACCCTGGCGGGCCGGGCGGGGCCCCGACGGAGCGGCGCCTCCCTGCCGTGGCGCTATCATTATCATTACAACCCTAACCGTAATCGCAGGGGAACGGGGCAAAAGGGGAGGCGCGGGGCTTCCCGGGGTGACCCGCGAGAGAGAGAGAGAGAGAGAGAGAGAGAGAGAGAGAGAGAGAGAGAGAGAGAGAGAGAGAGAGAGAGAGAGAGAGAGAGAGAGAGAGAGAGAGAGACAGACAGAGAGAGAGAGAGAGACAGAGAGAGAGAGAGAGAGAGAGAGAGAGAGAGAGACAGAGAGAGAGAGAGAGAGAGAGAGAGAGAGAGAGAGAGAGAGAGAGAGAGAGAGAGAGAGACAGAGAGAGAGAGAGAGAGACAGAGAGAGAGAGAGAGAGAGAGACAGAAAGACATAGTGAGAGACAGAGAGGGATGGGGGGCTTGGTGGGTAGACTGGTTAAACTAAGGCATCGTAGTTGTAAGCTTGAGTCAAGCATACAAATACGCTTAAAAAAAGCATAACATAGAAAAAATTCCTTCGATAGGCGGAATAATCCGATCGGATGAGCCTATTACGCTTCATTTCAAGCGTGAACTACTAAGTACGCATGTTCAAGGCAGGGGGTTGTACTCGAGGGGGTATTTACTCACCTAATTCGTTGTGCACATTGATTCGTAATAATCGGTAATAATACGTATTTACGCGAAATAACAGGTGAAATACGCGTAATTGACGCGTAATACGAGCGTAATAACGCGTAATGAGGCGTAAGTACCCCGTAATAACACGTAGTATGCGCGTATTAATAACGTAATAACCCGCCAACGCGTATTTCGTTGTACACGGAAGTCCGGAGTAAATTTCCCCTCGGTTGTACTACGCTTTAGTTTCACCAGTGAAAATGGTAAAAAAAGAGAGGAAGCACACGCGGTAAGCGGCGCGGATCTGTAATCGCTCCGCAGCGCCACCCCGCCTCTTCGGCATCCGAGCCGTCTAGTTAGTTACGAGCACAGGCGGGCTGAGCGGAGCAGGGCGCAGGGTGTTTGATCACTTCAAGCGCGACATTTTAATGAGAGAAAGAGCGGAAGAGTGCGTGTGTGTGTGAAAGAGAGAGAGAGAGAGAGAGAGAGAGAGAGAGAGAGAGAGAGAGAGAGAGAGAGAGAGAGAGAGGCGCGCAGCCCCACCTGCCACTCTTCCTGTTGGAGGCGTAACCTAAATCTCAGGCACGCGCACGCGCACGGTCGACGCAGCGCCTAGCGGCAGAGCTCGCGCTCGCGAGGCCCGGCCGTGCCGCGGTGTCACGGACCAGCTCACCGGCCCGCCCCGCCCCGCCCCGCCCCGCCCCGCCCCGCCCCGCCCCGCCCCGCCTCGCCCCGCTCACTCCACCCTGCCGCTGCGTTTGAACAACATGGTCGGCCAGAATGCTGCGGAGGCGGTTCGGAGGCAGGGCAGTGTGAGGCGGGGACAGCGCGGGGCTCGCTGCAGCTGTGGCCCCGCCTGCAGCCCGACCCGCACCGACAGCGCTGTGGTCGCCTGCGCTTCTTGTGCGACTACATCTGCCGTCCTCCCCCTCCTCCTCCTACTCCCCTTCTTCCTCCTCCTACTCCCCTTCTTCGTCCCCTTCTTCATCTTCTTCCTCCTAGTCTTCCTCGTCCTCGTCCTCCCCTCCTCCTCCTCCTCCCCTCCTCCTCCTCCTCCCCCTCGTCCTCGTCCTCCCCCTCCTCGTCCTCCTCCTCCTCCTCCTCCTCCTCCTCCACAACCACCACGACTGTGTTCCAGCTGTCAGATGTCCGCGCGCGCCCTAACCGCACTCCATAGCAGCGCCCAGGACATATCGACGCGTATACAGTGACATGTCTTTCTGGGGCAACACGCGCTTGCAGTTTTGGAGAAGATCCCGCTTTGGGCGTTATTCCCCCGGTACCTGCGCCCCACACGTAGCCTCGCGCCAGGCCCTGCTCAGACAGAAGCCTTGTGGGAAAACTGGCGGCCGCGGCGCACAATCAGGCGCCTCCAGAGGCCCGGCCCGCAGCCCCGGCCGCCGCTAGCCTCGCGCAGGGCCGGCTCGCCCCGCCCCGCCCAGCCACGCCCCGCCACGCCCCGCCCCGCCCAGCCTGAAAGAAGGAATTGCCTCGATTCACACAGACGCGACGCGGCCGGGGCGGCGCCAGGTTAGCCTCTCAAAGGAATAAGGAACACAACCATCGCTGATAGCGGGCCGAGCGGGGCTAAACACAATTTTTAGAGAGCGGCAGTGGCCCTCCCGGCCCGCAGAGGAGAGGAGAGGAGAGGAGAGGAGAGGAGAGGAGAGGAGAGGAGAGGAGAGGAGAGGAGAGGAGAGCACTTGAACTCAATAGCCGAGCCGAGTGCAGAGAAAACGAAAGGCAAGACGAGGGGGCGATTTTATTTTAAAGGTTAATTTTGAGAATTTTTTAAAAGGCGTGGTAGCGCCCTTCCTCCTCTCACTTTTGCTCCGTACCCTTTCTACCATCTGCGATTCGCTCTCTCTCTCTCTCTCTCTCTCTCTCTCTCTCTCTCTCTCTCTCTCTCTCTCTCCTTTCCTCATTTCGATGTGTTTGGTGCGCTCGTTGTCAGAGCCAAGCCCTCCCCTCGCCTAGGGCCATCCCCGGGGGAATCCGTAAAGGAATCGGAGGATTGCTCTTTTGTCGCGTCAAAGTTCTCTCTTTCTCTCTCTCTTTCTCACTTTCCTTCTGTCTCCCTCTTTTTCTCCCTCCAGCCTAGTGCCTGGGCCCAGCGTAGGAGTGTGTGTGTGTGTTTGTACGTGTGTGTTTGTTTGTTTGTTTGTGCGTGCGTGTGTGCGCGCGCATGCAGTAAGGCCCCCCCACGGGGCCCACGGGGTAAAAAGAGGGAGACCGAGGGGGCCAAGATGGCCATAAATAGGCCACCTAGCCCACCCCCGCCTCGCTCCAGCGATAGCCACACACACACACACACACCGAAGGGGTTAGGGAGGAAGGGGAGGGGTAATAGAGACTGAAATCACGTCTGGTGTCGATCCGCAAAGCTCATATTCCGGCCAAGTTTACTCCTCTGAGCTGGCCAGCGGGGCGGGGCGGGGCGGGGCGGGGGCGGGGCGGGTGGGGTGGACCAACGGCCGGGCCGGGCCGGGCCGGGGCGTGCTGGGGCTGGCAGCCGCCTCCGGGGGCGTTGCCTCCACTATAGAGCCCCGGCCCGGCTCCCCTCTCAATCTGCAGAACACTTACTCTTTTTCGCCGCATGGTGGTGTTGGTGGTGTTCTTAGAGCCCGCCCTAGTAGATCCCTTGCTTTATATATGAGGGAGGACTCTGACGTACCTGTCGACAGATAAAATACATACATGTTAGCAAACGGTGTACAGAGCGTGGTTTTCACATTCACCATGCCGTTAGTATTTCCCCGTCCTCGTTGGACTGCGTTGCACCGTGACCCCAATGCGCCCCTCCTGTGTCTGCAGGCAGGCCGCAGGTTTGTCCTGTAAGTAGGTCCTGCGGAAGGGCCATGCCGGTCCTGCGGCGACAGTAATGCAGGGACGCGATCCTGCGGGGACAGGACGACAGAGCGCGCTGCCCTGAATCAGGCAGGCGAGGCCGGGCGGGGCGGGGTGGGGCGGGGTGGGGCGGGGCAGGGCGGGGCGGGGCGGGCAGGGTCGTCCCGGACCTAACATGCGGCGAAGCAATGGCTGCGTGTCCTATCTGCTCCCATGGAACAGCAGCATTCCAGCGGGAGAGGGCCACGCTCTCCATCTCTCTCTCTCTCTCTCTCTCTCTCTCTCTCTCAACCTCAGACCAACCCTTCTCCTCCTTACCTCCTGCTCCTCTCTCTCTCTCTCTCTCTCGCTGTCTCTCTCCCTCTCCCTCCCGGGAGTGGACAAGTTTAGAGCGACCAAACAAGGTCAGTAGCTTTGGGTTTCGAAAAAGAAGCAACGGTGGTCGGTCCCAAAGTTTACGGTGGTCACGTGCGTGTGTGTGTGTGCGCGCGCGCGCGCGTGTGTGTGTGTGTGTGTGTGCACGGGGGGAGCTATATGTCCGCTCCCGAGCAACAGTAGCAACTCAAGGAGTCCACGCTCTACGCTCCGAGCGGACGAGACAGCGTCGGCCGCTCGTTTCGTTTCGTTTCACATACTCGCCCGCCTCAGTCGACCACCACAGTCACACCGCTGATTTCTCGCGGTGTACTGCCGCCAACAAACGGGGCAAGAGCTATAATAATAATAAGACTAAGCTAAATGGCGGACCAGAGCGCCGGGCTGGCGTCTGCCGGGGGAAGGAGAGGGGGGGGGGGGCGTGGGGCAATCTGCATTCGTATGAGGGGCGCCCCGTGCGTGTGTGAGCGTGTGTGTGTGTGTGTGTGTGTGTTAAAGGGACGGGTCCTGGGGGCAGTCGGCGCACTGGAACCGCTTGCTATTGTGACGCCAGCGACCCTCCTCCGCCGCCCCAGCCTCAAATAGGCCCTGCTGCCCGACCCGATCCCGCCCCCGCCCCGCCCCCGCCCCGCCCTCGCCCCGCCACCAAAGTGGGGACCGTTCGGAAATGGGAGGCGGACAGACAGAACCAGAGGATAGGAAGAGGAAGGACAGAGGCGGGGGGTCAGCACGTGCAGATTCAAACCTCCCGCCGCGCCACCCGGGGCAGCCGGCGCAGCCAGCGAGCAGACGACGTAATGGAGCGCAGGCGGCGGGCGGGCACCATTAGTCTGCCATGCACAGTCCCGCCCCGCCCCGCCCCGCCCCGCCCCGCCCCGCCCCGCCGCACTGAGTTACGCCCCAGCGGTGAGGCGTGGCGGCGGGGTGCGGCCTGCGCGCGGTGAGTCAAAGGGTGTGTGTCGATCAGCCGCCGGCGCACCGCCTTCTACAGACAGGGCGGGCCGACGGCCCTGCGGGGGACGGGGGAGGGGGCCTCTGCTACCCCCCATGGGGCCCCAGGACTCGTCACTGCCGCTAAACATTTCTCTTCTCGGGCTGGCGGGGGCGGGGCGGGGTGGGGTGGGGCGGGGCGGGGCGGGGCGGGGTGGGGCGGGGCGGGGGACGCGCCGCTGAGTGGCAGCGGGACGGTGCCAAGAAGCTGCCTGATGAAGTCGCGGCAGAATGGCGGGCGGCGGCAGCAGCTGGGCCGGGAGGGGGGAGGGGGAGAAGGAGAAGAAGGGACTTGTTGTCTTCCTCGCGGGCCAAAAGTTGACCCATCAGTCATGTTCAGCTCAGCTCGACGCTCGCACCGGCCGGGCCGGGACGGGCCGCTGGCGACGTGGCTGGGGCGGGGCGGGGCGGGGCGGGGCGGGGCGGGGCGGGGCGCGCCGGAGACACTGACGTCCCGTCCCGGGCGCTCTCGCCAACTCCCAACTGCGATTACTCCTCTCTCTCCCCCACTCCCGCTGCCATTCCGCCGTGCGTGACGTTCACGACCTTACGTGAAATGAAAGCCGACATTTTTCAAGGCAGCTTTACTTTTTTCCTCCTCTCTTCCCCTCTCTCCCTCTCCCTCTCCCTCTCCCTCTCCCTCTCTCTCTCTCTCCCTCTCCCTCTCCCTCTCCCTCTCCCTCTCTACGCCTCCCTCTCCCTCGCGTCGTCTCGGCGCCAAGTTTTTGGATCACGTCACACGCGTTGAGTGAGTGAGTGTGATGTGAGAGTTGCAAGTAAGGAGGACGCACGGCCCGCCTCTCCCACTCCCCACCACTCCGCGCCACCAAGTCCAATTTCATTTTCCCTTCCTTTTTTTTCACTGTAAAATTTTAAATCGGCACATTACGACAAACCCAGTGCTAAATTTTACCTTTGAAAGGTTCGTCACAAGGAGGAAGATAAATGTTATGACAAATGGTTCATCACAGTTTGATGAATTTTTCATGTCATGTGACGAAAGATTCATGTTATGTGACGAAAGATACATGTCATGTGACGAAAGATTCATGTCAAGCGACGCAATGTATGTCATGTGACGACTGTTTGATCACAGCTCTTGGGACGAAATATTCGTAGCATTATTTTTCGTCACATAACAATTCGGTTTACTAGTGTTTGTAGCCAGCACGGTAACATTTACATAATTTTGAAAAAAAATCTGGCCTCCTCTAACAAGTAACAAAAATCGTAACACAATAAAACTCCGGCGGAGCGCACTGTTAAAAATAACGTAGGGCGATACGATGTGCCTACGGTCCGTACCGTAATATTCGTGTACGGTCAGACCGTAACGTGTCCTTACGGTGCGGACTGTACTTCATTGCGTATGGAATGGTCTCCGTTGAACTTTCCCAACATATTTGCAGGCTACGGAGCGTACCGTAAGGTTCAGACCGTAGTCAAACATTACGGTCCAGGACCAGGTAACAAATTAACGGCGCGTATACCGTAGTATTTTACCGTGGTATTTTTCAACAGTGCGGTGAGTGTCGGAGCCGGGCCGCCGGGCGGGTGTGACAGACAGACAGACAGACAGACAGACAGACAGACAAACAGGCAGACGGACGGACGGACAAAACAGCAGTCCGACAGACACACGACCCTACTCGATTTCAGCGAGGCAATACAGCCCGGCCGGCAGACGGGTTACAGTCAATCAATGCCCCGCATCCGCGAGAGCAGTGTAGGGGAGGGGGGAGAGGTTGAGAGATAGCGCGCGGGAACAGCGGAATTTATCGAAAAAACACACACTACACAATAAGGACACACGCACGCAGACAGACACAGACAAACAGACAGACACACACACACACACACACACACAGGGGCGAATTATCCGCAGCGGCCCTTTTGTTTAATCACACGATACAGGGACGTGATGGCAGACCAGCAGCGCGCGTGTTTTCTTTTGTTTATTTCGACAGAAATGATAAAAAAAAATTAAAAAGAATAAAAAAGGAAAACGGGAAGGGCAGGAGGAAGAAATAATACACACAATAAAGCACAATGCGGTGGGGCTGGCTGGCGGACGCGCGCGCACCAAACGGAGCAGATTTCCGCGCGCGACCCGTCGCACCGTCCCCGGGCCGCGGCCCCTGTGCGCCTGCAGCGCGGCGGGTAGGCACGCCCGCAACACACAGCTGTGCGCGTGTTGCCTAGGGGCCGGGCGCTCGCCTCCCATATTCGCTCCGCACACTGCTTGCTCTGCTTGCTTCACGCCTCCCCTACTCTTTCTCGGTCTCGTTTTGTCTCCTCTGTGAAATAGTTGCTACAGATGGAAAACTTCCTAGTGCGGAAAATTTTCAACTTTACAACTTAACAGGATCGTTCTACAAATTTCGCGATTCCATTAGATTGTTTTAGAAAAATCTGTATTAAAGTAAGTCCGATTTGCCGATTGGAGGATTGCATTGTGATTGGAAATAGTTTTGGCAAGCTTCATTAGAAACTATATAATCTTAAACAGCAATAGCAGGTCGATTTTATGGAGCAGAAAATACATTTTCGTGGAGAAATAATGTGATTGATTTGTGATTGGAAAATTATTGGAACCGACAGTGTACACTGATTCGAGGAGATAAGATACAGTACATCTCGGGAAAAAAACCATTACTCAGAGTAGCAGATACCATGACGGGGCATCTAGAATTCTCGGAAAGGAACTCTCGCATATAGCCGTGGGACACCACGCAGGACTACCCAGGAACACCCAGGGCCCGCATGGTCAGCACAGCAGGCCGTGAAGCGTCCAGGTCGGCGCGGAGGGTAGAGGCGAGACAGCGACGGAGCAGGAGGAAAACATGAATACAGGAGAAAAGAAAAGAGAGGAGGAGAACCCGGATGAGAAATTCGGGTGGAGGGGGGAGGAGGGGCAGAGAGACATGGACAGCAGACGGGCGGGGCGCGAGGAGGCAGAGGGGAGGGCCTCGTTTATATGCAACCCTCACAACGCACGCACCATTTTATTCTCGTGGAGCTAAGGAAACAGCGCTGGCGTAAATTTCCCATCATGGGCAGAGCTGGTGCGGCGGAGCAGGGCGTGGCGGGGCGGGTGGGGCGGGCTGCCGAAGATTTACCAGGCCAGTCGGCCCGAGTGACCCGCCCCGCCTCGCCCCGCCTCGCCCCGCCTCGCCCGCCGTTCCGACAATAGGTCCCAACCCCCACCGCGCCCCACCCCACCCCGCCCTACCCCGCCCCCGCCCCGCCTCCCTCCGGCCTAGGGGAGCCCACAGAGAGGCGGAGCCGGGCGGGCGGGGCGCGGAAGGTATAAAAGTCAGCTAATGCCCGTGTTTGCCGCCAAATATCCATTTGGGGCACACCTCCTGCCCTGCGCCCCCAGGGGGCCCCACACGGGGCGGGCGAGGGGCGGGGGCGGGGCGGGGCGGGCGGGAGCCCCCGGGCTAGTAGCTGGGCCACGCGAAAAATCGCTGCCTTCCTCTGCGGCGCCGGTGGATCCGGTTGAAGCCGCAGCCCCCCCGGCCCCTCTCCCTCCCCGCGGCCTTTTCCTCCCCCTCCCCGCCCCGCTACTCCCTGCCACTCCCCCGCCTCTCTGCCGGCCTTCAGTGAGGCAGATCAGTTTTCATTCACGGGACAGAAATGGGGCCTTATACACTTCCACGCCCAGAGAATGCGTGCCGCTCCCGCCTCCACTCCCAAGCCCAGGACCGGACGGGGGGAAAAGGAAGGTTGTATGTCTTTTGGGCGCTGGTAACCGAGGGTGCAAGAGAGAGAGAGAGAGAGAGAGAGAGAGAGAGAGAGAGAGAGAGAGAGAGAGAGAGAGAGAGAGAGAGAGAGCGTAAGCGTTAAGTGGGGAGAGTAAGGTCGGAGGGAAAACAGTGTGGTGCCGGCGCGGTGCCAGCGCTACAGCACCTGGCCATGGCCAAGCCCCTCACCGACAGCAAGGCGTTAGTTAATAACGGGCCCGCCCCGCCCCGCCCCGCCCCGCCCCGGCCCTTACAAGCGCTCGCCGTCGAGTGAGCCGGATGTTTCGCGGTAAATAATTCATAAGGCTTGACCACCGCCGTCGCGTCGGGCTGAGCTGGACAGCGCGCCACGCCCCAGGTAGGTATGGTCTCTCTCTCTCTCTCTCTCTCTCTCTCTCTCTCTCTCTCTCTCTCTCTGCTCTCCTAGCCACGCCCGGCACAGGGCCGCTATCTCTCTCCCTCGCTCCACTGCCCGCCAGAGACGGATAATAAAAAGGCCAGACAACAGGTAAGCGCGCGCGAACACACACACACACAGTCTATCTTTTTCTCCCTTGTCCAGTCAAGTACCCAGCACGCAATTCTTCGTGAGTCACGTGTATGCTCATTTACGTTTACTTTGCTTTTATTATTTAAAAAAAAAAAGAGAGAGAAAGAGGGGGAAACGTAACAAAGAAATAAACTGAGATGGTCTCGTGCAATGTGGCCTAGCGGCCGTGGTGGGCGCGGCTGAGACAGTGCGCCATAAAGCCCCACGGCTAAGTATTGCCGCCGACGCAGCGGTCGTGGCGGGGCGGGGCGGGGCGGGACCGCAGTCCGAACAGAGTCATTTTTCAGCTCAGAAATTTTATTTGA
This sequence comes from Frankliniella intonsa, assembly GCA_033675135.1. Taxonomy (NCBI): domain Eukaryota; kingdom Metazoa; phylum Arthropoda; class Insecta; order Thysanoptera; family Thripidae; genus Frankliniella; species Frankliniella intonsa. The sequence continues at coordinate 2,360,649 of CM066252.1, read as the reverse complement.
CTCGTAAAATTAAAAGTCCTGTGCCAGAGGAAAATAAAGGCACTAGGTTGGCGCGGCCAACAACGGACCATCAGAGTTTAATAATGAGGCCCTGCCCTGGCCTGGCCCTCCCAGAGCACGGCGACCCACACAACCCCTGCCCTACCCGGACACCGACATCTCTCTCTCTCTCTCTCTCTCTCTCTCTCTCTCCCTGTCCCTCTCTCTCTCTCTCCGCAGCACACAAAAAAAGGCATAGCAATCCTAACGCCACAGCAGCACCCGCCTAGCTCTACTACAGAGAGCAAGCGAGAGAGGGAAATCCAGGGAACGAGAGAGACTTCCAGGCTTGCCTTATTATATTTTGTACCCCCCCCCACCCCCGCACTTCCCTCTCCTCCCCATGCGCATTATACTTTTTTCCCGCCCTCAACCAATCCCGGGCCGCACCGTGCGCCTCCCCTGTCACTGCGCTTATAATTTTACAGCCGCCCTGTTTATGTTTTCTTCCAGCTCCCAGGTCAAGGGGGGGGGGGGGGGGTTAGGAGAGGGAGGGGATGATGGGGGGGGAGGGGGGGGGGGTAGCACTGCGACGCGGCACTGTCACTGCCGCCCTGTCTCCGCACTGGGAAAAGTAGATTTCACGTCAATTGGTTTTGGGTCACACCACGTAATGCAACCTCAATTCACGTGACACCATGTGTGATGCGACATCAGCTCCAGGGGCAGTGTGCTACCTGCGAGGGGTCAGCAACTCTGAAACTTTAGTACACCTCGTAATTCAGAAAAATTGAGAAAAGTTCAGAGTAATTCAGAAAAAAATTATGAAAAATCAAAGCAAAAGTTGCAGAATATTCAATAAAGAATCAAGAAGATTGGAAAAAAAATCAGGAAAATTCACAAAAACCAAAATTAAGAGTTGTTTCTCCTTCGCCTAGATGTCCACCACCTCGCACCTTCCCCTTCTGCTTATGTCTCTGTAAGCTTGTATGTCTATATGCACGTGTGTACGTATGTCAGCCCGTAGGTCCAACCTTTCTCTCTCGCCCTAGCCTCGCCCTGCCCCAGCAACAGTCCGAGTCCAGGTCCCATTCAGAGCGGCAGCCCCAGACACGTCCCAATCAACATGCAAATCGGCCGAGCGCCGAGCGGGAAGGCAGTGAGGCGGGGCGGGACAGGGCGGGGCGGAGGGTGGGGCGGGTTGGGGTAAGGCGAGGTGGGGCGGGGCGGTGGACGCGTGACGCTACGCCACGCCGATATTCGCACCTGTGCCAGATAGCAAGCGAGCGAGAGAGAGAGAGAGAGAGAGAGAGAGAGAGAGAGAGAGAGAGAGAGAGAGAGAGAGAGAGTGGGAGAGCAGAGTGGGAGAGCGAGGAGAGGAGAGTGAGAGAGTGGGAGAGTAGAGAGTGAGAGAGGGAGAGTGAGAGAGAGTGGAGAGAGAGAGAGAGAGAGAGAGAGTGAGAGAGAGAGAGAGTGGAGAGAGAGAGAGTGGGAGAGAGGAGAGAGAGAGAGAGAGAGAGAGAGAGAGAGAGAGAGAGAGAGAGAGAGAGAGAGAGAGAATAACATACATGAGACAGAAGACGGGTAAGCGAGAGAGATAAACCAGCCCAGGCAGGCGGGCCAACGCTGCTGCAACTGGAGGGGAACATGCAGGCCCACAGGCGGAGCTTCTAAACCCCAGTTTGTTTTTTTCCAGAAGCGGCTAAATCCCGTTGCAGCGCAGCGGTCTCCTCGCTCCTCTTGCCTAATGGCGGGCCGAAATGAGCCGCCCCGCCCCGCCCCGCCCCGCCCCGCCCCGCCCCGCCCCACCACGTCCTCAAAGGGCCTAGGCCAGTACCGCTGCTGCTGCTGCTGCTGCTGCTCTCCAGGGACAAAAAAAAAAATAATAACGTCATTGCCTTTAACACCGCTAGCAGCGCTTTAGGACGCAGCGGCGGGCGGGTGTCGGCGCGGCACGGCGCGTGTAAAGGGCCTAACGTACAGAGGCGCCGCGTGGCGCCGCCAGTCAGGCCGCCCGCCCCGCCCCGCCCCGCCCCGCCCCGCCCCGCCCCGCCCCGCCCCGCCCCGCCCCGCAGGGCGCGACTTTATTTCCGGGGCGATGCTTTTAATTAATTAGGCGGCACTCGCTGCTGCTGCCGCCACCGCTGCCCTGACTACACCTACACGAAAGCCTGCTGAATTTCAGTATATTCCAAGAAATTATTTGATTTCAGAGCAGACGTTTTCAGTACACTCAAAAAAATTGTCCTCTTAAAATACCTACCACTTATTCCCATTATTGTATTTATTTCTCTAAAGAATATACTATAATATAGAGTATTATTGTGTCATGAGACATTAGCGTTCAAATTTTGTTCTCCCGTGATACCGCAGGGTTTAAATACGATACACACCAGATTGAAGATACTTTTTACAGCGGCACAGAGAGTTAGGACAAATTCCGACAAATTCTCACACAAATTGGTTAACATTTAGCTGCATAGCGTTACCATACAAGCCACGCCCAACTCAACTGGTTAACCCTCACTGGAAAAACAAAGGTGCGATGTCCTACCTTTCCAGGGGTGCTAAACCCGTTTTAGGGGTGCTTAAGTATAAATTTTCAGTTTTTTAAATATATTTTCTGTGTGAGCAAACCAATCATATTTTAGGACACATAATCGCATTCCTCGCAAAATTCCGCGTCAAACAAGCCTACATGTTATAGGGTTCTGATATGCGTTCAGCAAATGAAAACCAAGAAAAAAAAAGGACAAAAATTGCAATCAATTTATGCCAGTTTTGAACAGAACCCCATCACATGTAGGCTCGTTTGACGCGGAATTTTGCGTAGATTGCGAATATTTGAATGTAATTGAATTCAATAGAAAGGAGATATTTCAAAAAAATATAAACTGTAGTGCCTTTGGAACTTTATGCCTTTTAAAGGTAGGACTTAGCAGCTTTGTGTTTCCAGTGCTGTCTAAGACCTCTGAAAGAATGTAGTTGCGATCGTCACTGCTCTGGCGGGCGACTTCTATCGTCGCGTCGCGCGCTTTTCCTTTCGTCACACCTGTCACGTCTCGTCACGCACGCCTGCACCCCCGGGCTAGAGGGGGGGAGGGGGAACACCTCGCGCCTGCTGCTCTCCAGCGCGGCGGGCTGTGCTCCTGAGGAGGAAGGGGGGGCAGAGAGCGGGGGGGGGGGGGGGGGGGCGCACCACGTCACCCTGGAGATGGCGGAGCCAGCCGTTGAGGAGTTTTTCGCGCCCGCCCAGGTCTCCCTTACGCACACTGCTAAAGATCAACCATCGCACGGTATCGGCTCCCCTCTCAATCTGCAGAACACTTACTCTTTTTCGCCGCATGGTGGTGTTGGTGGTGTTCTTAGAGCCCGCCCTAGTAGATCCCTTGCTTTATATATGAGGGAGGACTCTGACGTACCTGTCGACAGATAAAATACATACATGTTAGCAAACGGTGTATACAAAGCGTGGTTTTCACTTTCACCATGCTGTTAGTATTGCCCCCCTCTCTGTAAATACCAGAGCGAGGATTCTCGCCATCAGGAGAGCGAGATATTTTCCCTCTCTCTTTGAAAACGAGGTGTGGTTTTTCGCTTGATTAGAGCAATAAATTCAAAAATCTCGCCCTGTTTGAGCGAAAATCGGGAAACCTCGCCCTTTATGAGTGAGGATTTTTATCCTTAATCTCGATCAATTTGAGTCATGTTGCAGATTCTTTCTCAATAAGAGCGAGGTTCCTAAAGTCTTACTTAAATGGGGCTACGGAGAAAAATCTCGCTCTTTTTTTAGATCAGACAGTTCACTCGTGTATTTGTAGAGCGGGCTCTCATTTTTCAAAGAAATTATTTAAGACCCATAATTTCCATATTTTGAACAATCCCAGTGCGTTTCGTTAATAGAATGATGATGTGGCCGTGTGTGTGCCATACGCTAGCAGCAGACCCCCATGAGGAGCCCTATAGCTGGCCGCATCCGCGTCAGCCGCCTCACAAAAAAAAAGTGAGTCATCATCAGTAAACAGAAATATTCATTGTAAAAACGGGGCGGGGCGGGAGTTTACCCCTGCGCCGTCATTTAGGATCGTAACACGTGTGCAGAGCGGCTGTGTAAGCGGTAAGTGTAACGCCCTCGGCCAAAGGGGGGTTGTGATGGGAATAATATGCACCGGATATTGGCGGACCAAACACACACACACACACACACACACACACACACACACACACACACACACACACACACACACACACACACACGGCCATTTCTTCAACCGGAACGAGCCGCCGGCGGATCCCAACATCGGAGGGCTGATCCCCGGGATCAAGCAATGCATTCGTAAGTCAGCGACGGGGTGCGGCGGGGTGGGGCGGGGTGCGGCGGGGTGCGGCGGGGTGCGGCGGGGTGCGGCGGGGTGCGGCGGGGTGCGACAGGCGGTGGGGCACGTCCCGGAGGCCGGCGCGCACCGCCCGGCCCGCGCCCTGCGCCCTGACCTCGCCTGTACGGGCACGCCGGGCGGTCTGGGCCCGGGCAGCGCGGGCTTGGCCTCGGGTAGGAGTCCGCGGCGGGTGCAAAGAAGAGCGGCGACGAGAAGAGTGGGGACCATGGCGGTGAAAGTCCGAAGAGCGAAGAAGAGTATTTGCCAGAGAAGTGGGCCATACACTGTGAAATTTTAAGTCGTCACATTACGACAAAGTGAGTAGTGCTAAATTTTACTTCTGAGAGGTTCGTCACCTGACAAATGGTTCATCACAGTGTGACGAAGATTCATGTCATGTGACGAAAGATTCATGTCATGTGGCGAAAGATTCATGTCATGTGGCGAAAGATTCATGTCATGTGGCGAAAGATTCACGTCATGTGACTGTCATGTGGCGAAATGTATGTCATGTGACGACTGTTCATCACGGCTCTTGTGACGAAATATTCGTAGCAATATTTATCGTCACATGATAATTCGGTTGAACAGAGTAATCAGCCTAAAATCAGTAGGGTAAAGTGGCTGCATCTGCGCCCGCCCACCAGGCCACTAATGCATGCACCTGCAGGTGGGAAGGTGCTCTGCTGCCCACTGTACTCTACTGTGCTTCGGGCTACCTGACTATAGTTTTCTTTGCAACAGCGGCGCGGAAAAGCAGAGCGGCAACCAACCAGGGGAGTGGAAAGAAGAGCGGGAACAGAACAAGGGGAGCGGGTGAAGAAATAAAACGCAGGAGAAGGCAGAGCGAGGCATAGAGGAGGGGAGGGGAGGGGAGGGGGGAGGGGAGGGGAGGGGAGGGGTTAGCGGGCACGATAGACGCACCTGCCCTGCCGTGCCGTGCGGCCGCTCCACGCCGGAGCTACGCGGCAGCGCTCCGAGATGTCAGCGCCATCAAGAAAAACATCAAACACACACACACACACACACACACACACACACACACGCACACACGCAAACACGCGCGCACTCGTGCTCGGTCGCACGCAGGTGGCGAGCCTGGTGTGCGACTCCACCCCGCCCCGCCCCGCCCCGCCCCGCCCCGCCCCGCCCCGCCCTGCCCCGCCCCGCCTGGCCCCTTCTGCCGCCGCCGTAGCCTTTCGGCGCGCGCAGCTTGCTGCTCCCAGGGCGAAAGTTTGCCTGAAAGAGAGAGTGGGGACAGGGGATAGGGATGGAGGAAGGGGGTAGGGGGAAGGGGGTAGCGGGTAGGGGGTAGGGGGTAGGAGGGGCGACGATGGCGTCGCGCAGAGATTCGTTTCAACCCGCGCTCCGCGGGCGAGAGGTAAGGGTTGAGGGGAAGGGGGGTTCTGTTTCGGTTGTAGTGGGCTTGTCCTTGTCGCGACCCGTCCCCGTACCGAAGTCCCCGCGCGCCCCACCCGCTGACTACCACAAGCTGCGCCAGGGCCTGGGGTATCGGCTCCTGGAGGAGAGTACTGGTAAAACAAATGTGCAGTTTCTGCACACTTACATGTCGAGTTGATGACTTTTGAACATTATATGGAGTAGAGTCATACATAAGTATAGACATCATGTAATGTTTAGTTACTAAACGTTTCGTAGCTTGCGCACAAGTGCAGACTTGGACACATACCCTAGGCATACGGTTACTATGGGAAACTTCGGGAAACTGCACACCACGTGGTGTGCAGTAGACTAAACGTTTCGACAAGTGTAGAGCAAGTGCACACCTGATGACGTTTAGATTCGCTCGACACCAGCAAGTGTTTAGTTTTGGCACATTTGAAACTAAACAGCAATTGATGTGCACAACTAAACATTTGCTTTCCCAGGGAGGGAGGGAGGGAGGGAGGGAGGGGAGGGCGGGGAGATAGGGAGGGAGGAAAGTCAAACGGCCGTGTATTCTAACACAGTCATCACTATCGGTGGGCCATTTCCCTTTACTAATCAATAGAAATGGCGATCAGTGTTGCCAGATACGTAGGCAGAGATTGCCTACGATACGACTGTGCGAAGCGGGTGGTATCAACGCCTGCCTGATAGGCAAAGTAAACTCTCCTGTGGAGAGAGTTTACTGGGAAGGCAGGCGTAAATACCGCCCGCCTCACACAGGTGCACTGCTAAACAAGTAGCCTCCTCCAAAAGAACGCCAATTTTTTGCCATTTTTAACGCCAAAATTTGGTGCTCTTCTCTCTTTGGACGCTAAAATTTGGCGTTCTTTTCGGAGAGTGCCAAAATTGGCATTAAAAATGGCCAATAAATGACGTTCTTTAAAAAACGCCAAAATTTTGGAATTAAAAACGGCCACTGCGTTTACAGTGTGCTATCGTGGGCAATTTTTGCTTACGTCTGGCAACACCGATTGCAATGCGGCGCATTGCAAAGGTATGATGCCGATGACGACGTGGTGGGGAGTAGCAGTTAGCACACCGTTATGAGGATCCCGAATTATCCGAGCAGGGCAGCATTTTCGAGGGGATTAAGCAAATTTTGCCCAAGCGATAGTTGTTATCCCGATGAGGTCGGGAGAAGGGCGGGGGAAGGGGGGGGGGCGTGAGGGCACATACAGGTTTAATTGGCATCCGGGGCCCATTTAGCGACGGTGTGCGCGGGGCGAGGCTGTTTGATAACCCCTCCAACCGAAATCCATCGACAGATCAAGGAGAGCGTGCAGCTCGAGAGAGGGAGAGCAGAGAGAGGGGGGGAGAGAGGGAGAGAGAGAGAGAGAGAGAGAGAGAGAGAGCGAGGGAGAGACGAGAGAGAGAGGGGGGGGAGGCGGGAGAGCAGGCGAGAGGTGGGGGCGGCTCTCGCGAGAGATAGGGCAGGGCGTTGGGGCAAATAGCAGCGAGGAGAAAAATAATTACGATTCATCTGACTGTAGCCAAACGCCCATCCATCGCAGGGAGGAAACTCATTCCGGTCTGTGCCGTGTGCTCGACTGGGGCCAGCCCTGGCAGGAGGGAGAGGGAGCAACACAGCTGTAATTGGTTCCCAACTTGGCTGCCGTGTTTGTCTTTGGATAAGTCTGGACGCGCTACCAAAGCCTATCAGTGCCGTGGTGCTCCCGCCCCGCCCCGCCCTGCGGCCCGGTGAGCGGGCGCCCCCCGCGGGGCGTACCGGGGGGGCGTACCGTACGGCGGCCCCGGGCGGGGCGGGGCGGGGCGGGGCGTCCTAGCTCGCTCGCCCCCTTTGGTCCGAGCAGAGAGGAAGTCTCATTACCCCCCGCGGCGCCCCGCCCCGCCCCACCCCACCCCACCCCACCGCCGCGCCCCACCACGCCCTTTAAGCCCTAAACAAGGCGCCACACACAGCCAATTGTAGTGCCGCGCCGCTGCCGTGCAAGTTGCGCCGCGCGGCCTAAAAGGGTATTCTTTCGTAAGTGGATTTTGTGTTCCGCTCAGCCAAGTCGGCGCGGCGGGTATGGGGGCGGGGCGGGGCGGGGCGGGGTGGGGCGGGGCAGGGCGGGGCGGGACGGGGCGCGACCCAGGATGACGGGGCGGTGGTAAAGTTCGTCAAGGATGAGCAAATAGGAAGAAGTGTGTTTCCATACTTGGCGGAGTTCTGCGAGCAGCTCCGCGTCGAGTAAGAGCGCTCTAGGCGCAGCAGCTTCCTCCACCGCGCCCCCCTCCCCCTACCCCCCCCCCCCCCCTATCTCTCTCTCCCTCTCTCTCGCGCTCTCTCCCTCTCTCTCGCACAGACACACTCCCCTTTTCTCTCCTTACCTCCTCGATGACCCTTCAAAGTAGAGGATAATCGCCTTTTTAACGCGTCCTCCCGCCAATCACCTCATTTACTGTATTGTCCTGAGCAAGTGGCTCCTCTGTGTGAGTCAGTAGAGCGAGAGGGGGAGAGAGCGAGCGAGAGAGCGAGCGAGAGAGCGAGCGAGAGAGCGAGCGAGAGAGAGAGAGAGAGAGAGAGAGAGAGCGAGAGCGAGAGAGCGAGAGAGAGAGCGAGAGAGAGCGAGAGAGAGCGAGAGAGAGAGAGAGAGAGAGCGAGAGAGAGAGAGAGAGAGAGAGAGAGAGAGAGAGAGCGAGAGAGAGAGAGCGAGCGTGTTTACCCCGGGCCCCCACCTCCAGAGCCTGGCCGCCGCATCCATCATGCCGTCCTCTCCGCCCCGTCCACGCTATCGTGTGGTAAACCATGTTTACACTAAGATTTACATGTTGAGGGGCTCGACCCTCTCGCTCCTCCCCGCACCCTCTACAACCCCTATACACTGTCCGCAAAATAACAAAAAAGAAGTTTAAGAAAAAAGAAAAGCGCAATCAGAACCGGAAAGAGCGCTATATAACAAAAGAGCCGCCGCGACGCTCCGCGACGCCACTCCGTTTGGAGTTTGTCGGACAATCAGCGTAGCGCCCCGCCCCGCCCCACCCCACCCCGCCGCACCCCGCCCCGCCCCGCGCCGCGGAGGGACAGGCACACAGCGGCGCACGGCCCTCCAGATCCAAGTCATTTTTGACCCGCCCGGCCGCGGGGCGGGGCGGGGACCAAGGAGTTCGGCGAGGGTTCCTCTCCGCCCGCCGAACGCCCCCACCGCGCCCCGCCGCGCCCCGCCACGCCCCGCCGCGACTTGTTTGAACAGAGTGATGGGGCCAAGGACTGCCCGTATTGTGCGCCCCCGCCCCTGGCCCCCGGGTGTCCCAGACCCTCGCCGGGGGTAGGAGAGGGGGGAGGGGGAGGGGGTGCAAGAGCGATCAATCGTTAGGGGGTCGGGAAGGGCAGCTGCAGGGCGCAGCTGGACCGGCACGGCACGGCGTCTCCCGACGGTCGGGGGAGTGCGTTCTAAACACGTCCAGGTTCTGTGACGGGAGGACCACCAGCAGAGCCGGGGCTTCCCTGCACGACGACGCAGTTATGTCACCGACCGATGGTCTCTACCCCGGCGGGAAACGAGTCTGAATTTTAATGTACAAATTATATCGGAAATTTTTAAAAACTTTCCTAATTTTTCTTGAATTTTTACATTGATTTACTTACAATTTCTTCTTTATTGACTTTTTCTAAATTACGAGGTGTACAAAACTAATAGAGTTGATTCCCCCTCGAGCTACCGTCACTAGTACACTGTAAACGCTGCGGCCACTTTTAACGCCAAAATATTGGCATTCTTTTTTGAATGCCAAATTCTGGCATCTTTTTCTAAAAGATTGACATTTTTTGGACACTTTTTATGGCAAAAATTGGCTTTTTCCAAAAGAAGGCCAAAATTCAGCAGTGCTGGCCGACGGCGACAAGACAACCCGACGGTTGTGCATCAGGAGGACGTGAAAGGTCCGCTATGACGCTACAGTGCTACGGCAGCGAAGAGTGGCGCTTGACGCCGACGATGCTGAGGTGTCCGACGCCGCTAAGAGGTAAGAGGTGTGTCCGACGGCGCTAAGAGGTGTCCGACGCCGCTAAGAGGCGTCCGACGGGGAGGTGCTGTGCGGTGGAGCGGAGCCGGGCTCGTGATGCTATCGGGACATCTCAGTAAGTACCGGGGCCGGGCCGGGCACACAGGGCTAAAGCACAACACTCAAGCCTAACTACTCCCCTAGCGGGCGTGGCGCGGCGAGGCGGGGCGGGGCGGGGCGGGGTGGGCTCCTGCGGGATAGGGCAGGCCGCCCTACGAGGAAGCGGCAGAGCTGGCACGATAAAAACCCACTGGGACTGGAGAAAATTTGAGGCGGAGGCAGGAGCAAGCGGCAGGGAGCCATTGTTCGAGTCGGCGGGACGGCGACGATCACTGAGTGTAGGGGCAGAGCAGGCCAGGGCGCAATGGGCCGTCCCAGCCCGTGCCTAGGCGTGGGCCGTGCTCTCTACAGCCTCCCATCCCTCTCTCTCTCTCCCTATGTCGCTCACTCTTCACCCACACACACACGCCCTCTAGGCATTCGCCAAGCCTTTCCAAACCACTCCCTCCTGACATACCCTTTAAAATATAAAACCCCTGCGTCCATACCCGGCTAACAAATACAAACGCAAAAAATTGTGTTCTTGATTCAAGAACATTGCCTTCAAGTTTTTACAACACTGTTCCTAGTTTAAGAAATTTAACTTAGTTCAATGACATAATGCGCTTCTTTTAAGCAAAATGTTCCTAAAACTTTAAGAACACTGCAAAATTAAGAACATAGTTTTCTGGGTCTAATACCATTGGTTCGGTGCGCAGGGTATTAATATGCGAGTAAAAAACATATAAAAACCCCAGGATCAGCGCCCAGAGAATGAATAAGTCGCCAAAATATGAAACACCCTTGGGTCGGCACCCAGGTGTTTAATAATACGGGTAAGAAGTAAAACATGCCTAGTTTGGCGACGAGGCGAATAGCGAATAATGCAGGACCAAAAAATTTAAAACTCCTAGGTCGGCAGCCAGGGCTATTCCCTAAGCCCCCCCCCCCCAAATTGTCACACGTTCGCGTTTCTAAACGGATCTGCACTGATCTCTTGGGACACGAGAGGAGCGGGCCGGTCCAGCAAAGCGGCGGGGGCAACGCGAAACCCCGGACGAAAACGAAGAGACGTGTCCGGCAAAGCCGTCTGACCCAGCGGGGTCCAGCCGGCGAGGGTAGGGAGAAGGGGGGGCGTCAGGCTGGACAAGTGACCCGCCCTGGACGTCACGCCCCGCCCCGCCGCAAAGTCACACTGTCATGACAACCCTCCTTCCTTTTCATTTCCTCCCCCCGACCCAGCCCGCGGTAGTGGCCGTTGAATTAAAACAGACCAACTACACTTTGCGAACGTGAGCCTCCACGCGTCCAGAGCGAACCCCGATGGAGCCTCCAGCAGGCGACTGTAGTGACCCGCGCTGGAGCCTCCAGGCGACTGTAGTGACGCGCGCTGGAGCCTCCAGGCGACTGTAGTGACACACGCTGGAGCCTTCAGGCGACTGTAGTGACCCGCGCTGGAGCCTCCAGGCGACTGTAGTGACACACGCTATAGCCTCCAGGCGACAGAAGTTACGCGCGCTGGGGCCTCCACTAGGCGGTAGTGACCCGAATCCGCGCTGGAGCCTCCAGGCGACTGTAGTGACGCACGCTATAGCCTCCAGGCGACCAAAGTGACGCACGCTGGAGCCTTCCTCAGATAAGTGACATGCGTTGAAGCCTCACAGTGACTTCCGCTCCAGCCTCCACCGGACTGTAGAGAACTCTGGAAACACCAGCCTCCGCAAACCTTGGCTAAAGACAACCAAAGTATTGCAAAGTTCTTGTCCTTGAAGAGACGGGCCTCTTCGGACATTCCTCGCGGGGCGGTCCGGGCGCGCAGAGCGGCGTAACCCAGCCTCCCAGCCTTACCCCCCCCCCCCCCTCCCCCCGGGCCGATCATCGGCTACCATGCAAGGCGGCGCCCAGGCCCGCCCGGCCCGAATTGGCGCGCATTGCAGGAGCTTATTGCACTCAAATTAAGCTCGTTTAGCAGGACTAGCCCTCGCCCCGGGGGGCCGGGCGGGCTCCCGCGGAACCCTAAACACATAGGGCACGGTCCTCCCCTCCTCATCCCCCATCTAATACATACTACAGTCCCCGAGGGCTGACTCCGCTAGGGGGCGGGGCGGGGCGGGGCGGGGCGGGGCGGGGCGGGGCGGAGCAGCGGCGGCCTTGGATATCGATAAGACGGGAAGTGCTCTGTAAATGGGAGTGGGGTTGGTCGGGGGGTGCGGTGGGGTGGGGGGGTAAGAGGGGAGGGCAATAAAAACAATTTCTATCCCTGCCGAATCGCGCGGCGCTGGCGGGGAGAAACAAAAGGGTAAAGGAAGGGCGGGGGCGATAGACGGCGCCGCAGGATAGAAGTAAAGGCGAGGAGGCGGCCGCGGTGCGCCCGGCCCGCCCTGCACCCGGTGCAATTCAAACGCCAGAGACGGTGGCAATTCCACGGGGACAAAAACGGCCGCCCCTGGGGGTTGTGTGTGGCCGGGCGGTGGGATTGGAGAAGGCGCGGTGAAAGGGAGGTGAGAGAAAGGGAGAGCGCGGAGCCGTGCCGAGAGTGGGGTGCGTCTTCTAGGAGAGCGGGAGAGGCAGAGAGAGAGAGTGAGAGAAGAGAGAGAGAGCCGAAAAAGAGAGAGAGAGAGAGAGAGAGAGAGAGAGAGAGGAGAGAGAGAGAGAGAGAGAGAGAGAGAGAGGGAGAGGGAGAGGGGGGGGACTACTACTGTCGTCATCGCGAACCTCCGCGCGCTCCGCTGGACTCTGCCGCCACGCCAAGCCCGGAGGGAAGAGGGGAGGAAGAGAGACTTACTGCCTCTCTCTCTCTCTCTCTCTCTCTCTCTCTCTCTCTCTCTCTCTCTCTCTCTCTCTCTCTCTCTCGCTGCTGCGAACAAAATTTACGTCGCCAGTCCAGGATAAATGTTGGGGCGGGGCTGGGGCTGCGCGAGGGCCTTGTTGCGTTATGGGCGGCCGGGCGGGGCGGGGCGGGGCGGGGCGGGGCGGGGCACCCCCACACTGACCTAATAAACCCCTTGGGCGCGGGCCTGGCGCCGCGCGACGTTCCCTGTTTCTCACTCCTTACTCCCACGGCTCGCTCGTGTCGCTGGATTCGGGCAAAACCGAGGGCAAAACTGACATAGTCCCCGCCCGAACCTGAGCTCGGAAGGCTTCAGAGGCGACCTGGGCCGGATATGAGTGCAAGAGGTTGGGGTACCGAGGTACCCCACTGGAAAAACTTCGTGAAGGTTTCCAAGCAGTTTTGGAAAAACCAAGACGTGCCAATGTATTTTCTCCATAAAAAAATCATGGCTGCTTGGAAACCTGGACGAGGGTTCCATCGTGCCGGGTTCGGACTGATGTCAAGCCTGCACCTAACCTAGGTGTGGACCTACGCGTCCCGGGCTCAGGTTCGGGCGGGGCCCATGTCGGTTTTGCCTGGATTCGTTGGTCTGTCTCTCCCGGGCATGCCGCCGCAACATTACGGTTCACCGTATTTTCTTGGCAGGGTATAGATAGTTTGTGCAAAAGAAGCTAAGATTAATGAACCGGACCGCCCTCAGCTCATCCGATCGGACGACTGATTGATTGATCGATGAGCCCATCAGATACCTTGCAATACAGATTATCTCTCTCTCGCTCTCCGCAAAAAGGGAAAAAGAAAGGGAGGAAAGTCGAGAAGGGGAGGGGAGAGAGGGCAAAAAAACTGTTGCGGCGGACTCTGCCAACCAAACGGACCCATTTTTACCCCGAATAAAAGCGCATAGGCAGGCGGGGCGGGGCGGGGCGGGGCGGGGCGGGGCGGGGCGGGGCGGGGCAGGGCGGGGCGGGCAGGACCGAGTGTAGAAGGGTCTTGACGAAACAACAACAAACACACACCATTGTCTCGAGCGATATTTGCTCTCTGTTCTTTCCCTCCTCCACTCCGCCTGGCTATTGACTCAAGCCACTCGCCCCGCCCCGCCCCGCCCCGCCCCGCCCCGCCCCAGCCGCACAATCGGTCGGTAAGGATCGGACTGAACAAGTTTGGGAAGGGCCGGGTCCGGGCGGGGCGGGGCGGGGCGGGGCGGGCCTTGTTTGGTTGCGGTGCGCGCCGCGCACTATCTTCCGCCTCATTTGCCAATCCGGGGCCCTAGCCCGCCATTCCGTCCATGTTCAACGTAAAGTGCGTCGTCTCCCTCTCTCTCCCACCTCCCCCTCCCCCCTCTCCCCCTCTCTATGTGGGTCTGGGCCGTGCTTTAGTGTTGAGAGCGGACCTGTACACCAATAGGACTTTCTATTCCTCTGTACATGTCCTAAATAAATTCAAATTCCCGCTCTCCCTCCCCCTCTCTGCACTGTAATTTTAAAGGAAACACATGTTGCCTTAAATCGGCGATACATTAATGTGTGTCCTTTATCGGCGACACATAAATGTGTTTCCTTTATCGGCGACACATAAATGTGTTTCCATTATCGGCGACACATAAATGTGGTTCCTTTATCGGCGACTATTTTGTCGCCAAAACCTCCGCGTGTCGCCGAAGAAGGTCACATGTGTCTCCGTGTCGGTGACACACGGAGCTTCTGGCGACAAAATTGTCGCCGAAAAAGGTCACACATTTATGTGTCGCCGAAAAAAAGGTCACAAATTTGGGCAGTTTCCTTTTGCGATGTGTCGCCACAAAAGGACACAAATTTGTCGCCCTTTGAGTTACAGTGTACCCCATTCTCCCGTGAGGCGCCATGGCCCCTGCAGCGCTGGAGAGTATGCAGTCCCGCAACACTGTTACGCATTCAAAGAAACACCCGGTACATTATAGGGTACAACGAGCTGAATGTACAGCGTTTCACTGTTAATGTCAAGTACAAGGCCGGTTTGTACGGTTTATATTGACGGTATTTTTTACAGTGTGGTGCCATTTCCGGTTCGCCTGCCTGGCCGCGAGGCTCGTTCAGCTCTTCCTCTTCCCGCATGGACTCCGCGCGGGATTTTCGAATCGGTTTTTGTGTTCGTTAGTCAGAATGAACCTTCACTGTTAAAAATCCCGTACCCCATTCCACAGACGGAACAGCCGTATCTTAAAAATACGTTGTTGGCCGTGACCAATTCCGTAGTTAAGTTTCTTCAAACTTCGAAAAAAGTTTAAATAAAGGCAGGATGGACATACGTAACACGGACGTCCCGTACCCACTAAAAGCGGCCCAGACCTGATAAAACATTAACGGTAAAAACCGTAGAAATTACCGTGGGAATATCTGGCAGTGTTGAAGAGTCTAAAAATCGCGGTCTCGTCTCGCAAAACCTCCCAGGAGCTTTGGGGCAGTCTTGCAATGTGTGGCGCCCTGCATGCGGGCGGGGAGCGGAAGGGTGACCCCCCCCCCCCCCCCCCGTCGGCCGAACCACGTTCAAAACAACCAGTTCCAGCGCCGAGCCGTGTCTACACCTCCTCTACATGGCCTCGCTATAACAGCCTGGGGCGCGGCGGGGCGCGGCGGGGCGCGGCGGGGCGGGGCCGGGCCGGGCGGGGCGGGGCGGGGACGAACAGCGGCAGCTCGCTGTTGATGGGATACAACACCCTCCCACCCCGCGCCGCCCTGGAGATGTTTACGTAAGCTGATTCAATACCGAGAATTAATCTGCATCAAATTTACCTTATTTAATTACTTGCACGCCGCCTGCATCCTTAAATCTCAACCCCTTTCCATCACTCTCTCTCCCTCTCCCCCTCTCCCACCATCTCTCCCCCACCCTTCATCCCTGTCTCCCACTCTCTTCACCTATCTTGCTCTTTCTCTCCATCTCAGTGGGAAAAATATTCGGGAAAATTTTCTACGAAGTGCAGTTGTAAAATTACAATTAGAAATCGTAATATTATACAAGCACTTTGTATCGGCTAATCATTCAATCACGAGCAAGATTGGGTTGTAAATTTACAACATATTTTGTAAATCGTAATCTACTAGATATATCGTAAATCTACTAAGGTATTTTTTACAATGGCTGACTGCGCGCCTCTCCCTCTCCCTCTCTTTCTCCCTCTCCCCCTCACTCCCTCTCCCTCTCTCTGCGACATGGAAGGAAATATACATAAAGAGTAAGGGCGGACCGAGGCGGCACGGGCCAGGACGGCACCCGCTGCAGCGCGCGTTCTGCAGGGCTCCCAACAAACTACCCCTTTCAACAACCCGCGTCCCCCCCCCCCCCCCCACACACACACACACACGAGCACGTTTCATCGAGGGACCTCACTGCTATACGGACGCTTGCCCCGCCCCGCCGCTGGCCGGCACAGCAGCGTGGCGCAGTAGTGCACATCGCCCATCTCCTTCCAGAGAGCTGCACTGCGAAGCGTCGCGACGCCAGGCGACGCGTCAGCTGATCCCCTTGGCGGGAGAAGGAGGAGAATGAGGAGGAGGAGGAGGAGGAGGAGGAGGATGAGGAGGAGGATGAGGAGGAGGAGGAGGAGGAGCGAGGACGAGGACGAGGAGGACGAGGACGAGGACGAGGAGGAGGAGGACGAGAAGGGAGGAGGACGAGGACGAGAAGGAGGAGGACGACGAGAAGGAGGAGAAGGAGGACGAGGAGAAGGAGGACGAGGACGAAGAGGAGGACGAAGAGGAGGACGAAGAGGAGGACGAAGAGGAGGTGGGGGTGGGGAGCGAGGCGTCCTTTAGAACTCGCCATAACTCGTCGTTTTATCAATAACTCGAGTCTCCCAAGACCAGCTCTCCGCGGGCGGGCCGGACTGCGACCAACCGAGCGGCTCGGCCCCGCGCCGCCCCGGCCCGCTCAAACTCAACTACTGCCCAGAACCGAAACGACGTGTATCGGCAGTCAAGCGCGCCGCAAAGAAGAAGGTGAAGAAGAAGTAGAAGAAGAGAGGCGAATCGGAAAGAGGGGTTGGATGGAAGAGGCGGCGGTGTTCGGCCCGGAAGGACTCGCCGCTCCGTTCGGCTCGGGGTCGCGTGTCGTCGTCGCCGTGCCGGGCGGGGCGGGGCGGGGCGGGGCGGGGCGGGGCGGGGCGGGGCGGGGTTGAGTGGCGCACATTCACATTGCAGTTCCGACGGCCGTGCATCCCCGCAGACTCAGTCCAGCGCCGGGCGGTACGGCACATCGCCCTTGATCGCCCGGGAACACCCCCATGGCGCCACACCCACCTCGCCTCGCCTCGCCCCGCCTCGCCCCGCCCCACCACGCCCCGCCCGGAGACGGAAGGAGACGCACAGAGCGCACTGGTTTCCCATCGATGCATTATTCAATGTTGGGCTCGGAGATAGCATCTGTTGCATAAGTCACGAAGAAGTGCGAGTGAGTGTGTGTGTGTGTGTGTGTGTGAGCGCGCGCGCGAAATGCTAAGTCCCCGCCTGCAATTCAAACGATTCTAAACCACATCAAAGGGCAAAAAAGCCAATGCCTTATTTACTTTCATTTTTCCTTAATCTTAAAAGAATACCATTGAATCGCAAACAAGGCGTGGTGTAAGCGTCAGGAAAAGTACGCGTAGTCCTCCCAAAGGCCCCATACCTGGGGCCTAGTACAGTACCGCACGCAGACGAGTCAGAGGGGCTGCCTACCTCCCCGGCGCCATGAGCGGCAGGACGCAACCTACCAACACCTAAACAAAACTAGCGAGAAAAAGTAAAATCGGCAAAATATATTTTGCAATATCTCCATAAATTTCTCTTTACCCCAATTACACTGTTAAACCAAGTGTTCAACTGTTCAACACTTGTAAGTGTGCAACTTCCAATATAACACGTGCAAGTGCGCAACTCGGTATTCGTCCAATTGCAAGTGTCAAACTTGCCAGTTGTACACTTGTAAGTGTTTAGCTCGACATTTGTGCACTTGCATGTGTTCAACTTCCCCGTGCAACATTTCCCTTGTTGAACACTTGCAACTGCACAACTGTCGAGTTAAACACTTACAACTGTACGACTGGCGAGTTTGACACTTCCAATTGCACAAATACCGAGTTGCGCACTTGCACCTGTTATACTGGAAGTTGCACACTTACAAGTGTTGAACAGTTGAACACTTGGTTTCACAGTGTATTTTCTTTTTTTCCCATGGCGTCGGTGGCGTGCAAAAGCGCAACAGGAATACACTGTATCAATAACGCGGCCGCAGCAGTGAGGACGCGCCGCCACGCGCCGCCACCCCGGCAAATAAAAGAGAGGAGAGAGGGGGGAAAAGCATATTGACAGCAGCAGTGGACCGGCGGGGGGGCGGCGGCCCCGCCAGGCAGCCTGGCAGGCACCCTGTACTCCACGTGGTGGCATCAAACTCGTCCCTATATACGCAAAAATAGATTGGTTCCCGGAAACTTCCGTTTAGTGTTGCCATGGATAAGAAACAACAAAAAAAAAACTGTGCCGCCGGGTTTTCAGTGTTTTCATTTTACAATTTGATATATCGAAACTTTACAACGTTTACGTTTCTCACGGGGCAATTATCCCGTAGCCCATTCATACATTTCTCACAGTGAGTGCAGGCAGGCAGGCAGGCAGTTAGCCCAGCAGGACGAGCCATGTGCCAGGTGCGCAGAGGGGTGGGGTGGGGGGGAGGGAGGAGGAGAGGGTGGAGACGGTGTCCAGCTGCTTACCCCTCCCCCCCCCACCCCTCCCCTCCCCCACGCCGCGCTGTGCGCCCGGCCCGGCCCACCACTGCTCCTAAACCATCGCCCAATGGCGACAATCTCATTTTAATAACGAATAAGAAGAGGAAGAAGAACTTCCTGCCGAGCCAGCGAAGGTCCATCCGGCCGGTTCGTCAGTCTGGGACCCACCCCACCCCACCCCGCCCCGTCCCGCCTCGCCCCGCCCCGCCCCGCCCCGCCCCGCCCCGCCCCGCCCCGCCCGATAAAGCCGATGGAGACGCATTGATTTCGATGAAGGATTCATTAAGGGAATGAGGGGGCGGGGTGGGTCGGCCGCTGCCGCTCAGAACTGAAGGGCCAGGCAAGAGGACACAAAAAAAGCCAATAAGGCGGGATGAAAAATTCCTCGCTCAGGTAGAGGAGGAGGAGGAGGGGGAGGACGAGAACAGCGAAATGGGACCCAGACCTAAAGATAGGCCAGTTGAGACAGGAAGAGGGGGAGGGGGAGGGGGTGGGGGAGGGATGCTGCATCGGCGGGTCCAGCCCACCCCAGCCTCCCTCCAGCAGAGCAGCGCCCTCCAGACCGGCCGCTCCAGCTCCAGCCGTGGCACACCGTTAGGCCTCCGCGCTGGAGCAGGGGCCGCGCGGGCGGGGGGCGGGGCGGGGGGCGGGGCGGGGTGCGGTGGTGGCCGGCCCGGCCAGGCTTGTCCGAGCCCCGCCCTGCCCGGCAGGCGATACCGCGTCATGCCGTGATACATCGCCGGGCCGGGCCCCCGCTGGAGACTCCAGCGGCGCGACGGGCCACTCCAGCACCGCCGGCCACGCCCCGCCACGCCCCGCCACGGTTTATCGTGCGAGCAGGTGACTCTGATCAATGGGCGGCGCGCGTCAAGGGGGGCGAGAAGCGGGGGGCGGCGGGGTGTGAGGGGAGGGGGTGGGGAGAGGGGTGGGGAGGGGAGGGGAGGGGAGGGAGGGGGGAGGGGCGGGGGGTGGGGGGAATCTGGCTGCCCGTGCGCTGGATTATCCGCGACGGCCCGGTAGCTGGAGCGGCTGGCACTGCCTGGACAGGACGGACGGGGCAATACAGGGTGGTCCACTTGCCCCTGCGTTTGTGTAAGTAGGCAACCCATCGTACTTCTGCTGAACGAGGGCAAGAGGTGAGGAGGGGAGCTAGGGGGGCCGCCCTCGCTCATCTGAAGTACAAAGGGTTGCCTACTTACTCAAACGCAGGGGGCAAGTGGACCAACCGGTATTAGGAACGTCACTGCCAGGCCTCAGCTAAAGAGGGCGGGGCGGGAGGTAAAAATGCACCCTGCGCCTCTCCATGTCGGCAGCGCCCTAAGGTTAGGCAACCTCCGCTGCAGCGAGTGTTGCGCGGGGGGTGCTGCAGCAGCGGTGGGGAGTAGGCGGGCAGAGAGGGGGTTAGCAGAGGGGCTCAAATAGAGGGTGCCGCCGCAACCCTGCTCATCGTACACAGCAGGGGGTCAGGGGCGGGGCGGGGTGAGGTCGGTTCGCCTAATTGAATCCCGTGCAAACAAGAGCGCGCCAGCGGTCCGCTGCACCGAGCCGTCCAGTCGAGCGCGAGAGGGAGAGGGAGGGGGAGAGGGGGAGAGAGGGAGAGAGGAGAGAGAGGGAGAGAGAGGGAGAGAGAGGGAGAGAGAGGAGAGAGAGGGGGGGAGAGAGGGAGAGAAGGAGAGAGAGGGAGAGAGAGAGGGGGAGAGAGAGAGAGAGAAGAGAGAAGAGAGAGAGATAGGGGGAGTAGAGCGAAGAGAAACAGGAAGGCAGAGATAAAAAGGAGAAGTAGGAAGGAGAGGGATCCGACACAATACTGTGGCCTGTGCTGCGTCTTGTTCCATTATCCGCCCCATTTACACATTCATTCCTCTTTTAGGGCCACGCCACGCCACGCCACGCCACGCCACGCCACGCCACGCCACGCCACGCCACGCCGCGGAGGTCCAAGAAGGGGCGGACCGCAGACGTAACAAAGCTTGCGACAGTAACGAACCGCGACCAGCCCCGCCCCCCTCCCCCGGGGGTCCGCGGGGGGCCGGCGGCCGGGCCGGGCCGGGGCCAGCCGGGGCCCACAGCGCTAAGATCTTCCCCGACTAATCTCAGAGTCCATCAGTCATCCGGCTAGGACGGGCGGGCTGGGGGCGGGCGCGGGGGCGGACTGGGCGGCGCCCGTCCCTCGTCCCTGGCGCGGGCGGCGCGGTGTGCGGGGGCGGGGGCGGGGGCGGGGGCGGGCGCGGGGGTGGGCGCGGAGGCGGCACGCAGCAGCTTCCCGCCCCACCCCAAACCCGCTGTTGTTGCTGCGGTGGGTGCGCGGGGTAATCCGAGAGGGGCGGGGCGGGAAGGGGCGGGAAGGGGCAGGGGGTCGGCGAGAAGAATCTACTCGTGACGTGAAAGGAGACCCACTCGCCCGGCCTGCGCCGCGCCCGCCCCGTCCCGCCCCACCCCGCCCCGCCGCCGACCCGGACGGAATTTCATTACTGTAGGTTGCCCTTCTCCTCGTCGTCCGCGTGTCTACGAGCAGGTGGACCACGGCGGCACGAGCGGGCTGACGGGTAGTCTGACGGACCGACGGACAGCTCCCGAGGAGGCAGTCTGACGGACAGTCTGACGGACCGACGGACAGCTCCCGAGCAGGCAGTCTGACGGACATTCTGACGAACCGACGGACAGCTCCCGAGGAGGCAGTCTGACGGACAGTCTGACGGACAGCTCGCCGAGGGGGCAGTCTGACGGACCGTACGGGGGCGGGCACGGGGTTGAGGATTACAGGCGACACAGTGCCGCAGGACCGGGACCACCACGACGACCATAAGGCAGCGCGACGGGCCAGGCCGGGTTGGGGCCGGGCAGGGCAGGGGAAGCCAAGGGTCAGCAAATGATGTGGAAGGTAGTGGAGGGGCGGGGCGGGGCGGGGCGGGGCGGGGCGGGGCGCCGGCGGGGCTTAGCAGCCGAGCCCCTAAATGGACGGCGGCGAGACAGAGGCGGGGGCGGGGCCGGGGGAGGGCGGCAGGGAAAAGGGGGAGAGGGAGGGAGAGTTCGTGAATGTCCGGTCCACCGGGTATGATGGCCTCGGATTGGCCCCTGATGGGATTCGAACCCCGGACGACGGGGATGGCGGCCTCTGGCCGGCCGGGCCGAGCCGGGCACAGCCCGGGGGTCGCGTCGGCTGATTGCACGTCATATTGGAGTGCCACTTCGGGCTCGGGTTCGGGTCAGGGCGGGCCAGCCGAGTCGGCGCAGCCGGCCGCGAGGGTTCAAAGGTAGCATCTCCTGCCAGGCGTGGGCGGGGTGGGGCAGACAAGGGGCCGGGAGGGTTGGGGCTTCATACAATATTTTTCGCCTCTTTCCGCGGGTGTTTCAGGACGCAGGGCGGCGTGGCGAGGGGGAGGGGCGGGACGACACCGGCTGACCGTAAGGGCGGCGGTGACCCTCCTCCCCAACGCCCTCCCGAGCGTGAGCCGCCACCAGCACCGCCCGCAGCGCGCGCCCGGTGAAATGTTGCAGTTATGAACTGGGCGCTGCTGGTCGGTGAGGGAGGACGAGGAGGGGTTGGAGGTAGAGGAGGAGGAGAAGGTGGAGGTAGTGGGGGAGGAGGAGGAGGAGGAGGAGGAGGAGGAGGAGGAGGAGGAGGAGGAGGAGGAGGAGGAGGAGGAGGAGGAGGAGGAGGAGGAGGAGGAGGAGGAGGTGGAGGAGGAGGAGGAGGAGGAGGAGGAGGAGGAGGAGGAGGAGGAGGACGTCTCAATCCCCTCCCAGCTGGCCGTCGTCTTCTCTGAGCCGCCGCCGCCGTCGTGTTCGGGGCGCAACGTGGTGGGCGTCACGTGGCCACACTTGGAACTACAATGTCAGGGAAGTGCCTCATTGTGCGCCCCGCCCCGCCCCGCCCCGCCCCGCCCCACCCCACCCCACCCCACCCCACCCCACCCCACCCCGCCCCGCCCCGCCAGCGACCTTACTGTCGAACAATGAGGGCAGCACCAGCCCCCCAGCCTCTCCACCGGCTCTTACTACATTGAGACGCGAGCGGAGCGGAGCGTGTGTCGCACAGACGGCATTCTACGACTCCCCACCTTTTACTGCCATCCTTTATTGATTATACATTTTACGACATGTCTACAGTATTTCGTAGCTCTAGCAGACTTTATTCGTAGCCTACCTCAGAGTATGGCGACAGGTAGGACAACAAGGTTTACGGGCAGTGTTGCCAGAACAGTGGGCGCACATTCCCACGAATACACTTTGTGAGGCAAGGCAGCCTCTCTCCACACATGAGGTTATCTTTTGCCTAGTAGGCAGGCGGAGATATCGGCCTGCCTCAGACAGGTGTAAGGTGTATTCGTGGAAATTTTTTGCTGGTTACACTGTAAAAAAAATTGTTGTAAATTTACAACAAATTTCTTGCGAAGTTTTGTGATGGGTCATGTTGTTGCACAGCAAACTCTTTTGTTTATGTACCAAAATTATTGTAAGATTACAACAAGTTATGTTTGGCAACAACTGTAGCGCGTCGTAACTGGACAGAATTTTTGTTCAGTAACAAATTTTGTTGTGAAATAACATCACATATTTGTTTTAAACAAAAATGACTTCGTTGTTTTTAAACAAACTCTATCATCACAAAAAGTTTGTAATTCATCAACTATTTCCTACAGTGTACAGGTAGGAATTAAAAAGAATAGAGGAGGAGGGAGGAGGAGAGAGGAGGAGAGGAGGAGGGAGGAGGAGGGAGGAGGAGAGAGGAGGAGGGAGGAGGAGAGAGGAGGAGAGAGGACAGAGGAGGAGAGAGATGAGATGAGGAGAGAGGACAGAGGGGGACAGAGGGGGACAGAGGAGGACAGAGGACAGAGGACAGAGGAGGACAGAGAAGGACAGAGAAGTAAGACAGCGTTCTTGGGCATCTCAGCTCAGCAGGACGTCGACCGAGACTTTTTTCCGCGTATACCGGAAGCAGCCTGCAGCGGCAGCAGAACGCTGTCACACTCGCCTCGCGGCATCAAACATTCAGTCTGCTCAATCATTGATCCGCGAGCACTGCATTGTAGCGGCGCGGCGGACATTATTGCCCCAATGTCTCCAGATAAGCACACACGAACACACGTATCACGCACACACACACACGCACACTCACGAAAATACGCGCGCGCGCGCACGCACACCTGCTTCGCGCGAACAGTACGACGTCGGTTTCAGATCGCCAAAAAGTAGAAAGGTCGCCATACAGCAAGGTATAGGTGGTTTGTTGCGAGGAATAAATGAGAAGGGGGGGGGGCGCTTTTCATCTACCATCCCCCCGGTCGTTGTTCACAATATTGTTTGTTATTTCGCAAACGTTTTTCACCAAATCCAGCGGCCAACAATGCAGAGGATGCCCCGCCCGCCCCGCCCAGGCCAGCCCGGCCCAGGGCCCCGGCTCTGTGGGATAGAGTGATGTTTGTTTCAATTACCGCGTACAACAGAGATCAGCAAAATCTGGACCAGGCGGGCCGTGCCCGGGCAGGCAGGGGGGGGGGGGGGACCACAAAAAACACCCAAGGACCTCCCTCCCCCCCCCCTCCTCTCACTACTTTTCTCATCCAAACCACTTTTACCCCCCCTCCCCCCCCCTTCTCTCGCTCTCGCTCTCCCTCTCCCTCTCCGCGCTTTTGGAGGAGCGAATGTGTGAAGCGTTTTAATGCGGCACCGTGATAGCCTTTCACATTCGAGGTCATAAACCATTGTGCTGTGCGCGACTATAAAGGCAAGGGGGTGGGAGCTGTGTGTGGGGGGGGAGGGGGGGGATGGAGAGCGGCCAGAGAGAAAAGAGACACGAGGGAGAGAGGGAGGGAGAGAGGGGGGGAGAGTGGGAGAGAGAGGACGAGCGCGGGAAACGGGGTAGCCAGCCAATCTCCTCCGCTACGCTGCGCTGCGCTGCGCTACGCTACGCTCCGGCTCGGGCCGACTGCCGAACGCAACGACACCGCCACCGCACCGCACCAGTGGGCTTGGCCGGCCCGGCCGCTCTTGTTTGCAGACCGCCGTAGCCGCCGAGAAAAAGGGAGCGCACACAATAATAATAAAAAAAATAAACAACAATAAAACAAATAATAAAAGGAAAATATTAATAAAACGTCGGCGCGAAGCCGCATCGAAAATTAATGGACGTCTGTCATGCTGCTGGGGGTCGAGGCCACCACTGGCGGGGTGGGGCGGGGCGGGGCGGGGCGGGGCGGGGCGGGGCGGCTGAGGCGTGAATTGTGGACGGGGTGTTCTGCAGAGCAAAAAGCAAGAGAACGCCCCTGGCCGACAGGCATCGAGAGCGGGGCGGCGCGGGGCGGGTGATTCGAATCTATGCGGCAACCACGAGCAGAGACGTGACGTGCAAGGAAAGGGGATAAAAAGGCAAAAACAATCGAGAAATACTGGTAGATGTGTGAGTCTCAAGACAAAGGACCCAGCGAGTGGGTTAGCGCAGCGCGAGGCAAGTGCGTGCGGCGCGTAGGCTACCCCCAGCAGCACTGCGCAGCCACGGGGTGAGGCGCCCGGCAGGTAGGCAACCGCGACACTCAGGTGCACGAATGGCTGCCTACCCCGCGCCGGGCAGGCGTCCACGCGCCGCGTTGCGGAAGGGCGGGGTGGGCCGGGCCGAGCCGGGGAAAGGCGGGGCGGGGCGGGGCACGGCGACGCGGTGCGGTGGGTCATTCGGTGTCACACGTGTCTGACCACACCGCCCGCGCCCGGCCGGTACGCGTCTCCCCGGCCACCTAATTGGGCGAGGGGGGGAAGAGTCTTATGCCTTATTCATAGCAGCCCTCTCCGGCCGGTGCGGCCCGGGGTGCGGCCCGGGGTGCGGCGGGGTGCGGCAAGGACCAGTCGGCTTACCTGATATGAAGAGCAGGGGCACGAGCACGGCGGCCGCGAGGGTATCCAGCAGCGGCGACCTCCGGCCCCGGTGCGCCGTCCCGCGCGCACAGGCGCCCCCGCCGACGGCCACGTCGTCCAGGATCATGTCTTCCACGGGCGGCGCGGCTTTAGCAGCAGGGCGCCATGGTCCGGACAAAGTTTGTAGTCCGCGCCCCGGCCCGGCCCGGCCGGCCAGGCTGCTGCGCAGGCGAGTGAGGAGGAGGAGGAAGGGGAGGCGAAAATCCTGCCGGCCTCAGCCTCAGCCTTGCGTGCCGTCAGCCTGGGAGGGACAACACGCACAAGTTCTCGTCAGGTCGCAAAGTCAGCCCCAAGAACAACAACGCCGGCGCGGCATGGCCGGGCTTATCAACAACACACACACACACGCGCACGCTCGCACTCGTGCACACACACACACACGCGCGCGCACTACACAACACGACACGCGCGGGTACGCGCCGGCGGCGCGGGCGAGTCGAACGACGCTACGGTCGGCGCTGGCGCGGAGCGGCGCGGCCTGGCGGTACGGCGCGGCGCAGCACGGAGCCGATGTGGACAGCGCGCCGCACGGACGTCAACTGAGCTGGTCCGCTCCGCCGGCCCGCTCCGGGGGCGGCGGCGCGCAGGGATGCTGCACCACCAGGGGGCGCCACTGTCCCGGGGGCCACCTGCCCTGGCAGTGCTTCACTTGTGAGTGCGAGTGAGACGGGGATATCCCTCCCGATGCTTGCCATGGTGCTAACGTTGTGAATTCGCAAAGGTGGAAAATGCAAAACTTTCGAGGTGGTGTCGAACCCGTGACATCTGACTGACGCGCCATGCCTGATCCCACTGCGCTGCCGCAGCGGCAAGAGGCCGTGGTGCAACGGCTCGTGTGCGTTACACTCGTGAGAAGTTTTGCCTACTTATCTGGCACGCGGCGATATTCGGCAATTTTGTCAGAGCTACCCTCCTACACACTACGTATACTGGTTATTAAAAGAAAGTGAGAAAAGTAGGTCAGAAAAATTGAGCTTCCGTCCCAGCCTGGGCCTTGCCGTGCGGGAGGGGGCACCGCCGGAGGTGGAAAGGCGGTCCGGGGCCAAATGTCGAATTCATAAGTGGTCCAACACCGACCCAGGCCACGTGACACCCTGGCGGGGGGCGATACCCGCCGCGGGGTAGACGCGCCGCCCTGCCCTCTCTTCCTAGAGGTAAATTTGGCTAAAAAGACTTGGCACTCCTGGAGGACCTCGTGGAGGGCGTCCTGGCCAATCAGCGTCCATGCTGAGGGGGTGCTGCGGGGCGCCCCGCGGCGGGGGCGGCGGGGGCGGCAGGGGCGGGGGGGGGGGGGGGGGGGGGGGGGCGGCGGCGGCGGCGGCGGCCCCGGGGGGAACACGGCCAAGCAGCCCGTCCTCATTGGCCAGGGAGGGCGGGGGAGAGGAGTCGGGAGGCGACAACACGAGAGAGGGAGAGAGAGAGACAGGGGGAGGGGGAGGGGGGTGCGGAGAACCAAGGGGTTGGAGGGAGAGAGAAAGCAGGTGGCTGAGGGCAAGGAAAACACGGCTAAAGGAGAAGGGGCGTGAGGGGATTGTCTTTCGCGCTCTCGTCGCGTAGCCGGGCTGGCACACCGCAGAGCACCGCACCCCGCCCCGCCCCGCCCCGCCCCGCCCCCGGCCGCGCCCTGCCACGCCGCAATCGCCGGCCCCGCGGGAATAGAACAACGCTGCTGCTGTACGCTCCGCCCGCCCCACCACGCCCCGCCCCGCCCCGCCCCGCCCCGCCCTGCACGGCCGTCAGCGCGCCACGCTCCACCACCGCCTGGCTCACATGACGCAGGCTACCCTGCACCCAAAGGAACACGTGTCGAGGGCGGCGCGGTATCTCGGGAGGGTGCTTCTCATTTTTACGTGGTGTGCCGTGCCGCCAAGGCAAAGCGGCAGGGGCGGGGCGGGGCTGGGCGGGGCGGGGCGGGGCGGGGCGGGGCGGGGCGCGGCGGGGCGGGGCGGGGCGGGCGCGGGAATCTGCTCTGCATAACGCTGTTCATAACGACGGGGAGGAGACGGCAAAGCTAGACCTCGCCGAAGACGTACCGTCCTTTCCTTTTTCGCAGGGAGCCCCCTGCCCCCTTCAAGGGGCCCCCATTGCCCCCGCACCGCCCTGCCCTGCCCTGCCCTGGAGCCCCAGGCTTTGATTTCTCTCCCTCTTCATGCGCGACACGTTTTCGCGACAATTTTTCTTCGCACGCCCGAAACCTTCACCCCACCCCCTGCACCCCCTTCCTCCCCGTTCTGCTCCTACTCGTGCCCCTTCCCTCTACAAACGGTTCCCCCAACCCGCCATTCCAGTTGCCGGCGCGGCGCGGCGTCGCCTACAGTCTGCCTCCCGAAGCGTTTTGCCAGTTAGAAATATTTCTCGGTAAAATTACTGCTCGGTCCGTACTGAAGCAATTCGCTTCCAGGGCCAGGCCAGAGATGAGAAAGAAAAAGAAACCGCGCGTGTTCGAATCGAGTAACATTTCGCAGCGGACAGAGCAGCAGGCGTCTCTCCCCCGCGCCGCGCCGCACGAGTTGGGAGGGAAAAGGGGAGAATTTAGTGGAGTTCTCTCTGCCGACTCGACTGCCATATGATGCGAAGAGTAGTGAAGCACGAGTAGCCCAAGGCTATGGCTCAAGGCTACAGAGGGGCGTTCTCATTATATTACAAAACGCGCGTATTGGCTCCGATGCAGCACTACGTCACACCCGCGCAGTACGAATGCGGTAGGAAATCTTGGTTCAATGCACACGGGAAAAAACTTCGTCCTGGTTTTCAAGCAGCGACGGAAACCCCGTGTATTTTCTCCATAAGAGCTGCTTGTTTTTTCCAAAACTGTTTGCAAACCAAGACGTCGTTTTCCCCGTGCAGGCGTGGTTTTATGGGGGGGTGGGGGGCGATAGGGCGCGATTGCCCGCCTCCCACTCCGGTCAGGTCTGAAGGCCACCTGAAAGGTAGGCAAAATTAGTTGTAGGCAATCCACAGCACATCGCCCCTCCCGTCAGCTCGACTTAGAACCGCGCCTGGTTCACTGATTCCTGATCAAGTTGGGATGTTGGGATGTTCAAGTTGGGGAGAAATGTGTACGCGATACAGAACAAGGTTTACTGGCAGGTTTACGCAGAACAGAGGATACTGAGAGTGCATAGTTTTCGACCCCTCCCTCAGCCTCCTGTAGGCCTGTAGGCGGGGCGGGGCCGGGCCTCGGCCACACAACACCACAGCACCTTGTATTGCTCTTGACCTCGCCCCGGCCTCAGCCCCGGCCTCAGCCCCGGCCCGCTGATCTCGAACCCGTAATTGACAGATTGTTGTTGTCTATCGAGTTTGACGGCGAGTCGGAGCGGCGCGGCGCGGCGAGGCGAGCAGCATAGCACTCCCGGCCGCCTCCGCCTCCTCATCACCTCTCAGGCGCCTCCCCCACCAGGGCTGCTAGAGCGGGGCGGGGCGGGGCGGGGCGGGGCGGGCAGCCGCGGAACAGCGGGAAAACTGAAGTGAAATAATGGGAACTCAGCACAATACCGGAGAGGGGACAACTACCTTTAAAACTGCGTGGTTGATGACACTTTAGTTCAGCCAGCAGTGGCTTGCTTATTGGCCCCGCGGAACGAGCGGTATGGTGTATTTAATCCGTTGCCTGTAAATATCGGAGTCCCAACGCCTCGGCATTGTGTTTCACCACCGCGCTCAGAAGTGGACGAGTGGCACACACTTGAGGGCGGCTGACAGGCTGATAGTGTTGGTTTGGGGTGCGGGGCGGGGCGGGGCGGGGCGGGGCGGGGCGGGCAGGGCCCCGCGAGGGGCGCAGCGCGGTGGGGCAGGCCGGCCGGCCGGGGCGCTAACGAACAGCAGCTAATCCAATGCTGGTGCGGGCCCAGTCACGTCTCGGGGAGGTGGGGGAGGGGGGGGGGGCAAACCCTCCCCAGCCCAGCCCAGCCAGCACCAGCCAGACTGGCACCTTCCCTTCGCCCCCACCCCACCCTCTCCTCAAATCCGGCGAGTTGAGATTTCACGAGAGGACGGGTCTGTCGGGGCGCCACGCGCACACACGCACGCACCCTACCCTCACAGCCGAGGAAGCGGTACTCTGTAACAGTGCACTCGTCACGGCCGTCACGGCACGACTCGTCACAGCGTCAGCGCCGCGCCAGAGCAGCGCGACGGCCGCGTGACGAACACGTGACGATGCGTGAGGATGACGTGTGACGGGGGCGGTAGTCCCGAGAAGGGCCCGTCGTGCCGGGATGGGCGGTCAGGTCCAAGGTCCAAGGTCCATGTTTGGGGCCGGGGGGGCCGGGGGCCGGGGGCCGCGGGGGCCGGGGGCCGCGGGGGCCGGGGGCCGCGGGGGCTGGGGGCCGCGGGGGCCGGTGGCCAGAGGCCGGGGTGGACGCCGCCATGCCTCACCTATAGCCGCAGCCGAGCCGCCGCCCCCGGGCCGAAGGGAGCAACTGGGAATTGATTTCAAAGTAATGGACTGAATAAACAAGGTCGGGTAGGGTCGTGTGTGTGTGTGTGTGTGTGTGGTGGGAGAAGGTCCTGGAAGGTCCTGGACCGGCCCAGACTAGGAGTGGAGAGAAGGGTGGCCAACTTACCTGTGACGTGCGCGGCATGCCTTAGCAGGACGGGGCGGGGACGGCGGGGGCCGCGGGGGCGGCAGGGGCGGCGGGGGCCAGTGCTGTGATTTGGAGGGGGGTGAGGGTGGAGGTAGGCTACTGCCACCTGCAAGGAGACGGTGTGGTCGGAGGAGAGGGGGAACACGGACGAAGAAAAGCGAGGGTGCAGACCTCCGCTCCGGCTCCTCTACGGCTGGGGCGGGGCGGGGCGGGGCGGGGCGGGGCGGGGCGGGCGGGGATAGAGGGAGAGCCAGACACACCGCTGTGTGATCACGCTGATCCGTAAGGGCTTACCGCTGAGCGGGTCCCGCCACGCCCGGCACCACCTCGCCCCCTCCCCACCCCGGCCACCCCACCAAACCCCTAACCCGCTCTTTTTTGTCCCCTCCCCTCCCAGCCTACACTCCCCATTCTCGACTCCCTTGATCACTCGAAATCCAGAATCTAGCAGTTTGAAATGCTAGGCATAAGGGGAGGGTATGTCTGCATGCATGCACACGGGGCCTGGCGGGGCGGTATAGGACGAGTCCGGGTCAGAAAGAGTCGCCGTCGATACCCCGTGCTGCAGCGCCAGCGGTTGGCACGGCGCGGAGTATTGCTTGCCGATACGGGTGCCCGGGTCGGGTGCCTCTACTACGCGGACAGCCATAGCCGACTGATTTACAAGATCGCTCTCGCACTTCCGTCCTTGTCGTACCTATTGCGGTGCTGTATGATGGGCAGGGCAGGGCCCCATAAGTGCGACAAGGACAGAGGAGCGGGAGCGATCCTTGGCAGGTCAATGATACCATCTGGCACACCCCGCGGATCAGTGCTGAGTGGTGAGCCCCCCCCCCCCCCCCCTCCCCCACAACCTGCTCTATACGCCACATGACATGGGTGACTCTTTGAATCCGCGCAATAGGTTTTACCGAGCAGAGAGTGCATGGGACTCAAGGAATCGTCTTACCTCTAGAAGCACAGGGCGTCCAGGGCTGCCAGGGTGTCCAGGAGGGCGTCCAGGGTGTCCTCTGGGCAACTGAACAAGTTCTGAACATGAAGTGAAGATGCAAAGGACGCCATACATCGTACAACTGGCTGCCTGCTGGAAAGAAAAGGCCTCCATTACATCTCGCATCAAACGACACTTTCAACCTTCACATTCTATACGAACGAAACTCTGACAGGTGGAATAAATTAAAGAAGGATTCAAACGTGGCAGTTTTACTTCGCCCGCGAAAGAGAGACGTGCGAGGCTGCGGCACCGGCATCGCCTCCAGCACACATTACATTCAAAATTGGGGTTAGGTTCTTCAACTTTTACATCTCTCGATTATTACTGAAATGTTTTAACAGCACGTAATGGCGATGGAAAGTAATCTTCCCCTATGCTTCGTTTTTCGATCTGATGTGTAATATTTAAAGAGCAGTTTAGTCGAGTTTAGTACAGCCGGAAAGAGGAGGATGGGGGAGCGAGACAGCCTTAAATAAACTGTACTTACCAATCCACCGAGCAGTATGATTTTCTCTGCACTAATTTTCAACTCACTGCTACTGTAAATTTGCTCCAAATAACTAGAAGTCGAAACAAAACGCGGAACTACATTAAAACCGGAATTACAAATTCATCCCCCGAAACTATCTTCGTCCACTGACCGGCCGCTGGTCACGTTACGTTTAACCGAGGATGGGATGAACTTGCTGCCAACCCCTGAATGATAACAAGTTGTCTCTGCTGATTGTGGTTTGGGATACCGTAGTCCGCAGTGGGTTAAAAGTTACCGTTATTAAATTCATAAAAATCACTCCGTCTAGTTAAATTTAAATTTGTTTTTTATTCATCTCGAAGCCAGAGATAACAATCGCAGCGACCGTTCACTTATCGTTAAATTTATTTGTGCCAGCACTTGCTGCGCGCGAATATTTCAAATCAGGCTATTCCAGCTTGAAGCAGATCAGAAAGAAGCTGCATTCACTGGGGCGGGGCCGGTCGAGAATTGACATTACTTATTATGCTCCTTGGCTCATGTTGTTCCGTTTCAATATTTCATTGCGTCCATATTTATTTCTCTCTCCAATAACTCTATGCGTGCGGGTGTTTTAGTAAACACTTAATCGTACGCCGGTTGCCGGTTCGCTTACCGCTCGCAGCCGGACCTCGAGCCCCCGTGATTGACCTCAATGCGAACGGCGCTCTCGTGGGCGGTGAAAAATACTTAATCCCCAGCCACTTAAGTTAGGGGTCAGGTTCAGAGAGCACATGACGCGCGGGGGCGGGGCGGGGCGGCGGGGGGGGCGGCGCGGGGCGGGGCGGGGCGGGCGCGAGCGTGCCGGCCCGGCTTGGCCCGGTCTGAGGACGGCAACTCCCACACACACAACCGCACGCGCAGGGTATTCGTAAAAGGGCGGGGGCGCGGAGGGGGGTAGGGGGTCATTGCCCTCGCCTGAGCGCCCCAGAGAAGCGCCGAAAAGTGCCCCAAAAGAGCGCCGGCGAACGCCAGAAAGCTTCACCCACTGACAAAAAAAAAAAAAAAAAAAAACTTTCTACGCCGTAGACTCAAAGGTCGGCAGGTGAGGATCTTCCAACACTGTTTCAAAAACCCATAGTAGTGAAAACCGCAAACCGTAAAGACCGTTATTGTAATCGGAAAAAACTGTAAAAAAAAACTGTACATTCAGCGTCGTCTTCCCTACAAATTACAATACTTTTACGGTTTATTATTGTGTTTAGGAATAACGGTGTTAACCGTTGTTAAAACTGTGTTTTTTGTTTGTTTGTTTTTACATTAATGGTATGGCGGGCAACAACCTAAAGTGCATTACGGCGCTGCACGTGCAACGCCTCCCGGCCCGGCCCGGCCCGGCCCGCAATGCATATTCAGAAACAGGAAGACCCGCCCGGCCGTGTTTCGGACAGTCAGGTGGGTGTCGAGGGCGGTGGGGGCGGGGCCGTTGCTCTACAGCCAAATCACACACTGTTTCAATGTAGCTTTTCGTACTCATTTGCGAATGCTTCATTCATTGAGGAGAATGCTGTGGACTGGCCTAAGGACTCGCCGGCTGGGGGATGCGGAAAGCTAATTAGGTCACCCGGGCGGGGTACATAGCAAGGAACAAATGACCCCGTGGAGTGTATTAGTCCCAAGAGGGAAACAACTCTAAAATTTTTGTACACCCACGCATTCAGAAATTTAAAAAAAAATCAGACAAAAAAAAAGAAAAATTAAGAAAAGTTTTATAAAAATTAAAGCAAAACTTGCAAAAATGTCAATAAAAATTCAATAAAATATTTACACTGAAATTCAGAGGTATTTACCCCTCTTTAGTCCGTTGTGGTAGTGCACATAATTTAAATAAGGTAAAGTATGAGGCAGTTTGCAGTCGGAAAACGAGATAATGATAGGATAGGACTTTGCGCAGCGAGGGCAGCGCTGGGCAGCGCAGGGCAGCGCAGGGCGGCGCAGGGCAGCGCAGGGCAGCGCAGGGCGGCGTAGGGCGGCGCAGGGCAGCGCAGGGTAGTGCAGGGCAGCGCAGGGCGGCGTAGGGCGGCGCAGGGCAGCGCACGGCACCTGTCTGTAACTTGCTCGTATTACTTACACAGGGCTGCTACGTCGCTACGCACCGGCATAGATTTGCACGGAGGGAGGGGGATGTGTAAGGACCGTGTAAGGAAGTGAATTAGCATACCAACGTTTTGTCAACTCGACGCCTCGATCAGAATAACTATCGGGTTATTGGGGAAGTGGTGGGGTGGGGTGGCGAAGGGGGTTGGGGGGAGGGGGGGGGGAGGGAGAGTGGTTTTGTTGAGTGGGGCTGGGCCCTGGGCGTTGACTAAGCCCACCGAGCCCCTGCTCCTCAGTCCAACGCTGCACCATGTCCGAGGTGGTCATTTCTGGTATCGGCTGCAACTTCCACCTGAGCGGTGATGTGGAGGACTTTGGGCGGAACCTGCTCGCCAACAAGCAGCTCGTCGACAGGACAAACCGCTGGAAAGATGGTGAGTGCTCCAAGACCCCTAGCTCATGTTTGTCATCTCCCTCTGTTGGAGTCAGCCAGTCTTGAGAGTCTTATGCCACCTGCAGGCACGTTCTCGGCCGTGTGTGGCCAGGTGGCCGTCGAACACTTTGACGACAGTTTCTTCGGGATCAGCAACAAGCTCGCCGATTCTACGGACCCCACGTCCAGGATCGCGATCATGCGCAGCTTCGAGGCCATGGTGGACGCAGGTAACAACCCCAATCATTTTAAGTCTCACGAAACTTTCATACTCGAGTTTTATTCGCTAAATGGCATGGCACTGCTCGCACCACCCAGGTTACCATCCGGCGGCAATGAGGGGCAGCAACACGTGCGTGTTCTCGGCCGGCGGCGTGTGCGAGTACGAGCAGACAGGCTTGGACTGGGCCAACCGCAACATGTTCGGCTACGTCATCATGGGCATGAGCCGGGCCATGCTGTCCAACAGGCTGTCGTACTACTTCGACCTCAAAGGTAGGCCTGCAGGCAGAAAGTGATCCGTTACACCCAACTCTCATGTGTGCACTGTTAAACCAAGTATTCAATAACTGCTCAACACCTGTATGTGTGCGACTTCCAGCCTAGCACGCGCAAGTGTGAAACTCCGCAGTTGTTCAATTTAACGTGTCAAACTCGTTAGTTGTACACTTGTAAGTGTTCAACTCAACAATTGTACAAGTGCGAGTGTTCAACTGCCCCGTGCAACACTATCCTTGTTGAGCACTTGCAAGTGCACAACTGTCGAGTTAAACACTTAGAAGTGTACAACTGGCGAGTTAAACACGCGAAATTGCACAATTGCCGATTGCGCACCCTCACGTGCCAGGCTGGAAGTTGTAGAAATACAAATGTTGAGCAGTTGTACACTTGGTTTAACAGCACTGTAACTCAAAGGGTGACAAATTTGTGGCGACACACCCCAAAAGGAAACTTCCCTAATTTGTGACCTTTTCTTCGGTGACACTTACGAGTTACCTTTTATTTCGCCAAAAGCTCCGCGTGTGGCCGAAACAGTGATGGTTGTGACTGTTTTACGGTCGCACGCGGAGCTTTTGGCGACAAAATAGTCAGCAAAAAAAAGGTCACACGCAAGTGTCGCCGAAAAAAAGGTCACAAATTAGGGAAGTTTCCAAATTCGGCAACACATCGGTGTGTCGCCGATGTAAGGTCACATGTGTGACCTTTAAAATTACAGTGAGTATGTGCCGGACATGATCCTCCCACGCACGACTTTGCTTGCAGGACCTAGCATATCGGTGGACAGCTCGTTCGCGGGCGCACACCTGGCCCTCAAGCAGGCCGCCGCCGCCATCCGGGAGGGGCAGTGCGACGCGGCCCTGGTCGTGGCGGCCAGCGTCGCGCGCCTCCCCGAAACCTCGATGCAGTTGCACACGCTGGGCCTCGCGACGGCCGAAGGGATCACCAAGAGCTTCGACAACAACGGTAGGCAAAGTTTTTCTTGTTTCTTTCTTTATTTTTCTTGGGTTTTTCGTTCTGAATTTTTCTGAATGTTTTTACACTGCTGGAAATCCAAGTGTACGAGTGTCGCTTACTTGTAGGTGAGCAAATAATTTCACTCATTTGTAGGTGAGCAAATAAATTCACTCACTCGTAGGTGAGCAAATAAATTCACTCACTTGTAGGTGAGCAAATAAATTCACTCTCTTGCAGTTCAGCAAATAAATTCACTCACTTGTAGGTGAGCAAATAACCATTCACTCACTTGTACCTACAAGTGACCGAATAGTTATTTGCTCACCTACAAGTGAGTAAATGGTTATTTGCTCACCGACAAGTGAGTGAATTTTTTTGCTCACCGACCAGTGAACAACATTCGTCCACTTGAATTTCCAGTGTATTTTATTTTTCTTAAAATTTACCTGTAATAGAATTTTTTTCTGAATTGTGGGGTGTGCCAGTTGTATGCCACTCGACGCTCCACTTAAAACATTCAGTTCGGGGCGTTTTTATTCCCTCACGGAAGCGCGACCACATTGTGGTCATGCCGCACTTCGTGTTTTCCCGGTGTTCTCGACCTCGACGCGCTTGGCGTGCCTGTGCGCAGGGACCGGGCCGGTGCGGAGCGACGGGGTGGTCGCCATGCTGCTGCAGCGGGGCGACCAGGCCAAGCGCTGCTACGCCAAGCTGCTGGCCAGCGACATCGAGTTCTTCGCGCCCCAGTGCGCGCTGGACTTCTCCTTGCCCAGCGCGGTCGGCATCTGCGACTTCCTGCGCCGGCTGTACGCGAAGCACAACATCGACCCCAAGACGATCGCCTACCTGGAGGCGGACGGCAACGGCCGCAAGGTCCAGGACGCGAGCGAGCTCAACGCCATCGACAGGGCGCTGGTGCAGGAGGCTGCGCGCTCCGAGCCGCTGCTCATCGGCTCCGTCAAGAGCAACCTCGGGCACATGGACTCCGTCAACGGCCTCGCCGCCATCTGTAAGGTCGTCGTGGCCATGGAGTCGGGCACGATCCCGGCCACCATCAACTACCAGGAGCCCAACGCCCAGGCCACGGGCTTGGTGGAGGGCAGGCTCAGGGTGAGTGTGCGCGGCGAGGCGAGGCGCGGCGCCGGGGTGGGGTGGTGCACTGGCACTGTAAGCCGCGGTGAACCCTGCAGCACTGTAGCGCACGGGGAATTACACACCCAAGAAAGCGTGTTCTTGGATCATGCGCATTGTACTTTGAATCGAGTGCCATGTACATGATCAAGTACCAATGTTCTTGCGCCTGTGGGCTCGAATGAGCCCCGATTTGTTATCAAGTTGTTCCCCTTCGCGCTTGAAATGAGACCTATATTCTTGGTTTAAGGCTAAATTGGGCTTCGATGAAGCACCAAGCACCGTATTGTACTTGAGCCAGTCAAGAACACGCTCACTGTAAATTGAGGAGTCAGCATTCTCGCTCCCAGAGAAGCGAGTTTTTGACCCAAATTTTAATGCTCTCCCAGGAGCAAGATTGTTTTATCTCGCTCAATTAGAGCATGCATTCTATTCTTTTCGCAATTTGATCGCTCCATTGGAGAAAGATTACATTATATCGCTCAAACTGAGTGACTTCAGATGACTCAGATTGAGTGAGCTAAAGAAATATCGCTCTGTAGGAGCATCTCAAATCCATGTCGCCCTTTTTGAGCATTATTAAAATATGTCGCTTGTTTTGAGTCAGAATTCATTCTCCTCAATTTACAGTGCTTCTCTGCGTGCACCGTTGCACACGGTGAACGTCACTGTAAGCTACGGTGAAGGTCACTGTAAGCTACGGTGAAGGTCACTGTAAGCTACGGTGAATGTCACTGTAAGCTACGGTGAAGGTCACTGTAAGCTACGGTGAAGGTCACTGTAAGCTACGGTGAATGTCACTGTAAGCTACGGTGAATCAGGGTGCATCACTGTAGCTTACAGTGAAATTCGTCGTAGGCTTTTATCAGTGTGAGGACGGCGCCGGGCACAAAAGACTAATGCCCACCGCGGCCCTCCCCTCCCCCTCCAGGTCGTGGACAAGAACACGCCGCTGCAGCTGCGGGACGGCAGCGTGGTGGCCGTCAACAGCCTCGGGCTCGCCTCCACGGTGGGCCACTCGGTGCTCGCGGCGAACCCCCGCGGCCCGCAGCGCGCCCAGCAGGACCCCGCGCACCACCTGCCCCGCCTCGTCACCTTCTCCGCCAGGACGGAGGAGTGGGCCGCGAAGGTCGCGAACAAGGTGATGCACGCAAAAAGCATGTTAGCTGCTATGGTATCAGCAAAACACTGTGAAACCAAGTGTTCAACTGTTCAACACTTGTAAGTGTGCAACTTCCAGTATAACAGGTGCATGTGTGCACCTCTGTATCTGTGCAATCGGAAGTGTCAAACTCGCTAGTCGTACACTTGTAAGTGTTTAACTCGACAGTTGTACACTTGCAAGTGTTCAACAAGGGAAATGTTGAACGGGGAAGTTGAACACATGCAAGTGCACAAATTTCGAGTTAAACACTTCCAAGTGTACAACTGGCAAGTTCGACACTCGGAGTCGCACAAATACCGAGTTGTACACTTGGACGTGTAAGACTGGAAGTTGCACACATTCAAGTGTTGAACAGTTGCACATTTGGTTTAACACTAAAGAATATTGCTACCACTGACAACCTTTTTCCTATTCGTGCAAAATGATTTGTAGGAGTTGCAAAAAAGTTATTGGTGGCAGCAAAATTATTTTGCTGTCACCATAGTAATAAAAGTGTTTGCTA
The DNA here is from genome assembly GCA_033675135.1 of Frankliniella intonsa. Classification (NCBI taxonomy): domain Eukaryota; kingdom Metazoa; phylum Arthropoda; class Insecta; order Thysanoptera; family Thripidae; genus Frankliniella; species Frankliniella intonsa. The sequence continues at coordinate 2,322,502 of CM066252.1, read as the reverse complement.
AACCAGCTTACCCTTCTTTGCGTGTGACTGCGGGGCGCGACACGCGCGGACAGGCGGGCGTATCGAGTCGGGGTCCTCGTTTCTGAACAACTTATCCGTTCATTCCAGATACAAAATGCTCCGTTTGACATCAACTACTACCGCCTGCTGCACGACGTTTTCAGCGAGGACATCAGAGGGCTCAACTACCGGGGATTCACCATCTGCCCTCCGGCGGCCGGGGAGACTCCCACCATCGCGGTAAGTCGGGTGACTCGCTTGTCCTGCACTGTTAAACCAAATTGTCATGTGACGATAAATATTGCTACGAATATTTCGTCGCAAGGGCTGTCTGTGCATGAAACAGTCGTCACATGACATAGATTTCGCCACTTGACACGAATCTTTCGTCACATGACATGAATCTTTCGTCACATGACATGAATCTTTCGTCACATGACATGAATATTTCGTCACATGACATGAATCTTTCGTCACATGACATGAATCTTTCGTCACAGGACATGAATCTTTCGTCGCACTGTGATGAACCATTTGCCATGTGACGAAACTTTCAAAAGTAAAATTTAGCACTGACTTTGTCGTAATGAGACGATTGCGATGTACATTTTACGCCGCTGATATACCATGCTTTCTAACCTACTTGGAACCCTCCACAGATGCTGGAGAAGCGCACGGTGTGGTTCGTGTACTCGGGGATGGGCAGCCAGTGGGCGGGCATGGGCGCGGCCTACATGCAGCTGCCGGTGTTCGCGGAGACCATCGAGCGCCTGCACGCCGTGCTGCTGCCGCACGGCGTCGACCTCAAGGCCATCCTGACCGAGACCGGCCCGCAAGCCTTCGACAACATCCTCAAGTCGTTCGTGGGCATCACGGCCTGCCAGATCGCCATGACCAACGTGCTCAAGGCCGTGGGCGTGACCCCGGACGGCATCGTGGGCCACTCGGTGGGCGAGCTGGCCTGCGGGTACGCAGACGGCTGCCTCTCGGAGGAGCAGACCCTCCTGTCGGCCTACGCGCGCGGCATGGCCTCCAACGGTGTCCCGCTCATCAAGGGCATGATGGCTGCGATCGGTAAGTCCAGCAGCGCCTCTTCACTAGACATCCAAGAGAACGAATGTCACACACTTGCAGTTGTGCGATGTTTTTTTACACACTTGTAGCTTGTATGCGAGCGACAAGTCTTTCACACACTTACACTTACCATAGCTCTGTAAATGAGCACATACATGTACTGTGTGAATCATTTGTCGTACACCTACAAGTGTATGTTAAAAAAAATCGCTGCAAGTGAGCCATAGTCGTACACTTGGATGATCAGCACAGACAGACAAGACTTGCTGTCACAGCTCAGCAAACCTAATTGCTAATATAGCGCCTACATGTTGTGTTTTTTCTTCGCTAGGACAGCAAAAGTATCGTTATCATAGCAATCGCTTTGCAGATGCTGCAAAGCGGTTTGCACAATTAGCTGTGTAGTTTGCCGTAGCAGCTACTTTTTTTTACTGATGTTGCGAAAATGAATTGCGAAGGCGCTATATCAGCAAGTGTTTTCTCTCCGTGAGGGAGCACCCACACTCTGCCCTGCTTCTCTCCCAGGTCTCGGGTACAGCGAGGTGCTGCCCCTGCTGCCGCCCACCATCGACGTCGCCTGCCACAACTCGGCCACCAGCTGCACGCTCTCCGGCCCCGCCGAGGACGTGGAGCTCTTCGTCCAGGAGCTGACTGCCCAGGGCGTGTTCGCGCGGATGGTGAACGTCTCGGACATCGCGTACCACTCCCGGTACATCCAGACGGCCGGGCCGCTCTTGCTGGACTGCCTCAAGGAGACCATCCCGGAGCCCAAGGCCCGCTCCAGCAAGTGGGTGTCCACCTCCGTGCCCTTCGACCAGTGGGTGCGTTGCGTCCGCCGACGACTGGATTTTGCCCTTTTGATGCCGGGGGAATCGAGGGGGAAACAACTCTAAAATTTTTGTACACCTCGTAATTTTAAAAAAAGTTCAAAAAAATTACAAAAATTCACAAAAAAAAATCCAAAATTCACAAAAATTCAGAGAAATTCAGGAAAACTTCGCTCAAAAATTCAATTACAATTTTTAAAAATCAGAAAAACTCAGAGAAATTTGGGAAAATTCAGGAAAATTCACAAAAATTCACGACATTTGTACACCAAAATTTAGAGTTGCTTCCTCCTCGGGTGGAATGCGTTTCTTGGGTACTCACCGACACTGACGACGCGTTTCCGACCCCCAGGATAGCGATGAGGCAAGGTACTGCTCGGCCGAGTACATGACCAACAACCTGCTGAGCTCGGTGCTGTTCGAGGAGGCCCTGGCCTTCATACCCAGCAGCGCGGTGCTGGTCGAGATCGCCCCGCACGGCCTGATGCAGGCCATCCTGAAGCGCGCCCTGCCCGACAACGTGCACATCCCGCTGGCACAGCGCGCTCACCCGGACCCGCTGCGTCTGCTGCTCACCGGCATCGGCAGGTGGGGCCCGCCTCGCAGCTGCACGCCAACACGTCTTGGCGCCCAAGCAGCTTTTCAAGGAAGCTGCTTGGAAATCAAGACATTGATTTTATTAATACCGTATGCACCTAGCAAACTTATCTTGGAATGGAATACATCGGTTTCCGTTTCTTCTCGCACAGGATGTCTTTGTCGTCCATTGCGCCCAAAGTAGCTTGCCTGTATCCAGATGTAGAGTTTCCCGTACCACGAGGGACGCCTTCGTTGGCAGGTCTGGTGCCCTTCAAGGCAGACGAATCGACGCTGAATGACATCTTTATCATGTGGGAGGAAGTGGTGAGTGCAGTAGAAGTTACTTGAAAGCATGCTAGATGACAGAAAATAAATGCAAAATTGATGTGCATTTTTTGATTTGTGATAATTAGAAAATGCCTCCGGTCAGTTTGTGCTCTGACTCCCCCTACGTGACAATCAGCGGATCGCGCGTTTTCCCGCTGTCAGAGAAATTGGTGAGTGTTTCCCCGACTGTGTTAATTCATAGTATTGTGATGTTTAACTTATTTAACGTTTACAAATAAAAAAATTGTCGCCACGTCACAGATGCTGATGTGGCAGGCAGCTCGCTCTAAAGATGACGACAATAACTGGAGGTTCTCAGTGGAAAATGTCATCACGAAACAGTGGATGGTTATCCCTACAAAAGGTTAGTGGGTGGCTGCGTTCGTCGTGCACACTAAACCAACTAGCTCACGCACACAACTCACTTGCCCTCCTCTGCCTCACAGAGCGCCTGCTGGTCTCGGCACAGTGCCTGCCGGCCTCGTCAGAGTCGCAGCTCGTGTACTACGACGCGGAGAAGAAGCCCGAGATCGCGGTGTGTGGTCGCATCGACATCGAGGCCCCCGGGAAGAAGATGCTGGCGCCGGCCTCGCTCGATCCTCTGGAGGACGACGCCATCGAGCTCTCCAAAGAGGAACTGTACGGAGAACTCGCCTCCAGAGGCCTCGAGTACAACGAGTATAACAAGACGATCAACTCCATCCGAATGGGTCGCCGAGGTATGCCATCCTGCCTGCACCATATTGGCTGTATCAGCCTAAGTGCTGTCGAGACAGCATGACAGCAACAGCACGACAACACCTATTACCCCACCCCACCCCCTCCCCCGCTTAATAACTATTTTCTGAATCGAAAATTTATCTTTGCGAGCCGAGATGGCAATATTGGGGCAGTAATAGAAAGAAAACTGTTGTTTGAACACTATGAAAAATAGTCGTAGGTTTACGGGAAAATTTTCCACGAAGTGCTATTGTAAAATTATAATTGCAAATCGTAAAATTACAAGCACTACATATCGGCTTAAACTTTATTCGCGAGCACAAAAGGCCATCATAAATTTACAACATATTCCGTAAATCGTAATTTACAAAATTTATCGTAAGTCAACAAAGCTATTTTTCACAGTGAGGGTTCAGTTGTGCTCTGTTGTCGCGACAGCACGACAGTACTGCTGTCACCGCGTCTCGACAGCACGCTATACTATACGCTCTAATTTTCGCCAAATATTATAATTGTCACAACAGATATAAATTTTGGTACAAAAATGAATTATGTCGGATAAAAAATTGAAATTTACGCCGAAATTAGGTGCCATAGTGTCGTGTCGCTGTGTCAGGGTCAAGGCCAGGTGTATAAGGAGTCGTCGCTGCTCTGTAATGTTTCAGACTGGCTGATCACCTTGGCGCCCGACTGCACGCTCTCCGGCGCCGTCGAGTCCGTGCTGCAGGTCTACATCCTCAGAGCCGTGGACGAGAGCCAGGAGCTGCGCGTGCCCAGGAGGATCCGCAGGCTCGACATCGACCACAAGAAGCTGAGCAAGCAGACAGGTATTGCAGCGTTCCTCGCTGTGCGCGCCATGCGAGGGGGGCAACCACTTGAGAAATCCCTGTGTCCTATCTTACACGCCCGAAATCACTTGAAATCCGAAATCTTTCGCCAAAACGGCAAAAAACTAGCAAAATATGGGCGTAAAATCCGAGGGGGCCTCCACTCGGGCAATCCGGTGTACACCCACGCTGGCAATCCATGTACAATCTTCGGCAATCTTCACAATACTCGGTACAAAGCCGTACTTATTGCCTACATACAGGGGTCTTCCCTCGGAAAATGCAAAAAATACGAAGGTAATCTGGCAATCTTGGCAATCCGGTGTACACTGCAGGACGGAGGACGGAGTGGAGGCACCCTCGGTAAAATCCGTTGAAATCTTACTAAATCCGCCAAAATCTCTTCCCCGACCGAAGGAATCTTGCGTACCCTAACATCCAAAGTGGTTACCCCCTCGGCGCAATGCGCTCGTCCTCACTGCCGCGCGCTAATGTACTGCTCTTCCGCTCTTCCCACAGAAGTCTCGCTGCGGCTCAACTTGGCCACCGGCGTCCTCGCGGGTGAGGGCGTGTACGCGTGCGGCGTGCACCTGCAAGCGCTGCCCTCGGAGCTGCGCGCGCTACGCGCCGCCCCCGCCCCCGCCCCCGCCCCCGCCTCCACCCCCGCCCCCACCCGCACACTCTCACCCGCGGCCCAGCTCCTGCCCCTCGGCAACACCAGCCTCCAGACACCGGAGGAGTTCGTGCGGCTGGCCGTGCGCCTCGCCCTCCTGGACGTCCGGGACCAGGAGAAGACCGAGGTCACCATCATGGAGCTGCCCAACGGCAAAAAGACGACCATGCTGAGCGAGATGGTGGTGCGCGCCACGCGCGCTGCTGGCAGCGCTCAGGTAAAGCTGCCCGCAGCATAGCATACGCTCTCATTCAATTTTTTTGAAATCGAAAATCGAAACGACGTTGATTTATTTTTTTCGTAATCGATTTTTGAGTTTCCATTTTTGGTTGCGATTATTGAGTGTCTTATTTGATAACGTCGACGCTGTTGTTTCTTTAATTATGCTGTTTTTGGGAACAGGCACGAAAGTGGTATAAATAGGTATATATCATTGAAAATTGACTATCGAATAACTATCAATAATCGTAATCGGTTAAAATAATCGACAAAATTCAACGAAGTTTTTTTTTCGATCTCGAGTTTTCAAATCAGAATCGACCTTTTACAATAATCGGTCGATTATTGAGAAAATATAAATAAATCGAACTTTCGATTAATGGAAACATTGCCCAGGCCTGACCTCGCCTTACCTCTGCCGCAGGTCCGCGTGATCACGCTGACGCCGGGGGCGGCGCAGCCGCCAGGGTTCAAAGGGCGCGTGCCGCTGCTCGTCACCGGCCCCGGCACCCTGGCCGAGGCCCTGTGCGCGCTGAGCGTCGGGCTGACCGACGCCCTCCTGGTCTGGTCGGGCGAGCGCCTGAGCGGCGTCAAGGCGCAGGGCTCGGGCGTCGCCGTGCTGGCGCAGCAGCGTGTCAGCGCCGACCACTGGCTCACGCTCGTGCGCTGCGCGCAGCAGCTCGACAAGAGCGACGTGGACGTGGTGCAGCTGGCCGCGGGCGCGCCGCCGCCCAGGGCCGCCAGGCCGGGGAGGATGGTCGTCCTGGTCTGGCGGACGGGCGAGGACGAGGACGTGGAGGAGGCCGTGCAGGCCGCTGTCCACAAGGTGGACGCGCTACCCTACGCTGCCCAAGCCAGGTACAGTTCAGCCCTGGGCAGGCAATTCAGAGAGCTCCCTGCGATAGTCTCGAAACGGGCTACTTTCGAGTTGACTCTTGACCGTTCGAGTTCCAGACTCAGTAGAAACTACATGAGGGTCATTAGGGAGCTCCCCGGACCAGGCTACTTCCGGGTCGATTCGAGTTCGAGTCATGTGTATTTAAATGAGACTCGAACGCCGGAAGTAGCCCGTTCGAGACAATCGCGGGGAGCTCCCTAATGACCCTCCATGGGATCGCGAACTCGAACAGTGCAGAGTCGACCTGTAAGTAGCCTGTTCGAGACTATCGCGGGGAGCTCTCCAAACCCCTCCTGTAGACACTCTGGCAACTGTCCGAACTCACGCCCCCGACGGCCCTACAGGCTGGTGTTCATCGAGGGCAAGACGGCGCCGCCCTTCAGCCTGGAAGATGCGCAGCTCCAGCTGTCGCGAGGCTTCCGCGTCAACCTGCTCCGCAAGGGAGGCGCCTGGAGCACCTGGGCAGCGCCGCCGACGCGCACCGCCGCCCAGGCACAAGCCACTCCTCGGTGCGTACCGAAACAAAACGTAACGCGTTACACACCGTGGAAACGCAAAAAAACTATCATTTTTTTAAAAGCATTACCGAGGTGTTTTTTTACAACTAAATTAAAATGTATTTTTGAGTAATGAAGTCATAACGCTCCAGTCACGGGTTATAATGCTATTCCTATTACTGCGCGTTGCTCATCCGTGTTCCCTGCGGCAGGCTCGGGGACGTGCGCGTGGAGTGCATGGGCGTGACGCCCCTGCGCCGGGGCCGCGGCGCGGAGGACAAGCCCTACCCCGTGGACTACGTGGGCGTGGTGCAGCAGGGCGGGCAGTCGGTGCGCGTGATGGGCGTGGGCCGCTGGGGCGCCGGCGCGCCCGTGCTGGACGCGGCGCTGCGCTGGCCCGTGCCCGCGCACTGGTCCTCCAGGGACGCGGCCACCGTGCCCTTCGTGTACGCGCTGGTGTACCACTCGCTTCAGGTGCAGGCGGCCGCGCGCCGCGGCGAGTCCATCCTGGTGACGGAGGGCGTCTCGGCCGTCGGCCAGGCCGCCATCCGCGTCGCGACGCAGCTGGGCTGCTCGCCGCTGTACACGACGGCGGCCAGCGACCGGGAGCGCTCGGCGCTGCTCGCCATGTTCCCCCAGCTGCAGCCCGCGCACGTGCTCACCAGCGGCAGGGGGGACGGCGGCTCGTTCGAGCCGCGCCTGCGGCTGCTGACGCGCGGCCGCGGCGTGCGGCTCATCGTCAACACGCTGGCGGGCGCCGAGCTGCGCGCCGCCCTGCGCTGCCTCGGCTACTTCGGCCGCCTGCTGCACTACTCGCGGGAGCACCTCGAGGACGGCAGGATCGGCTCGCACATGTTCCTGCGCGCCACGGCCGTGTTCGGCTGCTCGGGCAGCGAGCTGTTCCACGCCACGGAGCAGGACCGCGCCCTGGTGGTCGAGGCCGTCAGCAAGGGGATCCGCGAGGGCGTCGTGCAGCCCATCGTCGGGGCCGAGGTCTGCGGCGCTGCGGAAAGGTCGGTTTCCTTCGTACTGTAGCACTGTTGAAAAATACCACGGTAAATGCCTACGGTATGCGCCGTTAATTTGTTACCTGGTCTTGGACCGTGATTTTTGACTACGGTCTGAATCTGATGGTGCACTCCATAGCCTGCAAACATGTTGAAGAAGTTCAATGGAGAACATTACATTCGCAATGAAGTACAGTCCGCACCGTAAGGGTACGTTACGGACTGAGCGTACACGAAACTGACCGTACGGACCGTAGGCATACCGTCACGCTCTACACGGAAAAAAATACCTAGGCCACTGTAGCTTATATGTTTGCTGATAGCGTGACAAGCAACGTTTTAGCTACCGTAGCAAAAACTTTGTTCACATAGGCAAATATTAGCTACGACAACTAATGCTTGGCTCGGGTAGATTACATCATAGCTTGGGTAGATAACACCACATCAACTGATTCAAACATTGCATATGCTCCAGCAGATGACGTATTAGCTCTCACAGCAACCATGTGGCTATGACAGCAGACTTTTTGCTCTAGTAGCTAAAAATGTTGCTTGTCACGCTATCAGCAAACATATTAGCTGAGGCAGCTGACATTGTGTTGAGTCAACTTACTTATTTTTTTCCGTGTACGGTATTTTTAACAGTGACTCCTCGACTTTGCTTGGAAGGTCCAAGAAATTCAAACTTTCTGTTGCATTGACGACAGTGTCGAGGAACTCATGGCGGGGACGAAGGCAGTCATCGACGTCGGGGACGCGGTGCCCGGCACAGTCCAGCAGTGCGACCCCCACAAGTGCTACGTCGTGGTCGGTGAGTATCTAACTCCCCCCACCCCGCCGAGTCCTAGCCACCCGAGCTCTGCGCTGTGACGCCAGACGTAAGCGCTGAACCCCTGGTGCCCTCCCGAGGAGGAAACATGTCTGAGTTTTTGTGAATTTTCCGGAATTTTTGTTTATTTTCACTGAACTTTTTTGCAATTTTTGCTTTGGTTTTGCCCGATTTTTTCTTCTGACTTACGAGGTGTGCAAAAATGTCAAAGTTGTTGTCTTGGCCGGTCACCCACAGGCACGGAGGCGGCGGACGCCCTGCTGATGGCCAGCCGGCTGGCCGTGCTGGGCGCGCGGCACATCCTGGCCGCCGTGGGGTCGCCGCCGAGCTCGGCGCTCGTCCGCCAGCGCCAGCGCGCGCTGCAGCGCCAGCTGGCCGCGCAGCTCCACGTGCTGCACGTGCGCGGCTGGGACGAGGCCGCGGCCGCGGGGGTCCTGAGGGCCGCGAGCCGGGTGGCGCCGGTACACAGCGCGGTTGTCATCGCCAATGTGAGTGTCATCTCTCTACACTGTTAGAATTCCGTAGAATATTACGGCAATGGTTACGGAGAGCACCTTAGTATTTTTTTACGGAGTGGTCCGTACCTCCAAAATACGGCAAAACCGTAGTTGTAAATTACGGCCGCTTCCGTGACTGTTTAAGTACCGAGAGTCCCGTAAAAAGTTTCCATTAAAAGTGCCGTAGTAGCAAAAATATGCAGAATACGGGATTTTGGGGTACGGGTTGCACCGTAATTTAGAAGTACGGTAAGGTCCGTGCATCGATTGGTACGGTCGGTCGAACCGTGTACTTAAAAAAACGGTTCACACCGGCTAAAAAATTCCCGGACGAAACCGTCCAAATTTCCGTGGAAATTTTTATTTACAGGGTAGGTTTATGTGGAGCGGTTTGCCGGCCGCGGCGGCAGCAGCACACGGTAAAACTGTCGTCTTGGTTTTCAAGACGTTTAAGAAAAATCAAGACCAGGTCGATTTTCAAGACATAGCTCCTGTTTTACAAGACATCGTCTTGAAAAACTGGAATAATTTCAAGACGATGTCTTGAAAACCAAGAGCAATATCTTGAAAATCGTCCTGGTTTTCAGGAGGTTAACGCAAGGTCTTGAGTTTTCCAAAACGTTTTGAAAATCAAGAAAGTTGTCAGTCGCTGACCTGGTCTTCCTCTCGCAGGACGAGAAGCAGTGCTCCTCGGCCGCGCTGCTGAGCGGCGCGCTCGAGCCGTCCGCGGGGCTGGTGCTGCTCGCGGGCCGCGCGGACCTGGCCGAGCCGCTGGCCGCGCTGGCGGAGCAGCGCCAGGCGCTCGGCCGGCACACCAGCTGCCTGGGCGCGCCCCTGGCGGAGGCCGCCGAGCGCCTGGGCAGCCTGCTGCACACCCCGTCCGTCGCGGTCCTGTTCCCGGACAGCTCGGACCACCTGGCGAACGCGGAGCACGACTTGTCGCTCGCGGTGACGCCGGCCGCGCTGGCGTCGCTGGGCGCCGCCGCCGACCGACGCCCTCCTCGCGCGCGGGTCGTGGAGCTGCCGTCGCGGTGCCCGCCGTCGCACGCCCGCAACCTGTTCGTCCTGCCTCCGCTCGGCGTGTTGGAGCCGGGCTGCAGGGACCAGCTGGCCGCCCTGGCCGCCCGCCTGGTCTGCCCCGTGCTGGCGGTGGAGACCGCGCCGGGGGTCAGCGTGAAGCAGGCGGCCAAGGCCGTGGTGCAGGCGGTGCTGGCGCGCCAGCCGCACGGCCCGTACAACCTGATGGGCTGGCGGCTGAGCACGGTGCTGGCGCTGGAGGTGCAGCGGCAGCTGGAGGCGGCCGGCAAGCGCGGGGTGCTGTTCGTCGTGCACGGCGACATCGCCAGGGTGCGGCAGTGGGCGGTGCAGCGCCTGGGCCTGGGAGGCCTCGGCCTGCCTGCGGGCCTCGTCAACGGCGAGGCCGCGCGCGCCGAGCGCGGCGCGCAGGCGCTGGAGCTGGTCCTGGAGGCCGTCGCGGCGCACGAGTCGGACGTGGCGCGGCCCTTCGCCAGCCGCGTGCACCTCATCCGGGTCACCGGGGACGAGCTGCAGTCCCTGGGGCGCGTAAGTTGAACACGACGCACTAGGGACCAGTAGGCAATAAAGTAACCCAGACCTAGGGAAGTAAAGCGGCCTGGATCTGCGCCTGCTCATTAGGCAACATAGATACACCTGTGCAAAGGTGTTTGCCTAGGACACTGTTAAAGCAAGTGTTCAACTGTTCAACACTTTTATGTGCGCAACTTCCAGCCTAGCTCACGCAAGTATGCAACTCGGTAGTTGTGCATATGCAAGTGTCAAATTTAACGGTTGTGCACTTGCAAGTGTGCAACTGCCCCGTGCAACACCATCCTTGTTGAACACTTGCAAGTGCACAACTATCGAGTTAAGCACTACGAAATGTACAACTGGCGAGTTACACACGTGAAACTGCACAATTGCCGATTGCGCACTTGCACATGCTAGGCTGGAACACATACAGGTGTTGAGCGATTGAACACTTGGTGTAACAGTGTAGTCAGGCGCAAATGCAGCCCGCTTTACGTCCCTCTGTTTGTGATACTTGTTGCCTACTTTTCTGGCAACACGGCTGGGGACGAGAACAGTTTGCACAATCTCAACGGCACACTGGTCTTTGCAGGTCCGCGACCCCAGCGTCGTGGTGCGGACCATGGACGACCGCTGCGTGGACAGCGAGGCCCTCGCCCTCTACATCAACGAGAACACTGCCTGGCCCATGCTCGCGGGCGAGGCCGACTTGATGCAACTCGCCGTCAATATAACGAGTGTAGCGTGATTCAGAGCGATATAATAAACCTGTTTTAAAAAAATTTCAGTTCTTTTTTTTAATGATCATTTATGACCACGTATCCTTGTTGTTTGACATCGAGGCGAAAAAGGGAACACTGGGGAATATTCAAGCAATATTGAATAATATTGAGCCAAGCTGTAATGTTTGACAGACCTGCAAGCTTGCCCCTGATCTGGGATGTGCAATTTTCTCTTGTAAAAAAGTTAATTCTTTAACTTTTTTAAAAATTATTTTTCATCTTATAAGATTTTTGAAGAAGCGATGCTGATGAAAACGCATCACTAAATTACTCTGCACAAAGCACTATACTTGTCCCTCTTATCTCTTAACCATGTAAGTAAGTAAGCAGGGAGGGAATACCAGAAAAAAATTCAGGCTGATGGTAAAGAATGAGAATGCATACAATTACGAAAGTAATAATGTTTTTTAATGTCTCCATTGTGTTTTATTTGGTGGGTAAGTTTACAGATGACATATTTGTTTTGATATCCAAGAGGAAAGTTATATTTATTGGTTGTATTTGTTGCAATCTTCATTCTCAGTGCTGTGCTGGTTCGATTACATGCAATTTGATCCATTGCATTTGAATTTTGATTTCTTAGGTGGGTCTGATGTTTTCAAAGCTATAAGTTGAGAGTAATTTTTAACAACATGGACTGAGTATTCTGCCTAACAAGAGCAAAGCTTTCATGAAGAAAAGTTTTAAATATTCAAAATATTGTACTTACACACAAGATCTGTTCCAATTGATAGTTTATTACTGGATGTATGTATGTCCCGAAGGATAGACACTTCAAATGCTAAGGCTGCTATTCGTGAAAATAGCTCATTTACACCATCTCCGGTTCGAGATGAAACAGCCCAGTATTCAGCACCCAGTTGTTGGGCTAGCTGAGTAGCCCTTTTCTCAACATGTTTGTACGCAGACGAGGACTTAAGAAAACAGAAGTAATTAAATATCCTATTCTGGCAAAGAGGAATTTCCATTGCTTATTTTCCAAGTTTTCAAATACCAACCAGAAGATCACTTTTGGTACCAATAAGGAATATTATTGGTCGCAAGGTATTGCAAGCAAGGGCCTCCTCCAGCCACTTAGCACAATTAGATAGTGAATAAATATTTGACAAATCGAAGACAACTGCAACAACTAAGAATCAAAAACGTACCAATTATCCTATTTAATCAATAAATATCAGCAAGTCTTTTGAAACTCCACAAAAACGATAATTACCTTGAGCACCACGATAATATGAACTTGCAATGCATTTAAAACGTTCTTGTCCAGCTGTATCCCAGCTGCAAAGGTCATAAACAAATGTCATGGAACTGTATTTATATACATTATGTAAATACATATTCTAAATATTTTTCAAAACTGTAAAAATGAGTGATCTTACATTTGGAGATTAAAAGGTACCTTCAATATATCAAAGCGCTCTACCTCAAAGTCTACACCAATTGTAGCTTTGTAGTTACAACTAAAAACCTTATGACAAAACCTGTAATCACATATGAGAGCTCATTTCTTAAGCAAATCCATTAAAAATGTGAAAGTTCCATTCTTTCATTTCTTATATTTCCTATACCTGTTCACAAGACTTGTCTTCCCTGCTGCAACATCACCCAATATGATCACTTTTGAAATCTTTAAACTAGTCAGAAACTTTCCAGTTGATGAACAGATTTCCCTCACAGCAAAAGAGAAATCATTTTGTTTATGAGGTGTGAAATGATGGCTGAATGGTTTGGGGAAGTCATCAATACGGTGATCATTACATGCTTGACTCTGCATCATCTTCAGCACAACTGAACGAGACTGCAACATTTGCAAGCTGTGAAATGTATTAATTTTGTGTCAGACCGTGAGAAAGTACTTATCGCTGCAGTTCTTTCAATACATATTCTACTCATATTCTCAAACATAATCCCAACTGCTTTACTCACCTCTCCCCTCAACTTGTTTATACCGCTAAATATTATGCGCGTGATGAAAAATTTCCAGTAGCATGGGGCAGAGATTCCTGTCCGTTTCATCGCGTGTTGTAACACATTAATTTCAAAATTAAAATATCTTCCACTACGTATACAATTAATTTCAACCTAAGATTAAATTCTTACAGTAGTGCAGCTGTGCCAGTGTGAAGCCAAACAGCAAAACGAGCCAAACATGAAGTCTCGCGTGATAGCGTCAGCGTTGCTAGGCAACCGAGTGCAAACCGTACGAACGCTTTTCCGGCTTTTCCGTATACTAGTCTTTGGTAGTTTAGCAGGATTTCCTTAAAAGAATGTTTAGATTAAAAGTAATTTTAATTGGTCCAATCCAGGTGGGCACAGAAGTATGTATTTTTTAAGTATTTCCAAATACAAGAGCCCATTACCTCTGGTATTTGCTTTACAGAGTGGAAAGACCACAATCTCAAATTTCTTAGCTGATGCCACAGAGAGCAATGGTGGGGAATACCATCCCACTCAAGGTGTGAGGATATTACAGTTTGAAAGTGGTAACCTTGGTACAAATAACCAAGCCTTAAAAGCTGAGGTGGAATTGTGGGATTGTAGCGGTGATCATAAGTGTGTAATAACTTTAAATAAGCAAGGAGAATAGATTGAATTGAAGTAATGAAATGCTGCCATAGTTGTATATTTTGTTTCTTCTTTACAGACGTTTTGAATCCTGTTGGCCGGCTTTTCAGCAAGGTGCCCATGGAGTTGTGATGGTCTATGATCCTAACACAGCTGGCCATATCAATGAGCTAGAAACGCTTTTTAATTACTTTGTCCAACAAGCAAGACTTGACTCAAAAAATTGCCTCATATTGTCCAATCCAAAAATGTCACCTCGATCAACTTCAGTTACCTTAAGTATGAATTTTCATTTTTAATTTTTCAACACTAGAGTCTGACATTGACATTATCAGCACTACCTCTTCCTTTTACAGCTGGCACCTTTTCCCGGGTGCATCAAACTACTGTGAACATTGATGAGAACAGCAATAAATTAAGATCTGATTTTAACAATTTTTTAGCAGGTTTGATAAGCAGAATGCGAGATACCAATGAGCAGGAAGAACTAAATATCATGAATGGCCTTTCAATCTGACATAAATTTGTAAAATAATATAGTAATATAGAGTATTACAACATACTGTATGTATTGTTGATTTCGTTGACTATTTTGCAGGTGTTGGTAAAAGTGATCGGGATGAGTAACAATAAAGAAAAGAGAGGTGTATTTATGATTCAGTTCTTTTTATGATAAACTTAAAATTTCCTTAAACAGCAAATTATCAGTAAATCAATCTAAGCGGTCCGTACAAAGTTTTGAGCAACAGGAAGACCACCATATTTTTCTTGCATGATACATAACACAAACCATAACATTGACACAAAAATAGCCAATGAGGAAGGTTAATAATTTTTAAATTCCTAGAGGAAGTACTAACTTGTACTAGACAAGAATAAGGAATAAGATAACCAGAGACGTGTCTGTACTGTGAGTTGATTATTATTTAATTACCATCATATGAAGCTTACATGATGCTGTATTTGTAATATAAAAATTATGCAATGGCCAATGCTAATGCTGCACTATGAGCCAAAGCCAAAGTCATCATTTCCCACTTGCAAAAACTTAAAAATAAAACACGGTTGCTTCTAAAAATACAAATTTCAACTAATATTTTGGATTTAACAATGTAGAAAAATTAAAGCATTGATTGCATTCTGTACAATAAGAAAAGGTAAATAAAATTTAAACCTAGCGGTTTCTAGAAATAATTTAATCCTCTCATCAAATGGCTAAGAGTAATTTTATATACAAAATGGAGCTTCTAATGTTCATCAATAAGAGGTGTGGCATCACCCGTACTTTCAACCATAGATTCTGGTGATGCTATGGTTCGAGGAGTAGATCGAGCTGACATTGAACCATGAGGTGATCGTGTTTCATAACCAGTGACTCGAGGGTGTTGCCCATATCCTACAGCAGGGCTGGAACGAGGCGTACCACTGCGACTAAAATGACCACTGCTTCCTGGTACTCTTGGACTTTGCTCATAACGTTTGTAGCTTGATCTGCTCCTGGAATTAAGATGGTAAAGTATTTAGCACCAATTACAACTAAAAGGCATTAATACAAAAACTGAACAGAAAAATCAGATGGAGCAAGACAGAGATATACTTATTGCACACAAACTCTAGCATAATACTTACGAGTCACTGCGTGGCGTACCACTTCCGCTTCCTGGAACATAGGGGCTGCCTGACACAGAGCCTCTTGGTGTAGTTGACCTCCTTCCCTCATCATAACGAGGAGTCGTGCCTGATCTGAAAACCATAAAAAGTTCAACAGTGAGTCAAAAGAACAGGGAATTTACAGGCAATTTTTCATATACTGCTGCTTCTTACCTGCTGTGGGAAGAGTGAGTAGCATGGGGCTGATGGGGTGTGGATGTTGGAGCTGGTCTGTGAGATGGAGTACGATGTGCTGACTGTGCAGGTGTAACAGCGCCTGGATGTAGAAATCCGGCAGTTATCTGTGAAGGAGTAGGTTGACCATATCTGGGTGTTTGTGTAGCATGGTGAGGTGTTGCATACGGCGTCATAAAAGGTGTTTGGCCAGAGGGCGTATATGGCTGTAACAATACAAAAGATACAGAATTTAAGTCCCTGCACAATAAACATAAACATGTATTTTTTATTTTATTTTTTTGTAAATGGGGCTTACTGTATTAGGGTAACCATGAACACTAGCAGCTCCATAGACACCAGGGGTGTGAGAGTAATGTGGAGTCTGACTAGCTACTTGTGACAGACTGTGTAACATATGGGTTGGCATGCTTTGAGCAACTCTCTGAATAGCTGGATCAATATCTGAAATTGAATATTATCACATGAAATATTTTAACTAAATACCATAATGTCACAAAACAGTATCAAGAGGCAGAAGACTTACTGGCCATGCTCAGATTTGGAGTGGCTGGGAACGGTGTTCGGCTTGTCATTCCGGCACGGGGTGTACTTGGCGTGCTTCCTGGGATAGGATCCCTGAAATGCTCTTTGAACCACTTGAAAAGTGCATTCAGATTATCAAACATTTGTTGTCTAAACCTGAATCCATCAGGGGTGACTGTCACATATTCATGCCTGCATCTATTCAGTATGTATGAAAGCATGAACTTTCCAGGAAGAGACTGTAGAAAAGCAATACTAGCATGTTAGCTTGAGAAAACAATACAATCTTGATGCACCAAATATGTTTTCCATATAAAAGCACTGTAGGCACAGTGAGTACTTGCCTGAGATGCTGATATAATATAATGAATCTTGCTAGGATTTCTACGTTTTTCCTCTTTTAGTATTTCTTCAGCTTTGTCCTTCTTCCCACCCATTGTTTCACGATAATATTTGAATGAAATCAAATCACGAGCATGTGATGCCATTGGGTTGACATGCCGAGCTATGATTTCATCGAGATCCTCAAACTCATCTTTGCCAATCCACAAAGATTGACCAAGCGAAAAAGAATTCTCTTTACCCTCCTCCCTTACATCAATATGTTGATAAATGTTGTCAGCTACTTTCCATGTAACCGTCAAATGGTCAGCACCCTAAAACAAAAAAGGGAAAAAAAGTTTTAAAAAAATAAAAATAATAACTGTAATTTAGAAATTTAAGAGGAAAAATTAAGTGGATTTTGTGAAAAGAGTTTTATTTAGCATTGGTTATACTTAACCAACTACCCTTACCTTACTGGATGGTCTTACAATACATTCACCCTGGTCAAGTGAAGCCATGAGTTTCTCAGCTTCCTTAAATGAAATGTTATGAAAGGAAGGATGAACAATAACTCGTTTGATGTAGGCATGTTGTTGTTTTATCTTCTTTGCATCTTCCTCAGTTTTCTTGTCCTTTGCCTCTCTATCATTATCATAATATGGATCTTTATGGGGCCTGGAAGCAATTTTCAAAAAGTATATTGCAAAATGAAACAATTTTGAAAAAACTAATTACGTATTCATGAAAAACCTCTCACCTCCATTCATGGTTTGCATCCATAAGGTCTGAAGATTTAGAAGTGCACTCAACCGAAAATCTATTTACATCTATCTTAGTTATACGGCAATGAATGATCTGGTTGGTTTTTACTCTTTCTTCAGGATTGCTAACATGTTTATCAGACAAGTTTTTTATATGAATATAACCTTGAATACCGTTATCAAGGCGTAACTTCACACCAGTTGCCTTTCCTGGACATGTTTCAGCATCAAAGTGATTCCAAACTTCAGACAACTCTGGGAAATCATTTTTTAGGCAGAAAGGACATTGCCACAAGCCAGTCTCATCATTTCTTACAGGATTTGCATTATCCAATTGTTCATGCTGTGGTTTACGGTGCTGAATACCCATTACAGTTGCTAAGATCATCTTCCCAAGATAAAATGTTTCTGGATTCTCTTTTGTTAAAATATCAAATAGTTCTTCAGGATTTGGAGAGGCAAATGGAGTGCGCATGTCCTTGTACCTATGGTTAAGTTCATTTCTGATATCATACAAGGTTATGCTCTTATTTCCAAAGCCCTGCCTTTCAAGCTCCTCAGCAAAAGCATCAAGATCAAGATCTTTTAATCTTTCTGGAGACTCCAAAATTTCTTCTAATGCTCCAGCAGGGTTGGCATCTTCATCATCATACTCCAAAGCATCCACTGCCATCTTTCTTGCCCATTCATAGGCTTCAGGATGTACTCGAGATCCATCAAGAACTTCTACATATGCTTCAGTACTGGATAGAAAAAATGAGCATGTATAGTTTTACTATCCCTCTCCTAATTTTAAACAGGAAAATAATGGTATTTAATTTACAAAACATTTGCCTCACCTGTCTCCTAAGGAGTTAGTGTCAATACGAATAAATCCAGCACAGTTGATAAAAACTTTAGGTCCCATGTGACATGATGTTACTAGTTGGGTACGATTTTCAAGTCGCTGATTGGTCTGTTTCAACAGCTTGATTAACGCTGTTCCTTTACGAGGGCCGAGTCCACAAATAAACTGAACAAGGTTAGCAGTTTGACCAGTTTGAACAGCAACATTAATGTCTACTCCAACTTCATTTGTTCGATTTACAAATTCCAAGTATAGTGCCTCCAATAAATCTTCTTTGGCCAATTGGTCCTATATTAGATTAGTTGATTTGTTAATGTATACACTTCTTTTTGTTAATACTGTACTTCATGAAAGGTTAAATATAATTTGCAAAAATATTGAAGCATATTAAAAGATATTCACACACCTGAAGAGGGTGAAACCGTAAACATAAAATTTCTTCATCGCTTGTACAAAGTTGTGAGTACTCTATCAGTGGATCCTGTAGCCGGCGTGCTAGAGATATTGACTGCCTTAGAAGCAGAGGGTAATCCCTGAATTCATTCTGGAATTCATAACAGTTATATTTATGAAGTGGCCCAAAGAAATTAAAGACATATGCACATATATTAAAACCAGAAATACCTCTGCTTTGATCGAGTTAGCAAAAATTTTAGCAAGGTCATTGTCAATAATTTCAACATTGATAGAAGGAAATTGATCATCTTCCACCAAATCCTTTACAACATTTTTCAGGTCCTGCACAACCATTAATGCATCTCTGCTTTCTCCACCCACAGCAATAACATGCGGTTTCTTGGTTGAGATGAAATTACGCAAAGCAGTAAGGTCGGCCTCCTGAATAAAAATACATACAAACATAGATACATAACAGAAGCTAAAACAATAAAGTTTAGAAATTTTAAAACTACAAATTAGTTACCTTCTGAAGTTTATCATCTTCCCTATAGCCATTGCGTCTCTTTAAAATGCTAGGCAATCGTAAGTAATCCGTCACTTCTCCATCAGGAGCAACAATACATGCAAAAGCAGCTTGAGAGAAATCCGGCACATATGCAAGACCCATGACACGAAGCCCCTTTGAGGTATCCCACTCATCTTCATCCTCATCAGGAAACTCAACATTATAAGGTGCAATCTGTAAAGTGATATTGTGTAATGAAAAATTACTGGTACTGAGATTTACTCAAATGAATGTGAAATAAATATCAGCAAAACTATTCAATCTCACCTTGATCCAATTATACAATCGCCTGCAACAGGACCGTAGAACACATTCCTTTGCCTCATTAAGTAACAAACTTTTAAGTTCTTTTCTAATGTCTGGAATTAACATTTTACGAAGAGCTAGATCAACACACTCTACACGAATTGTATTCCATTCTTGAACGTGTTTAATGAATTCATCCTGGCCATCAAGAAAACATAGAAATAAGTAGTGAAAGTAGTTAAAAGTTGTCAAATTTGATAAAATTGACCTACCCTCAAATAAAGTTGCTTGGCTTCTTCAACAAAAGAAGCAGTAGTCAAGCCATCTATTTGGTCTGAAAATGAAATAGTGATGTTCTTCTCTTCCTCAGCCATTATCAATTTCAAAAATTGTTCATCTGATAAATCACGAACTGGTTTCCCTTTCAAATATTTCAACCCATAAATAGGGTGGTTTTCATCAATTTCTTTTATTCCTTTCTTTGTAGGTATGACATCAATTTTGGAACGTTCAAAAAGGGCCTCCCTGACACATTTACGTACTAATGGTTCCCTTGACAGTTGGGTAGCAACCATATACTTCACAGCCTTCAAAGCTTCTTCAGAATTAGGAAATTGTCTGAAAATATGAGGGCAAGTGATAAAATTTAATCTGAGAGGAAGAAAAAAAATAGTTGGGGTAATTTTGCCACAGGACTTACGCAGAGAGATAATCCTTCGCCAAAACAAGAGGTTCAACAGACTCCTGTTCGACTTCATGTCGTTGGTAATTATCCCTCAAATTTTCAGCAAACTGCTCAGGAGAGAGACCAAACCGTTTTGCAAATCCTGCTAAGCGTGCTTTACGGCACATGCTGTATGGTCCAGACCTAACAGCCTGCTTAACTTGATCTTGAGGTTCATCTTCCTCCACATCGTCTTCTTCATCATCAAGGTCATCGTCATCTTCTGCATCATCATCAGTAACCTCTTCCTCTTCACCATCATCATTGACAATTGTTTTCTTCTTTTTCCTTCTTTCACGACGGTTACGTCGAGCTTCTCTCCGTTGCTGTCGCTCAAGTTTCTCTTTAGCTTTGCATGCTGCTTGCATAGCTGGAATCTCATGTGAGTAATACAATAAAAAATGCATGTGGACATCCCGAAGCTCCTCTGGGGTCTGAACTGCACGCACTCTGAATAAATGGTAATAGCCATATTAGCCTTTGACTTATCACTCATTCTAAATACCATAGAAGTATCACACATCCAATTACCGGTCAATATCATCATCAGTTAAAACTCTGACATCCTCAGGAATGTCTGCAGTGCTGTCCTTAGTAAGCTGCTCCCCTTGATAATCACGCATTTTCTCAAAGAGTTTGATCAGACGTTGTTTGCGTGATATTAGCTGACACCACTACAAAAAGTAAGAGTTGATGGGATGAAAAATATTACATTTCAAATTTAATCTAAATAATTACTACACAGTATACAAGATGGTTATGACATACCTTTTCATCATATTTATAAACCTTCCACAGATCACTTAAAGTAAGCTCTGGAGAAACATATTCCTTCCTATAAAATGCTATGAAAGGAACCTCCAAACTTTGATTGCGCATAAAATCAAGCGCTTTCTTGATTTTATAAGTTGTTGCACTAGGTTCTTTTCGTGTTTTATCACTATCTAGATTCAAGCCATGCTGAAACAAAACCATGAAGCTTTCAGTAAATACATAAATGGACACAATTCAATAATAAGAATAAAAGCAGCTTACCTGAGTTGATATTGAGGGTTTGCAAAAGGCCTGCTTGAAGATCCAAGCAGCCTCATCCTCTAATTTTTCATCAGTTTCCGGTGTTACAGGAGTCTCGCGCAACTGCATCCTTTCTGGAATGTCTGTATTCCGAATCTAGGGAAGATTATAGCAAAAATGAACCAGTAAGTTACTTCTTCATAAAAATCTCAAAAAATCAATAAGTACAGAGAAGGTACACTTACCTGATTATCCAGATCAGTGAAATGGCCTCTCTTAAGTTCACTTGGTTCATAGATTTCAAAAATTGATTTCTTGGAAGTTTTCTTTGCTGCCTTTTTCTTTGCTTTCCTCCTGAATAAAAATAATAAAATACAAGAATATTATCATAGAGATGTGTATAAGATAGTAAGCAAAATTAAAAATCATTTATGAGACAATCCTATCCAACCTTCTGCCAGGATCATCCTCTTCCTGGTAATCTTCATCCTCCTCATACTCTTCCTCTTCTTGGTCGTATTTATCAAACTCGTCGTAGTCAAAGTCTACTCCAAAAATGTCTTGTGCCTCTTGCAAAGCCCTTGAGAGTTAAAAGACAAATTGCAACAATAAAGGTGCCATCAAAATAAGTTGTGTACCAAAAAATTGAAGATGGTTATATACTTACGCATCTGTAAAAATTGGTTTCCGTTTCTTGCGTTTATCAGTGATGGGGCGGCCTTCGTCATCCACAATGAAGTCATCTGCATCTGAGTAGTCATCTCCTTCTTCATCTCCTTCTTCATCAAAATCACCAGCTGTCTCATCTCTCCGTTCTGAAGATCGATCTTCTTCCTGAAAATACAAAAAGGGTATAATAAAACAATTAAAGAATAGGGATTAGCAGCAGACAAGCAATGACTCCCTTCCCCACCTCCTCTACCTCCACTAAACCAAAAAATCAAATCAAGTATAGGTAATTAATTAGAGAAAAAGGAGGTGAGGTACTCATGCCAAACTTACCCTTTCATCCACATCCTGAGATAAATGAAGCGCACACACACAAAAAGAAACAAAAAACACAGTTTTAGTCACACCACACTTTAAAGCAACTGCATCCCACGCAAACAAGACAAAATGGTAGAAAGCGAGACCTCCCTATAGGCCAAGATAATTTAATGAAATTACCCTGAAGAAAAATAGGCAGGCACTTTAACAAGCTAAAAGGAAGGGGATAAAACTGAACAAATGTTTCCTCCCCCCTCCTCTCTCTCCTTTTTTTCATGTACACATGTTCTCACAAAAAAGCAAGGTTGCTTCATCAATAACCCTCTGCTTCCAAACATATTCTTTTCTGTATATAAAGACAAGCATTTAGTAGCAGAAAGGTCAACTTACATTGTCAGAGCCCTCAAACAGTTCATTTGCCACTACATCCCTTTCATCTCCTCTCTCTTCTTCTTGCTCGTCTTCAGATTCTTCAGCAGTAATGCGTTTTAAACGTTTAAATCGTTTCTGTAGAGAAAGGAATAGTACATTGTAACAAACTAAAAACAACAGCAAAACTGTGTGATATCGTAAGGATTATAAGCTACAAAATCACCTTTCTCTCTACTTTAACACCCAGATTTTCCTCTAGTAAATCATAATCTTCATCTTCTAAACGATCATCCAAATCATCTTCATCATCACTTTTCTTTCTCTTTTTTGAACCAGCTGATGCATCTGATTCATCTCCACTTTCTTCAATGGGATTGTCATCTATCAAATCTTTCAAGTCCTCTCCATCTCCTTCATCTGGGAAAACGAAAAAGACAACATTGTTAGAGCTCTTAAGAAACACAAAAAAAGAAGATGAATCTGGTACAGTTGGACTTCATAATTGCCACCAATTCTGTAACATTTCAGCTGACGAGTCTCAATGGGCTAATACCATGAAACTTCTAGCCAGCTTCTTCAGATTTGCGCAGTGATAGTAATCATATGTCATATAGGTGTAAAGAATAGGCATTAATGAAATAAAATGATCAAAACCTACCATCATCCTCATCGTCGTCATCACTGTCAATTGTTTTCCTTTTGGTGGTCTTTTTCTCAAATTCTTCATCCTAAAAACAAAAAGATACCGTAAGAGAAGAACCTGACAGTCAAAATGTTCATTATTAAAACTGATGGGCCATACTTCACTCTCTTCTGCCTCTGATTCAATGAAGTCAGACATGATTGGTTGTCGGTGGGAATAACCTGAAATTAAAAATTATTTCTGTGTAAAATTTATGCTGTTTCTAAGAGCTGTACTCTTTAAACCTATGACCTCGAACATGGTGCACAGAAAACACACTAAGCATTGGTATAAAATTTAATGCAACACCTTAAGAGAATATGACTGAAAGGGAGTAGACTATGACAAAAACAGACTTGGAGTTCGTCCGAATTCTTGTTTCAAATAGGTGAATACGCCTGCTTCCCCTCCCCTCACCTAATATCCGGCCCAATCGGAACGGTCCGATTGAGAATTCGGACGGACTCTCGGAATGGGTCGACCAAATTGAAGAGGTAAGAAGGACAAAGACAGGATTTTGAAAATAACATCAAAGTGACGTAAACACGTAGAAAACTAGAGGTTAGAGCAAACTTTAGCTAAACAAATAGTAAAACATAAAAACTGCGAGTAGTTGCAAGTATTACAGGATAGTAAATATTTTTTTAAAACTTGAATTGTGGCTTATCTGAGCATAACTGGTCAAAATATAAAGTGCGATTACAATAAAAAGTACCGCTCACGAAGCAACCCTCTACCTGTACCTTTTGTAGATCGAGTACGAAATGTCAAAGAGAGATTCCAGACTTAGGAAACTAGACCATAAAAACATGCAGGGTTTTCTCCCCCAAAAATGTTGGAGTCCAATGAACGAGCAGGTGTTTTTAAAAAATAATTTCAAGCACTTAAAATCAATATTTTGTAGGTCTACCTCAAACACCGTAAGTTCGTCGAGGACCTCGAAGCTATCGGCAGCTCGACAATAACGACCAGAAAATTCGAGTTATATCGTTACATCGCAGGTCGGCTGTGTCTTTTGCTCTTCTTTGATTAAGTGTCTTCCAGGTGTTTCTAAGGAAATAAAAAATCACAATATGCTTTATTGTTCCAGAAGCAATTTTTAAAAAGTTGTTACAAACGAATCACAAGCATAAGTATATTGTGGAAATTGAAGATCGATAGGTCTCTCTTTTCTTTTTCCCGTTTGCTTCACTCACGCTCACAGTTTTTTCCTGGCCTGCTTGGCGTCCATTTTTCTTGAGCTTGCCGGTGTTTCTTCACATTTGTCTCTGACTTACGGGCCGTTCACGCTCTTTGAAGTTATTGGGTGATTATACTCTGCCTGAAAGGTTATTTTGAACTACTAAGTGCTCGCTTGCCGTCGTTTCTTTGAGAAAGATGTCGTACTCAACGAGGTCTGGCAGAGGTATGTATGTGCCTATGTGCCTATACACACACTCAAGTCTTAGTTTTGATTAATCTTGGGATGTTTTCGTTCTCTACGATTTTCATGCGGTCGCTATGAAAGAATTAATAATAAGTTGTCGTCATTCGCTTTACTCGTGTTTTATCTCCGAGGCGCTGGCTGCTTCAGTCCTTTGCAATCCCAACACTGCACTGTTGTGGTCGTTCTGGTAGATGTCTCTAGTTTTTCAAACTTTTCAGCTTTGTGCTCTTCAAGTTGTTTTTTATCTGTTTGGTTTGTTTTTTAGCTTTGTTCATTTGTTTTTACTGCAAGGCACCTCAGATAGATGCGACCAAATTTGTTCTCTGCATCCTTTAATCTCTCAATATTTTTGTTGTAGGTCGAGGAGGAGGCCAGCAGACTCAAGTCACATACCACCAGACGCCTCGCGCACCTTACCAGCAGTTTCAACAAGCACAAACCATGTATCCTGCGAGTCAACCAGCACCACCAGGAGCAGGAGCGTCTTCCCCTCTCCCACCTCAGCAGCAGCAGCAGCAGCAGCAGCAGCAGCAGCAGCAGCAGCAGCAGCAGCAACCACAACAATATCAGCAAACACAACCGCAGCCTCAAACACCTCAGGTGAGAAAGTTTTCATCCTCTTGCTATAAATTTCAATTAAGAAAATTAATTTTCAAGTCCACAAGTCAGACTCACATTTCTTGAAATTGCTGATATCTAGAGTTTTGTTTCTTTGTGTTCACAAGTTTCATACATATTCATTTACGGTCTGATGTATATGCTTGATCATGGTTCATATAGCTGTCAATTTCAGAATTGTTTCCAACTTTTGTGAAATCTCATCTTATCTTTAGTTTGTCTTCAAGTTTTGGGTTTCTTATAATCACATATTTGGATTCTATTGCTCCTCGTAGGATAGAGGCTTTGAGTGGCCGATCTACTATGCTCATGGTCTGGCTCAGTTCAAACCCCATATTTCTAGGTGAAAAGGTTTTGCCTTCCAATTGCAAGTACTGGAGCAAATACATGTTTCCATGGTTGTGTATATTTGTAGCATGCACAGTGTAGTGCTCTGTTCAATTTTACAGTTTATGCTCTCTGGCAACTGTTCTGCTACAGTACTTTTAAACATTTAAGGTGGCGAATCCCACAACCGTATGTGTAACAACTCACATCTTCTACTGCCTGACAATACCAGTCATTCTTGTGGAATCCAAAGGCTCAAAGTTGCTGACTTGGTCTTTATTTACTCTGTTATGTAAAAGTAAAATTCCGGTGGGAAAAAAAGATTTATGTGATACTTAAATTTGGGGGGCTGGAATTGCTGGTTGTCTTTGGCTAGAAGGTGCAGAGGGGTGGGGCGTAAGTGGGTCTGGCCTTGAGATAGTTTATGACTGGTGGTGGTGGGGCCTTGCCCTCTCGTCCCCTTGTCTGTCGGCTAGTTCAAGATGCAGCCAGCTGTAGTGAAGATGGAGACTTCCACACCAAACAAGTCCAATGCACCAGAGGGTCAAACAGCACCAGCACCCATAGTCATCACACACCAGGTGCCATCACAGACCCCCACCCAGGCTCAGGCTCAGCCTGGAAGTGCCAAGGAAGATGATTCAGAGGCAACAGAACTTAAACCATGGAAGAAGCTGAAAAACCCTTCTTGTATGTAATCAACTTCAGATAAATTTTCCCTGTGTAATCAATCTTTTATGATTCATTCCACAGTATTACCATGTATTTATTCTTACAGTCAAGGTCAACAAGGTTCTGAAGAGACGTCGCCAAAATGCAAGATTCAGGAAACTTCTTATTCCGAAAAATGCCATTATGGTTTTGAATGAATTGCAGCCTGGAATTTCTTTTGAGGCTGAGGAACAAACTAATGCTTTCAGCCAGTTGACATATACTGTTCGAATTAATGTAAGTCCATTTGAGATGTTATTGCAGTAAGTAACTATAGCTTTTCCACATCTTTGCAGCCTTTATTTGGTATATTTGTTGTAGATTGATGGAACAGTTTACACTGGTGAAGGCCCTTCCAAAGCTGCTGCAAAGGCAGCTGCTGCCGAGCTGGCAGTAAAGGGTCTAATTCTCAAAAAAATTGCTGACTCTGGCACCAAGAAAGAGGGTAAGCTTGCACTCACCCTTCTCCCCAAAACATTTATTTTTATTAGTTACGGATGGCTGCTTTACCTTTTCCCCTCTTTTATCGCTTATCTTTTACTGTTTGAAAGGTGAGGAGGAACTGATGGATACGGCCAGTGGTGATGACGCTTCAGAAAAAGGATCCACAAATGGGAGAAGAGTGATTCCAGAAGACGAAGTTCCATGGGGAAGTCTTGCATCTTTTGCACTGTTTAAACTGTTTGCTGACTGGAAGGCCCAAGGCACGAGTATCCCGACTGTTATGACTCCCCCACCTATCAAAACTATCCACAAACCTGCTGTAAGTAGCTTTCCTACAGAGCGCTACAGGTTCTTTGACTTTTGTTAATTAGGTGTAGTCAAAGTTATAGGCTGAGGGCTAAGCTTAATGGCCTCCAGGGAATCATAATTTATTTTCTTCTGATAACAAATAAAAATTTGTCTTTCCTATAAATTTGTCTCCAAAACAAATTATGTAAATGTTGACACTTTTTGTTCACTTTAGGCCAATGATTCTAAGGTTGGCAGCAAGTAATGGGTTTGCAAAAAGTTTGCAGTTTTGTGTCCCTCCGCTTCTTTAGGCCTTGGCAGAGCATTTAATTTTACATTTACATAATAATAATAATGAATTTACAGTAAAAGCCAAAATCACGATTTTGTATGCTAAAAACGCTACAACTGGACATTTTAAAATCTACTGTCTTTTGGGTGCGCAGTAAACGCGAAGCTTTAAGCCGGAGGCAGCTCTTACTGTTAATAAGCCCTTTTATTCCCCTCTGTGAGGAGGATTATTACATTGTTGTGATGTGATAAAACTTTACAGTTGTTTCTATTAGTACCATTGTTTGTTTTAGGGGCCTAAACCAACTCCATCTCCAACTCCTACAAAAGGAACAGTTCTTCCTGAAAATGCAGATACCCTCCATCCTGTTACACTTGTGGGACGAGTTTTTCCCGGTACATTATTCACTGAACTTTCGCGAGAGGGAACTCCACCCTACCTTACATTTTGCATGGGTGCAACTGTGCAGGGAGTAACATACACTGGAACAGGTAAGGTTTACTCATGAAGACTATTTCAACAAGCTATCTTGTGGGCTTCCCTACTAATATTGGTTCTCTAACTTTTTTTTTTTTTTTTAGCCAAGAGTAAGAAAGAAGCAAAGAAGAACTGCGCCATTGAAGTACTGAAAGGATCAAACATACCATATAATACAAACATTTAATTTTTGTAGCTATCATTTACTGTAGCTATCCATGTCATTTCTTCTCCCTCTTGTATTGTATTTCTTTAAAACATTAAGGGTAATTTTAAATGATGAAAATTAGGAGAAAATCTCTTAAATTCTCCTTATAGGCTCAGTGCTGTTATTTCAATGAGGTTCTTTTTAATTTTGTTTTATTTACATTATATGTGATGTATTGTGTTTTATTGTTTATTCACCTACATTCTATGCAAATCAATGTTAATTGGAAAACACAAAATCAGTTTTCTTTATATTTTTATGTCATGATGGATTTTGTTTTATTCCATAGAATACTTGTATAACGTTTTGATTTGTCTCCTCTTTTATTTTTTGTAAATTGATTACCTAAGTCATAAAGGTAAAAAGTGTAGGATTATTTTGTTCTTTCCTTTTTTAGTTTCTTTTGACTCTGTTTATTTTTCAAGCAAATCAGTTACTTTTAAGAACAGTATTAACTTAATCTTTCTGACATTTCTAGTTATAGAATATAATACTAGAACCCAGATTTTGTTTAGTGTTTCTGTAGGAACTTTAAATTCCAACTGTCATCTGAACATACATCACTGTTGAAGCTGTTTTAATGTGACTGTACTTATTGATCACGCATTGTGCATGTTGACCTTGTACACGAAGTGGATCATGCACACTGCACATTTCCAATAATGGCATCAAAACAAATCATTGTTTGAACTATTTTTGTGTGGAATTAAAGTATTCAAATATCCCACTGCTTATTTCAGTGTCTGGCTAGAAAGGAAGGAAATAAGAGATCTCACTTCAATCATAGATTATTATTTACAATACAAAAGTCTGTCTACTAGTGCAAACAAGTAAACGACCAATCTATTTAGCTCATTGCAATTTAACAGAAAAATAGAAGGGATTGTACTGCTGCATCTTGTTTATAAGACATAACCACAGAAAACATATATTAACAATTCATAAATTAGACATTTAGGATTTTGGCAACGATGCAAGGTAATAATACAAATCATTTACCATAAATTACATTATATTAGAGTGAAGAGAAACAACACAACTGTTGTCTCAACTTCTGGTATCACAAATTTCGCAGACATTCTCTGCTCATGAGAGAATGTCCAACCCGTTGATGGCTCCTTCACAAGCCATAAATAGGACGTGTGGCATGTTCCATGCCTTATAACTTACTCTATATACAGACGGTTACCCGTTGGTAATTCATACTTTCTCCATGAAACAAATAGCAAGCTCCTATTGTCATGATTTGAGGAATATACCCAATTTTCCACTTATTGTCATTTTCTACATAACTGGTCTCTGTCTTGCTTCAGAGATATTCACAATAATACTGACTACCTTAACAGAAAGTAGTTCAACTCAAGAGGAATTCATAGAAAAACTACAAGTGCATTTTGCAGGTCTTCAGGAGCAGAGGGTTCTGTAACAATTGAGTTAAACTTCATCTACACTATAATTGGACAAGTTACAAGAGTCAGAAATGGCAGAAGAAAAGAGACTAGACTGAAGAATTCACTACCAATAGGGATGATTCATTGAGATGCGAGTGATATTCAAGATGTTTAACAATTCATAATAAATTTGTGAGAGGCGCATTCAACATAGCAGTGTTTTATGCTCAATATGACCACTTCCTATTCAATCACATCACTTTCATACAATTGTACCTAATAACACTCAGTCATACTATTTAACAAATAATTACATAAATACAAATATTTACAAATGGACTGCAGAGATAAGGGTCTCGAAAGACCGAAATGATTTGGTAATGCTGGAGGATTGGAAGGGCCCAGCCCGTTTCAGTAGGGTGTATTGTCTCTGAGGTGTGCTTGTTTCTTCACTTGCCACTTGATGCATTTTCCCCACCAGGAGGTCTTGAGGCACACCTTCTTGGGCTTGAGTACGAAACACTTCGTCTGCACCACATTGAAGAACAGCTTCCCCACCAGGTTGGCGGGCCCGTTGCCAGCCACCTTCAGGCACGTCCGGAACCTGAAAACAATTAAGGCAGAAAATATAAGAAAAGCCATTGGAAACTG
Organism: Frankliniella intonsa; assembly: GCA_033675135.1. NCBI lineage: Eukaryota > Metazoa > Arthropoda > Insecta > Thysanoptera > Thripidae > Frankliniella > Frankliniella intonsa. The sequence continues at coordinate 2,292,509 of CM066252.1, read as the reverse complement.
AGTTTTAATTTAGGTGTAAGCGCTTGTTTCTGCCTGGTGCCAGGCAATGCCCAGAAGGGCATGAGTGTAGGAGGGATGGGGCAGAGGGGCAGGGCGTCGGGCCCGGGCGGGCTACTAGGGGAGGACCCGGTCGAGGAAAGCTTGAAAGAGCCCTCTTTACATCCTCATGCACTGCGGCTAAAAGGCTCATGCAACATCGAGAGCAAAGTGGTGGAGGGTGGCCGGGCGGGGCGGGGCGGGGGGGGGCGGGCACCCCGAGGGAAGGGTGGCTGCCCCTGCCACTGCCCTGCGTCAGCATGTCTTCATGTGTGTACGCGCGCGCGCGCGCGCAGCGATTGCCCCCTAGCGAGCAGAAGGAGCTTAAATTACAAATCGGATATCGATCATACAAATCCTTTTTCACTTTTTTACCCCGCGGCGCGGCGCCGCTTTGACCGGACGAGCAGACACGATCTCGTATGGGTGACGGCAGTAGGACCGAACAACTTAGGAGGCGCCTCAGGCAAGGCTCAGCCTACGGTCTATTGTCCCATGGGAAGAGTGTGGTCTTTGGTCTTTTGCGACCAGTTTACACCGATGTACAGCGGACACATTGCACGGCAATGTCGCACCATACCTTACTTTATGTGTCGCACCGTACCAGAAGACAACACAAACACAAACACTTGACGACAGACGCCGGTGACGTCACGTCACATCCGCCTCCGTCCCGTCCCGTACCTCTTCCAGTGTTACCAGCCGTCGTTTTACCAGATTGTACAATTTAAAGAAATTTCAACTATTGCAAAATTTTTAGGTGCTGGCAAACAGCACAGAAGATCTCAATTGCACATGGCACATGTATGTCGACCAAAATGACTTATTGGAATTTTGCGCCTTGCGAGTTTCGTAGGGGTTTAGTGTAATTGGCTACCCTTTTGACGGCCGGTAGTCAGTTTGTCAGTTACCCGCCGGGTCCGATCTGCGGCAGTCGCTGCGCCGGGCAGCGCTGCTGCTCCGTGCGTTTCTTCGGCGCTGTTGTCGATTCTGCGCAAATGTGTGCCTGTGCCTCTTTATTTCGAGCTCCGCGTTTCGTCACGAGTGACTAAACTCTACGCGTGTCGGCACCATACGAGTCGGTCTCGTCGGAAGCCCAGGTTCGCGGACCACCGGTGCTCAAGAGGACAAGGGACAAGATGGCCGTCAGCGCCGCCCCCATACTCGGCCCCTCCTCCCCGCCCCGCCCTGCCCAGCTGTTCACCGTCGTCACTCGCTCCTCCTCGGACGCGGCCACCGTCATCGAAACACCAGTCAGTCACCGTGACGAACATGTCACAGTGATATGAGGTGAGTGAGGCCCCTGCGCCCCTTCAAAACTCTTTAGATTTAGAACCGGGAACATAGGGGTCACTGTCCAGTGTGTGCCTACTATACCAGGCGATAGTCACATTCTTTCCTTCATCGTAGGCTGTACGTGTGCTAACAAGTATTGCGCAAAATTAACGCAAACTCCGCCATTATTTCGTATCTTCCTATCTACCTATAACTATCTGAAAAATAATTCACATGCTTTTCGGGGTAATGTGAAATAGCTTGCCTAGGGACGCAACATGTTGCGTCCGGCATAATATTTGTCTAAATTTGAACTCTGCCGGTCACGATTGTGGCTACTTCTGTTACGGGGCGGTCACCCCATCCCCCTCCCTCTCCCCCTGCCTCCCTCCCCCTCCCTCCCTCCCTCTCCCCCTGCCTCCCCCTCGCCTGCCCCGGCTCTGGCGACCAGCGAGCAGTCCACCGGGAAAGCTCCGGAGTCAAATGGGTTGCCTACCTCCGCGGCGCGCAGGTCGCGTGCTCGCCGCCCCTCCCCCGCGGCCCGCCCGGCCCTGCCACACACGAGCGGGGTTGTGGATACATGGCGCCGGGCCGGGCCGGGGCAGGGCCGGGCGCACCCGCCTGCACGGCCTCGTCAACAAAAATTAGTAACGTCTAATTAACCACGAGAGTTTGTCACAAAGGGAAGGGAAGAGCAGGAGGAGTCTCTGGAGGGTGGCGGGCGCAGGGTCGGGGTCGGGCCGGCTGCGTCGTCAAACTAGTCCTCGTGGCGGGGCGGGGCGGGGCGGCGGCGAGTAGAGCAGGCTGCTGGTATCAAACATTCAGCAGGGCAGGGCAATGCGAGCCAAGGCGCCAGCCAGCCGGCCCCGCCCCGCCCCGCCCCCCCCGCCCCGCCCCATCACACCGCTGCACCCGGGATCACATTTCGATATTTTATTCGTACCCGACCCGCCTGGAGTGACTCGCGCTGTCTCGGTAAGGCTGCAGCGCGGCGCGCGGCACCTTGCAGCAGACTTTTAGACCCGTCCCGCCCCGCCCCCGCGGGTTCAAAGCGCGAGGCGCGAGGGAGAGCGAGAGCGGGGCGGAGCTGTCGCCTCACCCCGCCCCGCAGTCATGACATCATTTATTATCCAGCCATTCATTTATGTGTCATTGGCACAGCGGGACCCGCTGGGCTGGGCTGGGCTGGGTGGAGCTGGAGCAGCCAGAGAGCAGCCCCAGTACAGCCCGGCCCAGTCCCAGGTGAAGCGCCTGACAAACCATGCAGAGCGCGAGAGGGTCCTGTTTCCTCTTTGACATTCCGCCGCGCCTGCTCGGTCAGAAGCAAGACTCTTGATCGGATCCGCGGGAGAACAAGCGGGAGCGGCGTGCAATGGGCTCAGGAGGGCCAGTGGGGGCTTAACGGCGTGTGGGCGGGGCCGCGGGGGCGGGGCGGGGGCGGACGTGAGGGCGGACAGCTCGGACCGCGGGGGCGGCAGGCGAGGCGAGCGGTGCTGGCCGCCTGATCGGATTGGCCGGCTTTGCGTCCAATCACATGGCAGAGACGGCTGTGGCGTGGCGGGGCGTGGCGGGGCGCGGCGGGGCGCTCAGCCACTCCAGTGACCGACAGGCGAGGCGGGGCGACGTGTGCACGCAGCACAAAGGGGTGTGTGCTCGATAGCTCGAGACAAGCAAGGGCGCGGCGGCCGCGGGCGGGGGCGGGGCGGGTGTGCTGGACGAAAGCAGGCCAGCGTGCCGCGCGGGGCGGGGCGGGGCGGGGCGGGGTGGGGTGGTCGAGCAGGGTAGGCTCCCGGCCCCACCGCTATCTGCCGCCCTGCGGCTAATCTTTCCGCTCTGTGGCGCCGTGGCGCCAGGACCGACCGCCCACCCCGCCCTCGCCCCCCACCCCCCAACCACCCTATGGCACGCGTTGACTTTCGCGCCGTTCTCTACGTGCCTTTTCTATATAATAATTGCGCGGACGCGTTTCCTCCACACCGGGAAAGAATATCAGGCCGTTGTCGTTGGGGTTGGCGCGCATTTCTAAACTATTTCAGGAGAAGTTTGTGAAAGCAATGGCACTGTCTCTGATCTGCACCGAGGCGGAGGGAAGCGGGGCCGGAACCAACACGATCCCGGGAGGCTTCACGGAGGCGACCTACTGGTGGACCTGGGCGAGAGGTTGGGGCACAGTACCGTGGTCTGCCGACTGATTCAGAACATCGCTCCCATGCCTCTGTCCTTGTCGCACTCATAGAGCAGCTCCATACCCTAGAGTGGACAGCTTCGCGAGTGCGACAAGGACAGAGGCATGGGAGCGATGTTCTGAATCAGTTGGCTGGTGTCACGGCTGAACCTAACCTAGATGGGGACGTCCTGGGCCGCCTAGGTGAGGGCGGGGCTGTTGTCGGTAATGCCGCGGACTGAGCGGAGCGGGGCGGGCCCATAGCCGCTTGTTGTGCTGACTGCGGAGGTGAGGCGGGGCGGGGGGAGGGCGCGGTATGACGACGTCCAAGACGCCGCGCGGGGAGGGGCGGGCGACGCGCCGGTCGGGAGGGGCAGGGGGAGGGGGAGGAGAAGCAGGTTTGGGATGAATGTAGTGCGATGATCCGTTTACGAGTGTGATATCCAGTGGAGCATGATGTTCCCCTGGGCCAGTGTGGGCTCGGCCGGAGCCGGGCCGGCTCTGCTGCCACCCCCTCCCCGCCCTGCCCCTCCCCTCCCCGCCACGCCCCTGCCATGCAGTGGCATTCCTCGTGGGATAATGTCCCACCCAAACACACACACTGAGGTACGAGCTCCATCCTGAATAATTCCCCTTTTTAAAAAAAATAAAAAACTGGAAGATAAAAACACCTACAGTAATGTCCCGTGGGGACGCGGGCGGACTTAAAATCGCGTCAGCAGAGCATGCAGTGCCGTCCTGTACTCTAAAGTCGGTCTGAATTTCTCAAGCTTGCTGCTTTTCCTGCACCCCCCCCCCCCCCTCCTCTCCTCCGGCCCGGCGCGAGGGTTGCAGCAGCGAACTCGATATCGTTGTGGCGATGATGCACTGTCGTCCTTTGGCACTACTTCTCCATCGAGCGGACATGGCTCGGAACGAACCGAGGCATGGCGCCCCTCCCCTCCCCACCCCCTCCCCTCCCCTCCCCACCCCCCTCCCCTCCCCTCTTGCAGCGCGCTTTGATTTTAAGTGTCGCCTAGCTAGTAGAGGATTCTCCGGGGACAGGAGAGGAGAGGACACTGCTGGAAAAACTAACGTGACGTGCGTCACGTCAATAGTTTTCACCAGCTATGTCACACCACGGAATGCGTCCTAAATTTACGTCACACCATGTGATGGAACGGCAGCTTTGGGGTATACGGTACTAGCCAGGACCTGCGGTCCATAGCTCCTTGCAAATCCGTAAGCAGGTCTGTGCTGTTGTGGGGCCCCGTGGCTCAGTGCCGGAAAATTTCCTTCTGATTTTTGAAAGGAGAGCTTCGCTTCGCTCAGCTATACAAACGTGACCAAAAATGCGGACACACCACATGATGCGACCTCTCCAGGCGTCACACGTCACGTTAGTTTTTTCCAGTGGAGAGGCAGCCATGACTGGAGTTCTCGGCACCGAGCCGGGGCCGGGCCCGGTGCGTCCTCGTGCCCGCCGTCCCCGTGGTGGTCGCGAGCAGCGCCACCTGTCATCGAGACGACCAACCACGTGTCCTTACCTGAAACAGACAGAAAACAAAACAGACGTTAGGCTTAATCCGGACCGAAATACCGCGGCGTGCACGGGGTCGGGGTGTTCCGCGCGGAGGAGCCGCGCAGTTTTACACGGGGCAGAAATAAAATAAAATAAAAATGTAAGAAATGTCGCCCGGGCCTGGCCGCCTCCGCCCTCCGCGCGCCTTCAACTCCCGGCCGACAGAATAACGACAAAGGAGCAAAGGGTAATATGGGAGAGCACAACAACAAAAGGATCACGAAACACGCACAGGAAACGTTCTGGAAGAAGCGACCCCCAGGGGAAGGGGGAAGGGAGGAGGGGGGGACGGCGACAAGGCACCAGGGCGAGTGTAAAAGATTTCATCTTGTGTGAAAACATTAATTTCTTGTGGCAGTCGGTGTAAAGGGCAGCGCTGGCGCGGCGCGGATGGCTCCGAGGAAGACATACGGCTTACCTCTGTGTGGAGCGGTTGCGATGACAGCGGGGGGGGAGGGGGGGGGGGCGTATGTGATAGAAGATGTTAGGAGAGGGGGAGGAGCGCTGGGCTGGGCCGGAGCTGGACCGGCTGGCTGGTGCCGCCACCGCGCAGAGCAGCGCTCCCATCATTTAGTTCTGCTTCGTAGTCTTGATGATGCTGGCGGGGCGCGCTCCGCCACGGCTCATACTTTCCGAACTCTTCTTCTTGTTCTTCTTCTTGTTCCGCCGCCCTCAGCGCAGCAGCGCCCCCTGGCAGCAGTCAGTCGGCTTGAGGATGACGCGGCTTGCATTCTGTCTATAATGCAAATTGCACCTTTCCGGTGTCGCTGTCGAGCGGACGCCGCGCCGCCGCCGGTCGGGCGACAACGCCTCCCCTCGTCTAGCTGGGCTGAGCTGTCTGTGGAGACACTGGCTGCAGCAGTAATTAATGGAGCCAACTCAGTGGTGGCGGGGCGGGGCGGGCGGGGCGAGGCGGGGCGGGGCGGGGCGGGCGGGGCGGAGCCAGCGCCCTGTGCAGCATGCAATATGAATACGGCCCAGATCGGAGAGGGCGGCAGCATACCGCTGGGCACCGCACCGCTGGGTACCTCCTTCCTCGCGTACCACTATCGGAGCCGCGCGCGTTCGGCTCCTCAGACAAATTGGTGCCGGGCCAGATCTGGCCAGATCTGTCAGAAGGCGCGCCGTCGCGTCGGACGCCGGATAGACAGGGCAGCCACTCCGGCGCGGCGGCGGCTCCGGCAGGAAGCAGGCGGCCACGGCGGAGCGGGGGGGGGGGGGGGGGAGGAGGAGGAGGAGGAGGAGGAGGAGGAGGAGGAGGAGGAGGAGGAGGAGGAGGAGGAGGAGGGTGTAACGTCTTTCCTCCCGGAGCGGAGAGGAGCGAGGGAAGTCCCTGCTCAGAGATCCTAATTAGACCGACACTTTTTCCGTCCGCAGACAATGGAAAGAAGGGGCCTAGTGTGTAAATGTGTGTGTGTGTGTGTGTGAGCGCGAGATTCGCTAAGGGGAGAGTAAGGGGTGGAAGTGGCCCTCCCCTCCCCGCGGGCCCGCCGCCCGCACCCTCGTTCCCTTCTCCCGCCCCGCCCTGCCCCGCCCCATACGCGCCCTGCCACATCTCGTGCGAAGGGCGCTAAATGGAAGGATCAGTGTTGCCAGATAAGTAGGCAAAAATTCCCACGAATACACCGGCTCGAGGCAGACGGGTGACGGGTATCTCCGCCTGCCTACTGGGAGGAGGCAAACTTTCCAGACACAGGACGGCCTTTTGGTCCAGTAGGCAGGCGGCGACACCCAGGTACATACAGGGTGGCGCACTTACCCCGGCGTGCCTGTAAGTAGGCAACCCATTCGACTTCAGGTGAGCGAGGGCAAGAGGTGAGGAGGGGAACTGGAGGGGTCGCTGGGGGAGCAACCCCTCCAGTTCCCCTCCTGAGCTCTTACCCTTGCTCAGCTGAAGTCGAATGGGTTGCCTACTTACAGGCACGCCGGGGTAAATGGGCCACCCTGTATGCTGCTTCTCGTGAGGTTTGGAACCGCCGCGTCATTCCGCACACTGGTTTCGTCTCTCTGTCCTTGTCGCACTCATGGGGCTCGGCCATAAGGAGCGAGAGAGAGAGAGAGGAACGCTGTTCGGAATCACCCTGCTGGTCCTGGTCAGCAGCGACCTGCCTCCGCCGGTCTATTCCCGGCGCGTCGCGGCGCCCCCCTCCTCCACCAGCCTCCGCTCCTCCATGATTGGGGGTCGGATTGACGCGCGCTGCCCACTTGCGGTCTCGTAAACAGGCGGCACAACGACGACAACCTTAATGAAACCCCCTCCCCCCCCCCCTATCGCCCCCTACTCCCTACTTTGCCCTTTTCTTGACGCCTCCACGACACGATCAAGTCCATAAGCGCGCGGGCATTAGGGGGAGGGGGAAGGGGGATAATAAAAAGGTGAAGAAAAATAGTAAAAATAAAAGTGTGGGTATCGGTACGGCCGTACGATACCCGACCAGATAGTACTGTATGCGCTGGAAGGTGCCCGGCCGGGCCGCGGCGGGGCGCGCACGGTGTCTGTTAAGGTGACCGTATTATCTTGATGCCGGAGGAGGGGGAGGAGGTAAGGCCCGTGATTGACTCGGGCGGGGCGGGGTGGGGCGGGGCGGGGGAGGATAGAATAGGAATAGGGTAATTGAATAACGGCGGGCGGGGTGCGGCGGAGCGGGGCGGGCGGCGGGCGGCCCCAGCTCTTTGCGGGCTTTGCCTGCGGCCGACCTGGTCCAGCGGAGGCGTCTCTGATCGGATGCTGCGGATGCGCAGGTTTTTTTGATTGACCGAACTTGACCGGGGGGGAGGGGGTCACATGTGAGCGAGAGGGAGTGAAAGTGCTGACGGAGAGGGAGGGGGAGTGCGCGAGGGGGAGAGGGCTTGAGGACGGCAGCGCGGCCTCCTCGGCCTGCACTTCATCGGCCACCTCCCCTCCCCCTCCCTACCGTCGAGGCGGTAGTGGTGCCTTTGATTGATGTAACGAGAGGTGATTCCGATCCCCGCCCCGCCCCGCCCCGCCCAGTATGGCGGTGGAGGAAAGGTGCGGGGAGGCCAGGGTCGGCGCGGCGGCGTGGTCCCGGGGCCCGGGGGAGGGCGCCGCGCTGGGGGGTACCTACTCGCGGACGTAGGTCACAAGCGCTACAGATCACAACCGCTACAGGTCACAAGCGCTACAGCTCGCTAACGCTACGGGGTCGCAAGCGCTACGAGTCACAAGCGCTACAGCTCGGTAGCGCTACGGGTCACAAGCGCTACAGCGAGAATCCGCGCGTTAGGCGGTACCGAGCCGAGCTATACCTTGAAAAATTACGCACGTGGCGTGAAAACATGGAAAATTTTTGCGACAGTAACCCTCCCGAAGGAGGTTGCGGTTCCCGCCAGGCACAGGGCTTTTACCCCCCGTGGCAGCCAACTACTTCGGTGTTCTTATGGGAACCGGTGCTTTTGTGACTGCGATCCTGTCGCGCAATTCGACAGATTTGATCCCCGTACTGTCAGATTTAGTCGTACGGTGGTTAACCGAACTGCCCTGTCCCCAGAGCATGGAATAGCTATTTTTGGAGCCAGATTCTAGGACTTATGACCCCACGGCCGACCACCAGTCGTGGGCATGGGACGGAACTTCCTGGCAACCCGCTGTCGCTACCAGTGAAGAACCTACCTGGGTTTGAACCAGGCCCCATGTGCCGAGTCTCACAGACACCTCGCGGCACCACTAGACCACTAGACCGTCGGCTATTCCACGAGGGAGCTCGGTTGAAATGGGGGCTTGAATTCCACTCTCCAAATTGTTGTCCTCAGAAAAATTAAATTTCTTGGTAAGATTCGAACCTCCGTCCTGCGACTCTCCGCGCGGACACTATGCCGGCACGGCTAGGACGCCACGGTCCTAGGGGCCGGACCACTAGGAGTCATGCTGCGCGAGAAGCCACAGTCACCGAAGAAACGAACCCGGTGTCATGAGTGCGCCTGCTCTCCGGTCAGTCTTGGGCCGGCCGCTTAGCGTCATTGGTATCGACGCTGCTTATTGCACTAGGCGGGCAGAGGTTCAAACACCGCGTATAGTTTTTTGCTTGTTATTTTTTTTTTTTTTTTTTTTTTTTTTTTCGGACTAAGTGCTTTTTCCAGCTATACCGTCCTTGTGACTTAGGCAACTGCAAAAAAGGCAATGGAAAGAGCACTTGGTCCAAACAAAAAAAAAAAATTAACAAGAAAAAAAAAAATACGTGGTTTTTGAACCACTGCCCACCTAGTGCAATAAGCAGCGTCGATACCAATGACGCTAAGCGGCCGGCCCAGCACTGACCGGAGAGCAGGCGCACTCATGACACCGGGTTCGTTTCTTCGGTGACTGTGGCTTCTCGCGCAGCATGACTCCTAGTGGTCCGGCATCTGGTACCGTGACGTCGTAGCCGTGCCGGCATAGTGTCCGTGCGGAGAGTCCCAGGACGGAGGTTCGAATCTTACCAAGAAATTTAATTTTTCTGAGGACAACAATTTGGAGAGTGAATTCAAGCCCCCATTTCAACCGAGCTCGTGAATAGCCGACGGTCTAGTGGTCTAGAATGGTGCCGCGAAAGCGAAGTGTCTGTGAGACTTTTATGGCACATGGGGCCTGGTTCAAACAGGTAGGTTCTTCACTGGTAGCGACAGCGGGGTTGCCAGGAAGTTCCGTCCATGCCCACGACTGATCGGTCGTGGGGTCATAAGTCCTAGAATCTGGCTCCAAAAATAGTATTCCATGCTCTGGGGACAGCAGCAGTTCTGGTTAACCACCGTACGACTAAATCTGGCAGTACGGGGATCAAATCTGTCGAATTGCGCGACAGGATCGCAGTCACAAAAGCACCGGTTCCCATAAGAACACCGAAGTAGTTGGCTGCCTGGGTAAAGCCCTGTGCCTGGCGGGAACCAACCTCCTTCGGGAGGTTTACTGTCGCAAAAATTTTCCATGTTTTCACGCCATCTTTTCATTTGCAGAGCACGTGCGTAATTTTTCAAGGTTAAGCTAGGCTCAGCTCGGCTCCGCCTAACGCGCGGATTCTCTCTGTATCGCTCGTGACCCGTAGTGCTACCGAGCTGTAGCGCTTGTGCCTCGTAGCGCTTGCGACCCGTAGCGTTAGCGAGCTGTAGCGCTTGTGACCTGTAGCGGTTGTGATCTGTAGCGCTTGCGAGCCACTCCGCCTACTCGCCAAGGAGGACACGGTCGCCGTGAGCAAGCACCGGCCAAGCCATATGGGGCGGACCCGGACGGGACGGGCACCGACGGGTGAAAAATATAGAATACACCCAGAGAAGCGTGTTCTTGACTAGCTCAAGTAAAATTGGTGGTGCTTAATCCAAGCCGAATTCAGCCTTTAACCAAGAATATGGGTTTCATTTCAAGTGGGACAACTTGAGAACAAATCGGGGCTGGTTCGAGCCCTACCGCTCAAGAACATTGGTACTTGATCCAGTCAAGTGTCAAGTACATTGCACTCGATTCAAAGTACAATGCACATGATCCAAGAACAACACGCTTTTTCGGGTGTAAAGTATCTAGTCGCAGGCATTGTACGCGGCTGGAACATGCGCACCGACAGAGGATGTGGCCGGGGGGCGGGGGAGGGGGGCGCCTTGTTTTCACGATTGCCCGATAGTGAAGTTGATCTGGATGCAGCACCACTAATGCCCCTCGCGGGAGATTACATCGAACACGCAGCCAGACATTAAGACAGACAGTCCGTCTCGTGCATGGGGGGGCCTTTTCGGCCAGGGCGCCCGCCTCGCTACCCCACCGCCCCGGACCCCACCCCACCCCACCCCACCCCACCCCGTCAGTGTAAAGCGTTCGAGTAAAGAACAGACACGCGGAAGCTGGCCGCGAAGTACGAGGGCGCGCTGTCCGGACCAGGGCGTCGTAACGTAACGTAACGCAAATGGAAACCAACCAAAATTAAAATTGCAATTCGACGGCGTTATTGGAGCGTTTCCATCTTTCTAAAAACGTTTCCCTTAAGAAAATGCTAGCTAGTTTTGAAAAACCGCAACAAAAACGTGTAGAAATTGCAAATTTAATTTAAGTTTCTGTGCGTTTCTATTGGCGTTACGTTACGTTACGACGCCCTGGTCCGGACCAGTCAGCGGTGCCCAGACAGCTCTGCAACTGCCGAGCCGAGGCGACCCCAACCCTGCCGTGTCAAAAGCCCTGCAGTCGGTGACCTGTGAGCGGGGGCCACCCCGCCCCACCCCACCCCACCCCACCCCGCTGCCGAGGCCATGTCGCGGGCGTGGCAGGCGCAGGGTGCGGCGGGGCGTGGCGGGGCGGGGCGCGGCCGCCTCGGTCCGCAGACATAAAGCGAAGACGACGACGACGAAGACAACATCGGCGTGGTATCGCAAAGTTATGCGACTGTCAGTCACTCATTCAGCGGCGGGGGGAGGGGGGGGGCATTACTCTCAATTAGCGCGTCGGCGAGGATGTCGCCGATTTTGCATCCCCCTCCCCGCCCCCTCCACGCCCTCCCCTCCCCTCGGAGCCTCCACGCAGAGGGCAGCGCCCGTTCCAGCTTTTGACTCCTTTGACGCTGAGGCAGCAGTTACCGCTGCGCCGCTGAAACTTACACGGTGACACTATAGTTTGGCGAGGTTCTGCCCGCCTCGCCCCGCCCCGCCCCGCCCCGCCTGCCCCGGGCGAGAGGGAGCTCGGCGGGTGAAAAGAGAGATAAAAGCCGAGAGGATCTGTCGGGGCCGTGGCAGGCGGGGCAGGGCCGGCGGGGCTGCCCTCCCTCCCTCCCCTTTCTGTCTTTAGCGGCGGGCTCAGCTCAGCGGCCGCCTGTCCTGTGCTGCCCGCCCGCCCGCCTCCAAGCGTAGCGGATATAGCTCCCCATCCCTGGTGCCCGGCGCACCCCGCCCCGCGCCGCGCCGCGCTCCACGGCGTGATCCGATAAACGCCAAGAATCCTCTGCTGCAGCTCGAGCTGATTGTGGTCGGCCCACTCGACCCACGCGTCCACCACGAGGCCGCGCTATGACTGCCTGGGGCAACAACTACTGGGGCACCGCGTACCGTGCGGAACAGTATGCGGGTCTGCCTACCCGCCCCAGCCGTAAGGCGCCGGGGCCCCTTATAGGTAGGCAGCCCGCAATGCAGTTACGTGTTTTCTGAAACACCCAGCACACACACTGTAAAATGCTTGCAAACTAAATTCTTTGCAACGTTGCGAAGAATATTTAATATTCGTATTACGAAGAATTTGTTCGTATTGCAGAGAACGTCTTTGCAAGCTTTCTGTTTGTTGCAAAGAAATAGTCCGTAAGCTTACGAAGAACTAGAACAATGCTTCAAAATTCTTTGCAACTTACAAAGAATATAGTTTGCAATACGAACCAATTCTTTGCAAGCATTTTCCAGTGCAGAAAAAAAAATATTTTAAAAAGAAGAAAAGGTTTTTAGAACAAAATTAAAGAGCATAACTCAGGACAATTTAAGGTTCTAGACTTTTCAAAATTCTAAGAATTGAAGTCGACAAAAAAATCAATTGAAAAACTTAAAAAAAAGTGATCGTTAATATTTTTCACTTTTCCGGCGGTGCGGGTGCGGGTGCGGCGCTGCGGGGTCGTGGTCGCCCTGCCCTTGCACCTGCCGTGGCTGACGGGACGGCTGGCTCCTGAACCAACACTCGCTACCCCTACCCTACCCGACCAGAACCCCTGCTGTCCTGCAGCAGGCCCCGCAGGCTCCGCAGGACAAACTCAGGGTCAATATTGACCCAGTCGGTGTCGGTTATTCGATATCATTTATTGCGGCGCGAGGCTCGGCGCGCCACCGCACCTCAGCGCCCGGCCCCTGCCGGTGTGTTTCTGGGAGCGCGCCAGGGCGGCGCAGGGCGGCGCAGGCCAGGCAGGGGCGCCGCCGAAAGTCAAACAGATAATCGTTTGAATGGCCCGCCGCGCCGCGCCGCCTGCTGGCGGAGGTGTGAAACTGAGCGATAGGGAGCGCCTGGCGGACACGGCATAAAATACTTCGCGAAAATTCGCAAAAGAAGCTTTTTGGGGTTTTTAATTTTAAACGGATGATTGTGACTTGTGAATGGTGTATTGAGAGGAAGTTGACCGCAACTCAATACGAGGTGCGAATCAATGGATATAGAGGAGCAAAGCGGGACGAGACGAAATGGGAGTCAGAGTCAGAAAGGGAGTCGCTTTTTTTTTTTTTAAAGTTGTCATCCTCTTCTGCGAATTTTGGCCCCCGGGGTGAGCCGAGTGGGCGGGAGGTAGAGGGAAGGGGAGGGGGGCCTCCTCAGTGAGCCTGCTGAATAGTGGAAGTGTATCAATGAGTGGCGGAGACACAATGACCCTCCACGCCCCGCCACACCACGCCCCGCCACGCCCCACCCGCCACGCCCCGGCGCGCTATGGGGCAATACGCGGTCACAGGAGGGCAACACCACTCGTGTTGCTTCACGGAAACAAACAGACCACCGTGCAGGCGAAATAGGGACCTGCTTTCGAGATGTTTTACAATAAAACTGCTCTTATTCTATAAAAAGGAAAATAAGCGAATATTCGATGCAAAGGAGAAGGGAATGGTTATTTGCGTCGGCTAATGAGCAGATAATGCACGTCTGCGCCCCGCCTCGCGGTGCGCCAGACACACTGCTGTGGTTTATGTGGGCAAATTACACTGTACAGTGCAGTGCCCCGGCGCGCCGCAGGCGCTGCAGCGTGGCGCGGCGTGGCGTGGCGTGGCGCAGCAACCATGCCGGCCACGACTGGATTTCAGTAAGACATACCGCGCTGACATCTCATCTAGTGGTGGAGGTGGGAAACAGAGAAGTACACTACTGGAAACCCAAGTATGTGAATATATCGTACACTTGTAGGTGTGTGAATTTCGGTTCGTACACTTGAACAAATAAAACACGGTAAAAGCATTGACTGATTTTTTGAGGAAAAAAGGGAAAACTTGGAAAAACTGTCTCCTAAAAGCTTGAGGGAAATTCTCAAAGTTTTCCATGTTTCCCCAAAAAATCAGACATCGCTTTTACCGTGAAGCGTGGAATCCCACCACAAACTTGACGTGAAAAGTGAACGCCTGCAAGTGCGCAACATTCACACACATTCCAGAGTGTGTAAACTCCTACTCGAACTCCCACGCGCCCTGCTTGGGAGAACAAGGAGGGCAGTTAGTTTCGAAGTATAGCTCCTCCTCCTGATGAGCGCCAGTTATCTGCTCCAGAGAATCGCCGTCGCGATAGGGAGTTTCTGTGCGTGTTTTCGACAGGGTAGTTGAGGTGAGGCAGGTGGTGGTGGTGGTGGTGGGGTGCTGCGGTCCTCGGAATGTGGGACACAATGCTATTGACACCTCCCGTATCTCGGCTAGCAGCGTGTGTCCCGTCCTCTCCGCTGCACTAGGACAGGGCAGAGCCAAACCACACTTTGAAAGTTTTGTACAACTCGTAATTCAGAAAAATATTTGAAAATTTTAATTAAGTTTCGAAAAGTTTAGAAATGTTGAGAAAGATTTAGGAAAAATTAAAGCAACAATTGCAAAAAAATAAACAAAAATTCAGAAAAGTTTACAAAAATTCAGGAAAATTTACAAAAATTCGCGACGTTTGTGCACTAAAATTCAGAGTTGTTTTCCCCTCGGGCTGGGCAGGGCTGCAGCAAAGGCACCCTCGGCCGTCACCCGGCTGTGTTGCCTAAAAAGTAGGCAACGCCGCATAGCACAGGTGCAGGCACGTTGCCTAATAGGCATCGGCGCAGATGCAGCCCGCTTTAGTACACTGTGTTTAGGCTACTTATTGCGACACTGCTCGAGACCCGCCTCTGCCTGTACGGGCCCAGGTCAGGTACCTGCTGGGACCGTGGGGCAGATTCACACAGCGGAGCGGAGCTTTATGCACCTCGACCGCCCCGCGCCCCGTCCGCGCCACCTGCGAACAGCTGATGAGCCAACCTGGGCGTCATGGCATTGGTGGAGCGGAGCGCGTGTCCCTGCCGGGAAGGAGGTCAATGTCTCAGGGGGGGGGGGCACTCAATGAAAGGCGCCCGACAGTCAATCACGTTGAATAACTTTTCGATTCGCGGGCATGGGCGGGGCAGGGGTGGGGCGGCGCTCGTCAGCTGACGGGACCTCTGCTGCTCTCTCATTGCGTTCAAGTCCCTTCTCCTCTCCGATTCTCGCCCTGTACTGTACACTATTATTCTATCGATATATCCGTTTGCCTGAAACTGCGAATCGTAAGTCATACACCACCCAGGAAATCGTTTCTTTAAAATTGTTATTTTAATTCAAAACATACTTCCTTAACCTGAATAAACCCACTTATTTGATCTGAAAAAAATTGCTTTTACCAAAGAAAAATGTTTGATTCGAAACAAAAATTTCTTTGCCCCTATATTGATGAAATTATTGCTTTGAATCAAAAGAAACGATTCTCTGAGTGACCAGACCAATATCGAAATACCCGCACGCAATAGGGGGAACTGGTAAAAGGGATGAACAGGTGGGATGACGTGCGGGTAAGAGGAAGGTGAAGGGTAACGCATATTCTAATTGGGATGGGAGCGCTAACCGTACGATGCCGCCGCCTCGGGCCGGGCCGGGCACAGCCGGTGACGCCGGCGCGGCGGGGCAGGGCGCGGCGGGGCGGGGCGGGGCGGGGTTCGGTGGTGGGTGACGTGAGGTGGGGCGAGGTGAGGTGGGGTCAGGGTAGCATGCTCCACGATCAAGTCCGCGTCCTGCACGTCGCCTATCCCGGGGCGCGAGGTTCTCACTCCTGCTGTGCGGAGCGGAGTCCTTGCTCCGCGTTTGGTTCGACTCCCGGCCGGGGCGGGGCGGGGCGGGGTGGGGCGGGGCGGGGCGGGGCGGGGCGGGGCATCACGTGAGGCGCCGCCGTGGCCAATGGGGGAGCGCGGAGCGGGGCGCACCTCCACTGCGACCGCAGCGGTTGCGGCAGCTGTACGCCTCCTGCAGGACAAGCGCGACGTAGCGAAGAATTGAAACTTATGGCTGAGCAGCGCCCTAAAGCAAAAAAAAAACAAAAAAAAAAAAAACACGACGCCAACGTTGTTGCCAAATTAGTCACCTTGTATTTGAAACTTAAGTGTGTGGTCCATTATAGTACACTGTCCCTTCAAGTGCCCTTCAAGTACGCGAAACTCCTAGATAAATTCACACCGTAGGTCTTCTACTGCACTGGAAAAACAAAGGTGCTAAGTCCTACCTTTAAAAGGCACCAACAAAATTTAGTGCCTTTGGAGAGGCACTAAGATTTAGTGCCCCAGGAAAGGCACTAAACTTAGCACTTGATTTTAGCGCCCCAGGAAAGGCGTTGCTTAGCATCTTTGTTTTTCCGGTGTGTATACGAATATAACGGAAATTCACATACTTACAAGTTCACTTGAACAAGTAAAAGCGTGTTTTTTTGTTTCTTCCAGGAATTTCACAAACTTTAGGTAACAACTCTGCGAATGGGAATTGGCACGCCTGCAACTGCGCGACATGACACTCGCACACTGGGGTTTCCAGTTTGTACTGTACGTGCTCTGCTGTCGAAGGCAGGCGTGCTCGCGCTATAGGGATCGTGTTGGACAAACTGTCGGGCGGGGCGGGGTGGGGCGGGGCGGGGCGGGGCGGGGCGGGGCGGCCAGCGTAGGATGCCGTCGTCGCCGTCTCGTCTGGCTGGTAATTGTCCGACGCTCGACCGCGGAGGTGAAAGAATCCGTCTTGTGCGCCTCACCCTCTCCCTCCTTCTCTCTCTCTCTCTCTCTCTCCCTCCCCGCGTCCTGCTCCGCGCTCACTTCGCAGGCCATCGACATCGGCAATGATCCTCATCATGCTACTGGCCTCGCGCATGATTAACATTGTTTACCTTGTCTTTTTTTTTTTCGCCGATTCTCTCTTATTTCGCGTCCTTCACTGGTAAAACAAATGTGCAGTTTTTGCACACTTATACGTGTCGAGTTTATGACTTTGCACACCACCTGGTGTAGAGACAAACTAGACATCACGAAATGTCTAGTTACTAAACGTTTCGTAGTGTGCACACACGTGCACACCTGGACACATTTCCTAGGCAGACGGTTACTATGGGATACTTCGAGAAACTGCACACCACATGGTGTGCAGTTGACTCAACGTTTCCACAAGTGTAGAGCAAGTGCACACCAGTTGACGTTTAGATAAGCTCGACACCAGCAATAAGTGTTTAGTTTTAACACATTTGAAACAAAACACCAATTGATGTGCAGAACTAGACATTTGTTTTCCAAGTGTTCTCCGACAGGGAGGTGCGCGCGCGCCAGAGTTTTCAATCGGGTGGGTAATGCTGGCTTCGGCAGACCCGCCGCTGGTTCGCCTCTTTACCCGACCCGACCCGGAGCTCAGCGGGCAGGTGAGGGGGGAGGTGGTAGGGAGGTAGTGGCTCAGTTCGGACGAGCCGAACCCAGTTCGCACCACAGCGACGCATCGGCTGCTAGACAGAGACAGAACAGCACTACCCGTGCGTAGTGCGCGCTCTGTCACTCACCAGGCGGCCGGGTCCCGAGACCCACCCGATTGAGAAATCTGGCGCGCGCCGCGCAGGCGAGAGTCTAGAAGAAGTCTAGAGAGTCTAGACAAAACCCAGTCGTTTGTACGGCGCGACCATTTCAAAACCTTCGTCGCAGATTTAGAAACGAAACGATAAAACTAGCTCGTCGGAGGAAACCAAGACAGTCCATAAAACAACTGCGCCCGCACTGTAAAAAAACATACAGTATCAAGAACGGCTAAAACCCGTTATTTTTGAACACAATAATAACAGTATATTTTTATTAGACAGTCCCTTGTTTGTAAACTGTAGGGTACGTGACGCTGAATGTAAGTTTTTTTTACCTTTTTTTTCGAGTAAGAGAAAGATTTTTTTACGGTTTCGACTACTGTCGTTTTTTAACAGTGTGGCAACGCGCGTGTGTAACTGTGCACAGGCGTGGCGGGTGCACCTGCCAGCCTGGTCATTAGTGGTCAGTTAGCGCTCTCGCACGGCGGGGCGGGGCGGGGCGGGGCCGGGCGGGGCGGGGCGGGTCGACGGGGTGCGGGGAACGCCCTTCCTCGTTGTCGATCGTGTTCCATCGGGCGACCCCATAACGCGCGATGTCTCAATCGCTCACAACTTTACGCCCCTATTAGCGGGTGAGCGCGGGGCGGCGCGGGGCGGACCGCTAAAGTGTTGCAGACCACTCCACCATGCGATACGGTCTGGAGTCGTGACCACGCGCCCCGACCGCTCCGCCCCGCCCCGCCCCGCCGCACTGGCGTACGTAACCTCCCCGCCCCGCCACGCCCCGCCCGCCCCGCCAGCACCTCACTGACACAGGCGTGATTGTCCTCTCCAGGCAACCGCTTCCGCTTACAGCAACACTTCCGGTGGGCGCGCAGGGTGGGACGTGTGTCACCCTTCCTCAGCGACCTTGAGAGCGCCCGCATCGCGACCTTGACCTTGACGCCCAGCGGCGCTCGCACGTATGCCAATGGCGGTGCTGGTGTCAAAATGTTAAAAGTGCAGGCGGTGGGGGTCGTATTGAGAGGGAGAGAGAGAGAGAGAGAGAGAGAGAGAGAGAGAGAGAGAGACTGCCGCCACCTGGAGCGCGCACGGCGGAGCGGCGCGGGGTTTGAGGGTCACGATCTGCATGGCGATGAGCGCGATGAGCGGTGAGCGGGCGGGGTGATGTCACCGCCCCGCCTCGCCCCACCCCACCCCACCCTACCCCGCCTCACCCCGCCTCACCCCGCCCCCGTGAGCGCATTCCTCGCGGTGCGCGAACCTGGCGTCGTCGGTCTCCGGCTGGCCGGGAATGTCGATGACGAGCTGTCTGGCGAAGGACAAGATACTCTTCATGAGCGCGGCGGGGCTGGCCGGCCGGGTCGGGAAGGGGAGGTATGATCCCTGGTACCGGGTCCGGCGACACGCACGCAGCTCTGTGCAGTGCAGGAATGTCACCGAGTCAGCTCAGAGCACGACAGCGCATTACACTTTGTTGAAAAGGGGTGCCCTTCGGGCTTTCGGCATTTTTTAAAAAAAGGCGGCACAGTACTAAGTTTTTTTTTCTCTCCCCGCAAACTCACCGGTGCGGGCCGGGCTACATAGCCGAGCCGGGGCGGGTCAAAGGATAGAGCGAGTGTCGCTCCCTCCCGCGCCGCGCTTTTGCACCTTTTATTGGGGTGCCATCACTGCCATCACCGTTGTCTCTGTGAGGGGGTGGGGGTGGAGCTGAGTGCGGGGGGCAGCGCCGCCGCCACGCAGTCTCAATGACGGGGCCCAGTCATTCACGGAAACAAGTCCGCCCGGGCCGGCGGCCCGGAGCCAGGAGGCGGGGCGGAGCGGGGGCAGCAGCGCAGGCAGGTGAGGCCGGAGCGGGGGAGGTGCTGTACCGTTCTGCTCTCGCCCTGCTCTTGCACTGCTCTTGCCCTGCTCTAGCCCTGCTCTAGCCCTCCTGTAGCCCTGCCCTAGCCCTCCTGTAGCCCTATGGTCTAGCCCTCCTGTAGCCCTGCTCTTGTTCTGCTCTAGCCCTCCTGTAGCCCTGCTCTAGCCCTGTTCCAGCCCCCATGTAGCCTTGCTCTTGCTCTGCTCTAGCCCCCTGTAGCCCTGCTCTAGCCCTCCTCTAGCGCCTGTTCTAGCCCTCCTGTAGCCCTGCTCAAGCCCTGTTCCAGCCCCCATGTAGCCTTGCTCTTGCTCTGCTCTAGCCCTCCTGAAGCCCTGCTCTAGCCCTCCTGTAGCCCTGCTCCAGCCCTGCCCTAGCCCTTCTAAAGCCCTGCTCAAGCCCTGTTCCAGCCCCCATGTAGCCTTGCTCTTGCTCTGCTCTAGCCCTCCTGTAGCCCTGCTCTAGCCCTCCTGTAGCCCTGCTCTAGCCCTGCTCTAGCCCTGCTCTAGCCCTGCTCTAGCCCTCCTGTAGCCCTGCTCCAGCCCTGCTCTAGCCCTCCTGTAGCCCCTGCTCGGCCCGCCACGCTAGTCCACGTCTCGCTCCGCACGTCCCCGCGCGTTTCAATGGTTGAGTTTCTCCGTCTGTCCTCGAGGTGCGGCGTGGCGCGGCGCTGCGCTGCGCCGCCGGCTGATTTGCATACTGAAATTAGGGCGGGAAGGGCAGGGCAGGGCCGGGCCGCGCCATGCGAGCTGTGCGTGTGCGTGCGCTCGCGGCGACAGTCGGGCTCGCCCCGCCCCGCCCCGCCCCGCCCCGCCCCGCCCCGCCCCGTGTCTAACGGGTATCGCGCGCTGGATGACGACCTGTCAATCGCCTTCGTCCGAGTACTCTGCCAATTTTGTTTCAATTTTTTTTTTTTAATGATCGGGTACAACGGATTACTACCGTAATTACGGATGATTATAATATTTTTAAGAGTGCGAGGCCGATGCCAGAGAGAGTCTGAAACCCTGGCAAAGGCTTGGCGGGTTCTGTAGGGTTAGGGTCCGGCGGTGCGCGGGGCAGGCGCCCGGGGGGGGGAGGGGGGGGGCAGGGCGTCGGCAGGCGGCCAAAGAGGACCTGGAGGAGAGAGGCACGACCAGGGGCTTATCGGGGCGCTAACTGCCTCATTGCCTGCCAGCCATTACACTCGGACACTCCTCTCTCTCTCTCTCTCTCTCTCTCTCTCTCTCTCTCTCTCTCTCTCTCTCTCTCTCTCTCTCAACGTTTTTCCTGCTCTGCTCTTCGCGCTCTATCGCGCCCACGTGCGCCAAGATGCGCTGCTCGAGAAAGAGAGGGAGGAAAAAAAAAATCCAAATGTGCACTCGTGTGCAGGTAGTGGTGGCGCCAAACGTCGTGCCTAATCACAAGTGCTCCTCTTACTCGTCCGTAAAAGTTAAAAAAAATAAAAAATGATGAAGTAGGGGAAAGACCATGCATGCAGGGGAGAGGCTACCCTGCCCTGTCCGCCCCTGCCCGGCGATGTGCTAATGATGTGCGCAGCGGGGGTCCAGCGGGCCCGCCCCGCCCCGCCACGCCACGCCCCGCCCCACCCCGCCCCGCCACGCTACGCCCCGCCCCGCCACGCCACGCCCCGCCCCGGCTACCGCAACAACAAACAGAGTGTTTGCGGCGTTTGCGCTGCGCATTGAGCGCCATTAAATCAGGGAGCAGCCGGGCCGGAGGTGTCGGGCCGAGGCGAAAACAGTGTAATTATCTCACAACAGCAAAGACACACGACTCGTGTCTGGTTTCTTTTTTTTTGTTTTGTTTTGTTTTTTTTGGTCGCGTTTTGCTGACGGCGGCCTTCACCTTGTGCGACGTGCGCCACCTCCACGTTATCAGAGAGATAACGGGGTGGGGTGGGGCGGGGTGGTCACTCCTATCGGCTCGCGGTGGGGCGGGGCGGGGCGGCGCCAGGTGGTGTCATGAGAGGCATGTGGCCTCTTATCGACTTCTGCGAAATGTGGCCTGCCGCATGGCCGGGCTGGGCCGGGATGATGTGACTGCTCGCCAAGCTGTGTAGAGCCGTATTGCCCAGAAAAGTAGGTGATAAGTAGGCAATAAGTATCCCAAACACAGTATGGTGTAGCGGGCTGCATCTGCCTCCTGCCTACCAGGCAACACTTTTGCACAAGTGCGTGTATTTTGCCTAGTCGGCGGGCGGAGACGCAATACCCGCTATACTCTGCTGTGTTGAGGCAACTTGTTGCCTACTCTACTGGCGACACGGGCCCGCGGCCGTTGCCTGTCAGGCAGGCAGGTGCTGCCGCAGGCCGCTGCGCAGTGCACAGCAGGCAGTTACAGCGGCCGATACGTATAATATCGCTATTTAACCGCGGGCGGGTGAATAACGCGACGAATAATAACTCGACAGACTTCTCGCGATGATGAGGTGTTGTGTCGGTTGGGTTCTCGGCACGCGCCGCGCCGGGCCTGGCGTACGTGTCGCGTCACCGGCGATGGCATGTTGCGCCTGGCGCCAATAGCAGCGCCCGCTATCAGGAGTACATGGAGGTGAAGTGAGGGGGCAAGAAAAAGCCCAAGCGCAACCGTCCGAGCTGCCAGGCCTGCAGGCCTCTGCTCCGGGCCCCGGGCCTCGGCCCGGCCTCTGCTGAGGCAGGCGGCGGCTTGCTCTATGGCACGGCGGGGCGGGGCGGGGCGGGCCCACTTCACTGGGCTTGGCGCACAGGTATTTATAGGATTGGGTCGGGGAGGGGGTGGAGGGTGATGACGACGGATTCCAAGGAATAATACATAATCGCGCGGGGCGGGGCGGGGCGGGGCGGGGCGGGGCGGGGCGGGGCGGGGCGGGGCTGGCGAGCGTCTGTCCCGCCGCCGCGCCGGACCCTCGACTCAGGTAGAAGCTCATCGAGGCCCTTCCGGAGGTGTGAACACCGCCCTGTCGGTGTCGGCCGGCCGGCCGGGAGGACCGGGCCCGACCCGTCCCCAGGACTCACGCCCGCCCGCCCGCCCCGGCCGTGTCCTCCAGGGCGCGGGGCGCCCGCCTGAAAACTGTCCCCCCTCGGGTCCGAAAGGAACCAATCAAGGACAAAAAACTTTCTCTCCACCGGGGCATGGTGCGGTGCGGCGTGGCGTGGCGCGGCGTTGTCGCCGAGTGTCCGCCCCGCCCCGCCCCGCCCCGCCCCGCCCCGCCCCGTCCACTTTATCCACGAGCTCATCGGGTCGGCCGGCCGGCGCTATCGTCACAATCGGCCGCACGTAACGCTCATCGTAAACCACGCGGTAATGACTGGCCGCTTCAATTTTCGTCTCCGCGGTGATGTTCTCCAGTGAGGCCCCCTGCACCTCTCATCTAGAGCGGCGGGGCGGGGCGGCAGCGCGAGCCGCAGCCGGCCGCGGATGAGCACACGGTTATGATCTACCATCTTTCCCGGTTCTGCGTGGTGCGTGGTGGAGAACGACTCGTGTTTCCGCGACCAGCCTCGGACTTTACGATGTAAATCCAGGGGCGTAGCTACGATGGGGACTGGAGTTGGCGGTGGCCTCAGAGCTCGTTGACGCGGTCGTCGGCGTGGTCGTCGGCGTGGTCGTCGGCGTGGTCGTCGGCGTGGTCGTCGGCGTGGTCGTCGGCGTGGTCGTCGGCGTGGTCGTCGACGCGGTCGTCGACGCGATCGTCGACGTGGTCGTCGACGTGGTCTTCGACTATTAGTCGTAGGAGAACTCTTTTTTGGTAGTAGTAGTAAGTTGCAGGTCAGACGTACCCACATGGCTACGACCGGAGAGAGTTCTCCTTCGACCACGACGAGGACCACGACCTCTACTGTAGACGAGCCTTCATGCTCCGCTCCGCCACGGGCTACGCGCGCTTCGCTTGTCAGCCGAGCTGCTGCACATTCTCTACCGGAGGGCGGCGCGTATACGTCCACGGCGCCGGTGAGCAGCAGAGCTCGCGGAGCTACGGGGGACATGAGCTACAGGGGACATGAGCTACGCCAAAGCGGTCCGTCCAGCGTGCAGGCAGCAGCGAGGCGGCCGTCATGAGCTCCCGGACAAGCAGGACGCGAATACTGCATCGTAAATTAATATCCTGACTGCGTACGGTGGCGCGATCCCGCGCCGGACACCGTCACCACCGCTATAACCGCGTAGCGCCTACTGTTTCCGCCATTATTTATACTTTTTTGTGCAAATAAGATTTTGACAGTCCCTTGCGTGGCAGGTGCCGGTATTGCCCTATTGATCGGAAACGAGCTTTGAATCGGTCGGTTACAGCAGACTGTTCAGCGCAAGACTATATGGCACCGGTTGTTTTTGTCGGTAATAGTGCGTATAATCCCCAGGCCGCGCCAAGGATCACACGCTCTGTTCTGCGAATAATTTGCTGCCCTGCGCCATTACCGGTGGCGGCAGTGCGTTGTAAATCAAGCATTGTGACTATTCGCAGTGGCGGTGTTGCAACAGATCCTCGGGGGCGGGGCGGGGCGGGGCGGGCGTTCTAGTCCCGTTCCCACGTGGCGGCGCACCCCCTGCACCGCGCCCTGATCGGAATGCCCCGCCGTCCGACTTCTCCGGCTCATATTTCAAATATTTTCCAGAAGGCGGTGACATTCCAGTCGGCCGACGCAACAATAGAGGACCGCGCTGACCCGACCCAATTCCATCGGTTTCCCCTAAGTCTTTCCTGGACGTCGTCGGCGTCTATATACGCGCCTTATTACGTTAAATTTTCCTTTTTATCTTTTTCAATCAATGATTCTAGAGTTTCAACGTCAATAATTTCCCTATTTCGATTGACTTATAGTTTATGATACTCGCTCTATTTATTGTAATTTTTTATTTTTTACCTTACCGCTTAAACACGATACGATTTACGGCGGTACGCGTATTGCGCTTGCTTCTGTCGTCCACTGTCGTGAATTTTATATTTTTATTTTCCTTATGTCGTGAAATAAAAGTAAGACCCCAAAGTAAAATCGAAGGTGAGCTTCAACAACTCACCGTCCAGGCCGGCGCTGCAGCGGCACCGCACGCCGTGTGTGTGTGTGTAAGACATCATGCAGAGACACGTCGTGGACATAAATTACTGCTATCGGCTCGTATCTCGCACCATACAAGCCTGCCGATTTCATCCCATACTGCCTTTTCATCCTTTACATTTATTTTCCTTTTTTTTTGCATATTGATTTTTTTTCCGTAAGGGCGTGGTCCCAAACAAAACCGAGATATCAACTCTTGTCAGCCGAAGGGTGAGATATCGGGGGAGGAGTCTGCCTGCCCCCAACGTCTCCATCAGCACCCCGCCCCGCCCCTCCCCGTGTTGTCTTTGGCTTTGCTTTCCTTTGCCCGTGGCTTTGTAGGTCTTGGACCCTTGTATCAGTACCGTCCGAGTGGCACGACGGTAAGATCAATGTCTGCGAGTTTTGGAGGAAAGAGAAAACCCCCTCAGATTTAGAGAAAGTCTCTTCAAAAAGTGTGGGTATTAATTAAGGCCCCCTCATTTAAGAAAAAGACTTTATGAAAATCTAAATTTTCCAGAAAGTAAGGGAATTCCTCGACACAAAATACCAGCCATTGTCTTTACCGTGCGGTGGGGTCATTACATCGATGGTTGGGGTCCTCAAGTTTCGCAGCCGCCGCCCCGCCCCTTTTCCCCGGCACCTGGCTTCCCTCACGACGGCGTTGTACATACAACGCGCTTCCCGCCGCCATGCGTTAGCATGCTGTCCGCGCCATCTTGACCAGGCGCGGCCAACGACGAGATCCCGAAAAATTAATCCCAAAAAGAAATGAAATCCCGCTTCCGAGGATCCACGGTCCGTCCCTCCCGACATCATTAAAGTACTCTTTTGGCAGCGGACAAGGACCGGCGCGGCCCTCCCGAGGGGGATCAAAGATATCCATCACGATAGCCTGGACAAAAGCCGTTCCATTAGTGTTTGATAAGTGTTTGTTTGAGCGCCAGCGGCAGCCAGCGGCAGCCAGCGGCAGCCAGCGGCTCAAGATGAGTCGTGCAGCCTCCGTTTTGCTGGACCACCGTCCCGAGAGCCGCGAGGCTGCGCCGCGCGGCGCTTAGCGCTTACAGCGGGGCATCCCGTGTGTGACGAAACCCTAACTGATCTCCGGGCATGATCGTACCTCTTTGCGGGAAGCCTTCTCGTCCTCCTGAGCCGGCAGGGCCGGGCGGGGCCGAGCCGGGCGGTGCGCGGGGCGACGTGGACCCCCCGCCGGGCAGGGCCGGGCCGGGGGAGCAGCCCAGCCCAGGATGCTGACGAGACAAGGGCCTCCTGTTCTGCCGAGCACCTGCATGCCGCTCTCTCTCTCTCTCTCTCTCTCTCTCTCTCTCTCTCTCTCTCTCTCTCTCTCTCTCTCTCTCTCTCTCTCTCTCTCTCTCTCTCTCTCCTCCCTCTCCTCCCTCTCTTTCTCTTTTGCCTACACACACCTGAACCCTTCTCATCCGCCACCTTGGTCCCTAAAGCAGCACTCCTATACACCGTGCGCAAGCACTTGAGCAGAAACTTTCTTAAATTTGAGGTAAATTCTTTTCTCACGGGGGGCTCGCTGGATGACAACGCGCATTCACTGGCGTCCACCTCAAGCTCGAGGCGGATGCCGGCACGGCCACGGCACGGCAGGGCGGGGCCAGTCCTCTCAAAGGCGCAGGAGGAGAGATCGTGCGCGAAAATATGGGAGAAAAGTTGAGAAAAGATTAAGCCGAGGTGGGAGTGCATGTCTGTGTGTGTGTGAGTGTGTGTGTGTGTGGAGCCTACTCGACAGCTCTTGCTCCCCCGGCGGGGAGCTCCAGCTCCATCGCTTGTGTGGCAACAAGGCTCCAGGTAGAGATCCGTTTTGTCATGGATCTCCCCTGAAGAGAGAGATTGGAGGGGGGCGGGGCGGGGTGGGGCGGGGCGGGGTGACTTGCAAGACACATGGGCCTAAACATGCTGCACCTTGCCAGACACGCTGCCGCCGCCGCCGACGACGACGACTTCGTCTTGGCGGGGAGCAGGCCAAGGAGGAGGACGGTAGGAACACGAATTTCAATTACGTTATGACATTCTAATTCTGGAAACAGAAGGGGGGGGGGCGGCTGGAGGGGACTCGTTATTATTGTAACAAATGTCTCGCGATAACAGAGCGGTTGACAGGTGTGGGCGGGGGGAGGAGGGGGGAGGGGACAGGGGGAGGAATGTGACGCGACGCGACGCTCTCGGGGGAGGATCAGAGGCAGCGGGGAGGGATCAGAATGTAAAGCACTAATCACACGACATGCCGCGGTAATGGCTTCGAATACCGCGCCGGCCGGACGGACGGACGGGCGGGAGCGCTATGCATAGCGGGCTTATCGCTTGGATTTCGTTTTTCGTGTCGTGGCTTATGAGGGCGTCGTCACGTGACGGCCGCCTGCGCGCGCTGCACCTGCAGGTGGGGCGTGACACGCTCACGACGCGCAGCACCTGCAGGTTAGAGTCCTAGAGTCCCACTCGAGAGGACTCTATACTGCAGGTGTGTGACGTGCCGTTTCAACCGGAGACGTGCGGTGGGTGCGCAGTCGTGGGCGCCATTGTCCAAAGTGATTTTTCGGCACGGCGGAAAGGGTTCGCGCATATACTACGTGCCTTAGAGGGGGTGGGGTACAAATATTATGGGCCCCCATTTGATTCAGGACCTTTATCGGAGCTCATGGACCATCATGATATTTGTACCCCTGGGTACAAATATGACGGGGTCGTAAAACTTTTAGAAGGTGTTCCTGCGACTAGTGAGGGTCCATAACATTTATACCCCCCCCCCCCCCGCACGGCACGTAGTTTATGAACGACAGCCTCTGGGTCAGCCGGCGGGTGCTGCCGCGGTCGCGCCCCGCCTAACGCGAAGGCGTATATGTGCACAGCCATGGTGCACTGCGTTTTGGGCAAACTAAAACTCATACCGGGCAAACAGACGGGCTGGCTGCGAGATCCTGCAGGGCCCTGGCCGGCCAGCGCCTGAAGGTCCTCGTAGCGCAAGCGCCGCAGTGTCAATAGTGGGGCGGGGCGGGGCGGGGCGCGTCTGTAAATTCCTAGAAACACTTCCAGGGGGCCCTTCTTCAGGGAGCCCTTCAGGGAGCCCTTCAGGTAGCCTATCGCATCGCTGCACGCACGCGTTTCCCAGAACGGGGCCCTCCTGCCCAGTGTGGTATAAGCAGGGCCCCGTCCCGACGTGCGCGCGGAATTTCATCAGTTAGGCCCCTCCTTGTCTCATCGTGCTCGCCGCGGAGTCAATCTCGACGTAAATCACTTTAGTCGTTTCTATTTTTATAAATCTTGCCCGGCCGGTCGGCTGCGTTGCTATTGAATGACAGAGTTTTAAAATCGCTCGCGGGCGCGCCGCGCCATGCAGCCGCGACTTTTACGAGCTCCCGGGGGGTAGGGCCCAGTAGGGCCCGGCTGAGAGCGGCCCGGGCCGGCCCGGCCACTCCCCGCTCCGCGGCCCGAGAGCCTATCGCCGATGAATGAGAGTTTGTTCTTCAAATTAGGCGATTAATCACGCGGGGTTGTGGCGCACAATCAGTCCCGCCCGGAACAATTAAACCATTCATTTCTTAAAAACAGAAAAAAAAACCATAGGGATTTTCTCGAGGGGGCAACCACTCCCCATCCTAGTGTACACGGGATTTCTACTGATTGCACAAGATTTCTCTCAGATTTTGAGAGATTTCTCTGAGCCTTTCTGTGAAAAAATGAGATTGTAAGTACGGTAAAGATTTCACAAGAATTCAATGAGATTTCATTAGATTTCTCAGTTAAATTTCTAAGGATTTTGAGATGCAGGATTTCATCGAGATATTGGGGTTCTTTAAAGCGAGATTTCCGCAGGTTTGTACACACGATTTACCTAATGGTTCCCCCTCGGATTTTCTGGAATTTATTAAAAGAAAAACGCCAAAATTTGGCGTTCAAAAACGAATGCCAAAATTTGGCATTTAAAGTAGCCACAGCGTTTACAGTGCATACGCGGGGCGATCAACTTCCCCCTTTGGCGGCGCGCGCGGAAACTTTTACGCGAGGACGCACGATGCGCATAAACTATTCACGCGAACGGGGTCAACGACAAACTAAGAGCGCGTAAGTGAAAGACGTTATAGAGTGGCAGAATATTGCGAGCACGCTGTCGTGTGCGCGGAGCGGAGCGCTGCTACCCCCCGCCGCGGACCAGAGGCGTACCACCGCCCCGCTGGGACGGGTATAGGGGTACCGCCCCGCCGGGACGGGTATAGGGGTACCGCGCGTCGGGCGACGCGGCCCGGAACGAAATGCTGCCAATCGTTCAATCAATAGCTTGATAGATAGGAGCGCGCGCGCGCACACACACACACACGAGGCTCATGAGCCTCATGGAAGGGCGGGACGGGTCAGCAGACTCTGGACGTGACTTGAATGAGGCGTCCGGCCAGGGCCGGACAGCCCTGCCCCGCGCCACATCTCGCACACGCACCGTTACACTGCCAACGATAGTGCATTAATCATGCTAATTATTGCCAGTCGATCCCCGACGGCTCGCTTACAGTGAGTCCCAGGACTTTAGCTCACAGCAGCAGCCGACGTTTTTCCCTTTCTTTGGCAATAAGACCCTGAATTTTGTTGAGGGTTGAGCGTTTTTACGTGTGACTGTTTTTTTGCAAATTTACTTAAAAATCTCAAGTTGGTTTTTTATTTCAAATTTGAAACAACAATTTTTTTTTAATGTAGATTTACTTAAAAATCTCAAGTTGGTTTTTTATTTCGAATTTGTAATGACAATTTTTTTTTAAAATGAAGATTAAGTTTTTTTTCCTCAAAATTTTGAGAAGTATTTTATTGAAAGCTGCTTGCTGCACTCTGCTGCCCGCGGCCCGCACGCACGCGGCCCGCTGCTCGGCCTAGTGTGTGATTTGGAGCGAATGCGCGTGCGGACCGCTTCAAAGGCGCAGCCGGCCCATTCAAATGGGAGAGAATTTGTACGCATGCCAGTCCGACTGCACCGTGGCGCCGCGCCGCGCCTCCAGCAGAGCTAAAGGTTGAGGTGGACCACACGCACACGCGTGGCGGGGCGGGGCGGGGCGGGGCGGGGCGGGACAGACACCGTCAGCCTTGGATCGGAATGAGTCCTAGAGCTAGCCGTGCCGGGGGTTCAATTATTTTTAAACAACTTGATAGTAAAAAGCGGAGCTGTCGCAGCGGCCTGGTCGCCCCGCCCCGCCCCGCCTCACCCCGCCTCACCCCGCCTCACCCCGCCTCACCCCGCCTCACCCCGCCTCACCCCGCCCCGCTCCACCTTGCCCGTTCGGCCGATGACAAGTAGTCGGGCAAATTGACCGACAATAATAATCGATCGATCGATATCGATAAGATCGAGATTGGCTCGCGACGTGTAGCCGCGAGCCGCGGAACTCGCTGCGCTCCGGGAGGCCGCGCCAGGCCAGCACGGCGGGCGTAACTGCACCGGGTGGGCCGCCGCCACCCCGCGTACGTCTCGGTGACGCTATCGAGTTCGCAACAACGGGTTACTGACCCCTGTCACGCTGGCGGGCCGGCGCCCCCCGCCTGCAGGCCGTTACAGTTGTGCGCGTCACACTACACTTTAAAATTTTTATTCGTCACATGACGACAAAGTCAGCAGTGCTAAATTTTACTTTGGAGAGGTTCGTCACATGACAAATGGTTCATCACAGTGTGACGAAAGATTCATGTCATGTGACGAAAGATTCATGTCATGTGACGAAAGATTCATGTCATGTGACGAAAGATTCATGTCATGTGACGAAAGATTCATGTCATGTGACGAAAGATTCATATCATGTGACGAAAAAGTTACGAAATAATGTCATGTGACGACTGTTTCATCCCACCTCTTGTGACGAAATATTCGTAGCAATATTTATCGTCACACGACAATTTGGTTTAACAGTGTGTAGCTGGCAGACACTTCGCCACCTACCTTTTGTCGCACGAGCAGTGCATGATGGTGTTGACCCTCCAGTTGAAGAGGCCGTACTTCTCCTCCAGCGCGCCGATGTAGTGCCGGCAGCCCATGTCGTGGTGCCGGCAGCAGCGGTCGGCCCGCGAGAAGGCGCCGAGCTGGTTGTAGGAGGTGGCGGTGAAGCCCTTGCCGCACCACTTGGTGCCCGGGACGCGCATGGCGTCCAGCAGGTCCCGCTTCCGCCTGCAAGAGCAACACTCACCGCTCACCACCTGGACCTGACCGGCTCACCGACCGGCTCACCACGCCCACCACGCGCACCGCACCACACCGCACCCTCGTGCCGGCCCAACCACGGGCGTAACTTCAACTTCTCTTTTCGCTCGTCTTCCCAAGGACTTTGCCAGAGCTTTTTGTATTCGCAGCTGAGTCGTGTACTTCTTGTTCTCAAAATCTTCTCAAAATAAGGAAGCACGCTGTGGTTGCTCTCGTTTCTTGAACTCGGTCACCTGCGTTTGTGACCGGGGTTCGTCTTCTTTAGTTGGTGATGTGCTCGTTGTCGTGGTCTTCGACGCCGCGGCGGCTGGCCGCCCGCCACGGGCCGCGCCGCGGCGCAGAGGTGCAAGTTCACGTCGCTGCATCGTTTGTTTAACCGACCCACAATAGCAATAGCGAATGGGTGAGCGGCCTGCATGCGCGCCTCGCACATACGGCTGGTCGAAAGCGACTCTCGGGAGGAGGCAAGCGCGGGAAGGAATACTCACCCACACTCACGCTCTCGCACACACTTACACGTGTTCTCACTCTCTCGCTCGCTTGCGCACTCACACACACACGTACACGCTCTCTCTCTCACACTCACACACAGGTTCTTACTCTACCTCTTGTCGCAGCCGCAGTAGCTCAGGGTGAAGGGCCGGTGGTTGAAGAGGCCGAACTTGGTGGAGAAGGAGGGGATGGCCATCTTGCACTGGTCGTGGCGCCGGCAGCAGCGGTCCGTGTGGCTGAAGGCCCCCAGCGCGGAGTAGGTGTCGGCGCGGTGGTGCCGCCCGCACCACTTGGTCCCCGGAGCCATGAGCGCGTCTTGAAGGCTGCGTTTCCGCCTACAACACCGACCTTAGCGCTCAGCTTAAAGGCTCCAAAGCTCTACGCGCCGCGCGAGCCACCACCACCAGTAGCAGCAGCAGGGGGGAGACTCTGACGACATGCCTCCGCGCGACTTTCTTTCCCTCTGGAGTTGGTAGTGAGGTGAGGGGGAGGGGACGGGTTAGCAACTCTAATTTTCTGTACACTACGCAGTTTTTAAACAAATTATAAATCATTAAAAATTTATGAAAAATCAACAAACATTTACATTAATTTAAAATAAAACTGGCGAAAGAATCAAGAAAATTAAGAAAAAAATGACGCCAATTGTGCAGTAAAAGTTCAACAAGGGAAATGTTGCACGTAGTAGTTGAACACACGCAAGTGCACAAATGTCGAGCTAAACACTTACAAGTGCACAACTGGCAAGTTTGACACTTGGAATTGAACAAATATCGAGTTGTACACTTGAACGTGTAAGACTGTAAGTTGCACACATTCAAGAGTTGAACAGTTGCACACTTGGTTTAGCAGTGTATGCCGGAAATAAAACGCGATCTCCTACAGGGATTGGATTGGGCCGGGCGGGCCGTAGCGCGGCCTCTCACACACCTGCACCGCAGCGGTCCAGGGAGATAAACGTTTGTGCACAGGAATTATTGTGAGGTCTGGGCAGGATCGCGTGCAGAGCGGGAGCCTTACCGACTGACTGTGAGCCTAAGAAAAGTCATCCATCACACGTCGGGAAAATGATGGCCAATTATAATTTTTTTCCCTCTTCTTCCGCCGCGTCGCGAGTCTCTGGATCCGCCAAAGAGGTCCGGGCCGCCGCGACGTTACGTCCCAACACACGCGGGAATAAATTGAATGCGCGTGCCGTGTTTATATTATTTACGCGGTGATGTCTGTCAGACTTTTTTTTTTTTTTTTATCGTGTGGCAGCTCTGAATGGGGCGCGGCGGGGAAGTCCATAAGTTGTGCGAAGGCCTGCACCGGTATTTATGGATGGCGCAGGAGTCGGCCGGTCGGTCGGGAGGGAACCGGTCGAAAATGGCCGGCGACGTAAATAGTTTTATCTGCCATTCCCCATTGAGATTCGGATTGAAACCCGGGCGTCGCGCGCCTCTATCACACCTAGATTCGGGGCCGTGAAGTGGTCGAGAAAGCGCGCGGAGGCACGAGGAGAGTTGCAGAAATAAAAAAAAATAAAAGTGGTAAACTTAAATAAAAAAACAACATAAAATGACGAATGACAATAATAAAGCGTTGAAAACTTCGAAAAAAAAAATATATATATACAGTATGTCTAATCTACAGTGAAGCGTGCGTAGGAAGAGTAGGTTGTGCGAATAAAACCAGTGCTCTTGCATGAGTACAATGTGGTGATCATTTTCTCCCAAAGCTAATTCGTCAGACAATACGAGCGGGTTAGGTATATTCCCGCAAGTCCCGGCCGTCGTTCAGAGACCATTTCTTTCCCCAATAAACATCTCGCTGCGCTTTTACGACCGATAAAATGAAAGGCATCGTCGTAGCGTACACGCACGCGAATGTGAATGTGCGCGCGGAGGGCGTGGCGTGGCGTGGCTCATGATCCGGATTGGTATTGATTTACAGCTAGAAATGCGCCACCGCGTATCGCCTTTTAGGCTTACGCTTACGGAATACCTTCCAGTTCTCTTTTTTTTTATCATCAAAGTGGAAGTGTGAACGGAGAAACGATTACCACATGTGTACTCAAGTAAAACAGCGCCGATAAGCTAAGGCTACACAAATAAGCAAAACATACAAAGCTGCTGTGCTGTTCGTACAATCATTCGCGGACACTGTTAAATTCCTACAAAGAATTTAAATCCTTTGCAGATTGCGAAGCATTTACTTCGCAATTGTCAAGAAATAATTCTTTGCAATCTACAACGATTCAAAATACTTCGCAATTTGCAAAGCATTTGCAAAGCATTTCTTCACTGTGAATTGAGGAGTCAGCCCTTTTCGCTCCCAGAGGAGCGAGTTTACTGATCCAAATTTTAATGCTCTCCCAGGAGCGAGATTGTTTTATGTCGCTCAATTAGAGCATGCATTCTATTCCTTTCGCAATTGTATCGCTACATTGGAGTCAGGTTACATCATATCGCTCAAACTGAGTGACTTCAGATGACTCAGATTGAGTGAGCTAAAGAAATATCGCTCTGTAGGAGCATCTCAAATCAATGTCGCCCCTTTTTGAGCATTATTAAAATTATGTCGCTCGTTTCGAGTCAGAATTCATTCTCCTCAATTTACAGTGTGTGTAGGAATATGACAGTGGATATATAACACTATGCGATGCTGAAGCACACCAATCCAACTAAAGAAGACAGGCTCTTTTCACAGAGATGCGGAAGACGGTGATGCAGGTTAGGTTAGTGAGGCGTGGCTTTAAGGGTATCTCGTGGCCCTGCGTGTAACATCTTGGCTGGCCTTAACGTCTATTCTGTACGGGAGCAGCCCTCCGGTAATGACTGGGCGGCGCGAGTGTGGCAGCCCTGCGTGCCCACGTGGTCTCCCACGTGGTCTCCCACGCTTCCAGCATTGAAGTCTCTGTATCGGCACGCGATACGCATTCACTGCCCGTCCAAGATGCTACCGCAGGTCCGCAGCGCAGCTAGCGCGCCCTCACGGCCGGAGAAAGGCGGCGGGGCGGGGAGGTGTTAGGTTGGTACGCCTGCTCGCTCTTCCTGGCCGGCCGGTTGGGGCCGGTTGGGGCCGCGGTACGGCGGCGGTGTCGGGGCCGGGCCTGGCCGGGCCCATGGCTGAGCCGCGGCAATGGCCTGGCCTGTCCACTCGGTGCATTTCAAAGCGTTGAGTTGCATGCCCCGTTTCGGGCCACACGGAGTGCGGTTGGTGCGGTGGGTTGGCGGCATTGGCTCGGTGCGTCGTGGCGTGGTTCACACACACATACTCACACACACACACACACACACACACACACACACACCCATTACATTATTATCACATGACACGTATGCTGTGACCGGCTGGTACACAGTAAGCTGGGGTGCAAAGAAAGTGTTCTCTGATAGCAAAGACATCAAGAGTTTTTCCATATCACAACTGAATCCCGAGTATAATAATTCGTGAAGAAGATCAGAGATGAATAAAGGAAGAGATAGTTTTATAGTTTTACTGTGTACAAGACGGTAAATGGATAGGATAGAGAAGAATGTGCCAAAGAGAAATTTAGTTTTTCAAAAAATCTAATTTCAGTACACCATTTAATATTTCGCTCTGGAAACTCATTACTAGACAGCTTGTCAATTGAGACCATCTTCATGATATGCATCATTTTCTATAAAACAAAGTTTTGGTATTTTGACAGGCACTTTCCCATTGTCCTATGTAAATACGTCATAGAAATTTCCATGCAAAAAAACAAAAGAAAAAGAAAACCACCCCAAATGCTCAAAACTTCAAACCACCTCACAACTCGATTACGCACAAATACAGAACCCCTGCAAAACACGGAAAAAACGATGTCTGATTTTTTGAGGAAAAAGGGAAAACTTTGAGGAACTTCCATAATTTGAGAGAATCTCCTCAGATTTTGAGGAAGTCTCCTCAAAACTTATTGAGGGAAATTCCGACATGTTCTGATTAGACTTCCTCAAGTTTTTCTCAAACTCTTTCCCCTTTTCCTCGAAAAATCAGGCATTGTTTTTACCGTGAAGATGACGAAACACCCACCCCGTGGCTCTGGTACTGACCTCTCCAGCTCGTGCTGGGCGGCCTCCTCGCCGCGCTGGTGGCCGTCGACCAGCCTCCTGATCTGCTGGTGGTTCTCCTCGCAGGCGTCCCGCAGGCGCGGGTAGTCGAGCCAGTCGAGGTCGGCGGGCAGGGCCTCGTCGTCGGCCAGCACGCGCACCGTCACGTTCCTGGCGCCCGCCGCGGCCCCGCCGTGCCGCACGGCCTCCATGTCGTGGCGGAAGGTGTCGAGGAAGGCGCGCACGGTGGGCGCGTGCGTCACGTACTCGCAGTCGCGGAGCTCGTCCGCGCCCGAGTAGATGAGCTGCACGAAGTGGCGGCCGTCCGTCACCTGGCGCAGGTGCAGCCGGGGCCTGCAACACCACAACACCACACAACAACCATTAACAAAACAAACACATTGAAATTTGAATTTGAAACGCAGTCAAGAAAACACTGTTAAACCAAGCGTTCAACTGCTCAACACAAGTGTCAAACTCGCCAGTTATACACTTGTAAGTGCACAACTGTCGAGTTTGACACGTGAAATTGCACAATTGCCGATTGCGCACTTGCTCACTGTGAAAAATATCTTCGTAAATTTACAACATATTTTGTAATCACGATTTGCAAAATATGTTGTAAATTTACGCCCGCCCATTCTTGCTCGTCAATGAATTCTATGTCGATAGAAAGTAATTGTAATTTTACAATTTTAAGTTGTAATTTTACAACATTTGTCATGGAAAATTTTCCTGTAACCTTTACAAGGATTTTTCACAATGCACGTGCCAGGCTAGAATTTGCACACATACAAGTGTTGGTTTAACAGTGAATGTCAAAATAGTTCAATGCTAGCCTCCGAAAAAGTTTGAAAAATATGCATTAACATTTTTCCCTCGCGATAGGGCGTTGGCGCCAGCAGGGCCAGCAGGGCGTCGCGTCAGCGGGCTACAGTGTAGCGGCTCCGAGCGACTTATAAGACCGAGTGTCTATGACGGTGACCGCTGCCAAAGCGGAGTGCGTGAGCTCACACGCGTGCGTGCGTGTGTGCGTGTGTGTGCGCGGGTAAGGGAGTGAGGGGACTGCGTGGAATGCTTGACGGTGGGCTAGGGCAGGAAGGCGGCGCGGGGCGAGCACCCTCCGCCCGCCCGCCTCTCGTGGTGGAGGGCACTACTCCAGCGGCGGGCTCTCAGGGAAGGAAGTCAGCATGGGGTGGCAGCCTAAGGGAGTCGCGCAGCTGGGGCGGGGCGGGGTGGGGTGGGGTGGGTGGGGTAGCGCTGCTGGGGACATAATCACTATTTGTCACCCCGCCTGGTCCTCATAACTCTCCTCCCCGCGGAATGCTCTCGCTGTCGCCGCCCCCGCGCCGCCCCCGCGCCGCCCGCGCCGCCGCCGCCCGCGCCGCCGCGCCGCCCGCGCCGCCCCCGCGCCGCCCCCGCGCCGCCCCCGCGCGGACCGTCCGTCAGGTGGGCGGACGCTATTGTGCGTGTGAATATGAAGGCAAGCCCGCCGCGGGCGGGGCGTTTCGGGGCGGAAGGGACGCTGGGCCCGGGCCGCCGCTCCACTCTGAGAAAAACATGGAGTGGTTGGGGGGGGGGTGAGTTTTAGGGGTTGGAACGGAGGGGGTATCGCCCCCGCGGAGGTCGCCGTCGAGAGCAGAGGTCTCACTCCCCCTCCCTCCAGTGTTCGCGTGCCGGATGGGGCGGCCATTTTCGCCTTCCTGCTGGAGAGTGCGAGTGAGATTTTGGGAGAGAGAGAGAGAGAGAGAGAGAGAGAAAGAAGGGGGGGGGGCGGGGGCTGGCGAGCGCTATGGACTGTGTTGTGTCCGGCGGCTGGATGCTGTGAGGGCTGAGTGATCGCGAGGGCTTTTCAATAACTCCGCGGCCGTGTAACACTGTAAAAGCCGTGTTGCATGGAAATGAGCCTCTCGCCGGCCTTGCCTGTCCGGCCTGGCGTCTGACCGAGGTCCGCACCGCGGGTACCTCCATGAGGTTCTTCCAGGTACCTCCAGGTACCTCCAGGTACCACCAGGTACTCGGGGCTGGTGCGGGGCGGGAGGCACGCCGCGGCCGGACCTCGTAAAAGGCTGTTTTATTGAGGGCGATTGGGGGGGAAAAGACCATGTTGGCGTGCATCTTTGGCGATCGGATCACGTGATTGGTGTGTAAGTACACGACGCGGAGGGGGCGCGGTCTGATTTAGGGGCGGCACCGGGGCCCGGCGGGCGTCTCAATCGGGACGGGGCGCCGCCGTGAGAGAGAGAGAGAGAGAGAGAGAGAGAGAGAGAGAGAGAGAGAGAGAGAGAGAGAGAGAGTTACGCAGCGCGTCTGTGGGTGCGCGGGAGAGTGAGCGAGAGAGATGTTCAGGGTGTCGCACTTCCTGCCCTAAAGTACGACGTTGAACGCCCCGCTTGCGCAACGACCAGCGGCCGCCTGTGCGAGAGAGCATGCTCCAGCTGCACGCGGGAGGGACAGAGACAGAGAGATGTCCAGCTCCAGCAGCCCACGCTGGACAGGGGCGCGGGCCGAGCCGGGCCGGGCCGGGCACGCCCTAGGGGGCCGGCTCGCCTGACAGGACCAGCGGCCAGCTCGGCTCAGCCTGGCTCTGGCTCCAGCCAAATGCAAACGCGGCCCTCTCCCTCCCTCTCGCTCTCCCTCCCTCTCGCTCTCCCTCCCTCTCGCTCCCTCTCCCTCTCCTCGGCTCTGGTCAGGCCCGGCCGGCACAATATCGTGATGTGACACACCGCGCGGAGTGTTATTGAATCCAGGGCGGGAGAATGTTAATGAGTGCCAGGGGCGGCCCCGCCTCGCCCCGCCCCGCCCCGCCCCGCCTCGCCCCGCCTCGCCCCGCCCCGCCCCGCCCCGCCCCGCCCCACCCCGTGCCGCCTCGCCCATGAAAGGCTATCATTGATTTGGGCCCCGACGCCCTCGCCTGGCGGTGCCCCCCCGGGTGCCCCCGCCCGGCCGGCCGGCCCCTCGGGGGGTGACCACTCCTGTGAGCGCTGAGCGTGCCGTGCACGGCCGTGCATGGCGCACCACTCCACTCGGAGTGAAATCAATCCGAACAAGAGTGTTTAATACGCTGGCGCGATCAGGCCGCCCCGCCCCGCTCCACCTCGCCGCCCCGCCTCGCTACAGGCCTGCACTGCCACGCCCAGCCCGGTCCTTGGCGCTTTTCTTTTCTTTCTCGCACACAACACGGATAAGTATATGGAGGAGCGAAATTTAACGAGCTGAGTGTGAATTTAATATATATATTTTTGGTATTGTGTCCTGCCGGCAGTGTGCCCCCACCCCACGCCCCGCGGGGATTAGGCCCGTTAAGTTAGTAGTACTTGACTTTGTACCTCCGGGTGGGGTGGGGTGAGGCGGGCTCATGCACCACGCCCGTCGGGTCGGGCTGCCGCACCCTCAGGATCCGTTTCGTCACGGGCCGCCTTGTATTGATCATTAATCGCTATGCCGCCCCGCCCGGCCCGGCCCGGCCGGCCTGGACCCTACCCTGGGCGAGCCGCTACCGATCCACCTCGGTCACGGGCACGCCCTCGGGCAGGGGCTCAGCTCAGCCCCGCGTCCCGCCGGGCGTGCAGCGGGCGTGCAGCGGGCGTGCAGCGGGCGTGCAGCGGGCGTGCAGCGGGCGTGCAGCGGGCGTCCCGCAGTGCGTGCAGCGGGCGTGCAGCGGGCGTGCAGCGGGCGTGCAGCTGGCATGCATGTGTGGACTGCTCTTAACGACAGGATCAACAGGTATTTGACGCGGTGCCATGCCCAGCCCAGGACAATGCTAGGGGGAGCGATGATAATCCCCAAGCCTGGCGGAGACAGGCACCGGCCACGTCGCCCTCGGTGCCAAGAAATCAGTTCAGTACTGAATGCCCCATTCGAAATACATGGGAATTTTTAACTGAGCATCTTATAGTGTTCAACAAAGGGTCGTCAAACTGTCAAACTGCCTTCAGCCATGTACGGAGGAATATTGGTATTATTAGTAATATCAGAGTAATATTGGGGTAATATTGTAAGTAATATGAAAGTAATATTGGTGTAACATCAGTCCCATGTACGAAGGAGTATCAGAATTGACGACCCTTTGGTGTTCTACGCTGTCTCCAACACTTATTTTAAGAGTGCAGGGGCCTTGGGCGGTATGATGACTCCCGTACACTGGCGTGGGGAGCACGCATCACTCTGGGGTCATCGATAGGTGCGATGCGCCGGTGATTGGATGGATCGTAGGTGGGCGGCGGTACAGTACCATGACCCGAGAGACCTCAACGCCCCGGTGTAGACCACCACCACCAGGAGAGGAGGCCACTTGGCCCACTAGGCTTGTTGTTGGCCCACCGGGTTTGGCCCGACCCGCGCCAGGTTTGGGCCGCCACGCGTTTTGTTGGCATCAAGTGACAAATTGGCGACGAACAATAGTCCACACGGCCACCCCGCCCCGCCGCGGTCCGCCTCACTCGCGTGGCGCGTCGAGTGGGGAGGGGCGTGGTGGGGTGGGGCGGGGCGGGGCGGGGCGGGCTGGCGCGGGGCAGAGGTCAGCTCGGATGCAATTAGTTTTCCTCCGGGTGAGTCTGACTGGAGCCTCCAGCAGCGCTGGGGCTGCGCTGGAACACTTCTGGAGGCCTCTCTTCCTCCCTCCGCCCCCTTCGGGCTTCCGGGACCGAGACGTTTTACGCGACGGCTTCCTTCCTGCGGTCCTCACCCCTCTTGTGTGCGCGTGCGTGCGTGCGTGCGCGCGTGTGCGTGGCCATGTATGACAAATTCGTGTAGCGGCGCGCCTGGTCCAGCCTGGTCCGGCCCGGCGGGAGGCCGGCCGCTGGTGATTGGGACACGACTCTACTAGTTTGTCCAGCGCCGCTCCAGCGGGCGCTCCAGCGGGCGCCCCAGCAGCGCCCCGCGGAGTGCCAAACCTGAACCCGTCCCTGCTCCGCGGGGCTCCGCGTGGGCCCCCGCCACGGCCCTAGCTCATCGCGGAGCCGACGGACGGCGGACAGCCGAGCGGACAGCGCAGCGCAGCGGGCCGTTCACAACAAACCACCGCCTCCTCCTCCCCTCCTCCTGCTCCTCCTCCTCCTCCTCCTCCTCCTCCTCCTCCTCCTCCTCCTCCTCCTCCTCCTCCTCCTCCTCCTCCTCCTCCTCCTCCTCCTCCCCCTCATCCCCCTCCTCCTCCTCCTCCTCCTCGTCGTCGTCGTCGTCCTCCCCCTCCCTCCTCGTCGTCGTCCTCCTCCTCCTCCTCGTCGTCGTCGTCCTCCTCCTGCTCCTCCTCCTCCTCCCCCTCATCCCCCTCCTCCTCACGCTACTCCTTATTTGCTTTCTCTGCTGCGCTGTATTTCTCATACCGCAGCCCGCCGCGCCCGGGTCTCGCGTGCCGCGCCGCCCTGACTGCATATCGAGAGAGAGAGAGAGAGAGAGAGAGAGAGAGAGAGAGAGAGAGAGACAAAGAGCGCACCCTTTCATTATTGGTCTTGGCGTGCGTGCGTCTGTGGAGTGTGTGAATACGTGTCCGTGCGTGCGTGTGTGTGTGTGTGTCACGCGAGGGCGCCGCGCCGCGCGCACCGGACATGCACCACTTGCTCTCGCGCCCAGGAGGGTCCGGCCGGCCGGCGATCTGCTTCCCGCGCGCGCGGCGTGCATGCAGCGCAGTGCAGCGCAGTGCAGCGCCACCCCTGCCTGCCTGACTGACTGACTGACTGCAGCACACCGCACCGTGGCGGAGCGGAGCGAAGCGGCCAGTGTGTGCCCGGCCGGCGATGGACATGGGCGTGGCGGGCCGGACCGGGGCGGGGCGGGGCGGGGCGGGGCGGGGCGGCGGGCGGCTCTAAAATGGCCCCAGATTAGTATCTGAACGGGGTAACTCGATCCAGCGGGCGCACCGAGGCGAGCAGCGGCCTTCACTTTACCACCCCGCTGTGTGTGTGTGTGTGTGTGTGGACTTTTGTTCCCACTGTCTCTCTCTTGCCCTCTCCTCACCCCACTCCTGCTGCATCGCTCTCTATCTTCCTCTCCGACCCCGTCGAGAGAAAGAGAGAGAGAGAGAGAGAGAGAGAGAGAGAGAGAGAGAGGACACAAGAATGTGTTCGTCCTGCGTCATGCAACCGCTGCATTAATCAAGGGCGGTTGAGGACGAGGAGGGCGTGGGGACATGGGAGAGAGAGAGAGAGAGAGAGAGAGAGAGAGAGAGAGAGAGAGAGAGAGAGAGAGAGAGAGAGACCACTTACTCGACCTTCGATGGCTGACAGACACCATAAGAGGAAGAGAGGTACAGAAAGGAAAAAAAGGCGAGAGGGGATGTTGCGGGTATGGGATAAAAGTGGTGTATTTTGTAAAAAATTGAAAAGGAAAAATTGAAATTGTCTTTAATGCCTGTATTCGTGTGAAAGCCTTGCCTACTCGTCCAGGTCCGTTGCCGCCCTTGTGACCAGAGATAGGCAAACCCGCCACGCACCGCTGCATTGCAGTGCGTCACATAAATGTGACAGTGAAGGGGATGAAAAGCGAAAAAGAAGAAAAACATTCATACACTGAATCAAGCAGCTGACACTGTTAAAAACAGCGGCGGTGCGGGAGACTGCTGTCCTTTCTGTCGATAGGAGCGCGCGGTGACACCGCTCTGCGACTGTTCTATCCTCCGACACGAATAGTGTCTCAATCCTTGTCACACCGGCCCGACGACAACACTGACGACACACACACACACACACACACAGAGGAAGGAAAATTAGGTGCCGTTAATAGGGACGAGTGGCAGGCAGCGGCCCGCGCGCCACCGCCGCGCCGACCAATTTGTCTCGAACGAAAGATAGTGAAACAAGAAAAAAAAAAAAAAAGAAACGACAACGCCCCGTCCGAGTTTTTTGAGATTTGGGTTTTCCGGAGCCTTCGATTCCATTCCATTTCTGAATGAAGGAGAGAAGGGACGTGATGAATAAAGCGACAGGGATAGTAAAGCGCCCCGCAGCCCGTCCCGTCCCGTCCGCGCGACACGTGAGTTGAGCTGACGGGACGGGGCTGCTTCCTTAGCTCTCGCTGCTGATATGATCTGCTGCGCAGGTCGGGTCGATGAGCCTGAGCGCTAAACATCGCGACCGTACTGACCCGGGGCTGACGCGGCGGTCCTGGTCCTGGTCCTGAGTGTGTGGCCCCGAGGCAGGGTGCCTGCAACCTGATCATCTGTACTAATAGCGCCGTGACCGTCCGCAGCGGTCCCTGTGGTCAGTGTTGCCAGAAAAGTAGGCAACAAGGCGCCTAAACACTGTGGACACGGTAAAGACAATGTCTGAATTGTTGAGAAAAACAGGGAAAACTTTGAAAAACTTCCCTAACTTGAGGGAACCTCCTTAGATTTTGAGGAAGTCTCCTTTAAAAAATTGGGAATTCCCTCAAGTTTTGATGATACATCCTCAAAATCTGAGGAGGCTCCCTCAAAATATAAGGGTTCCTCAAAAAATCAGGCAATGTTTTTACCGTGGAGTGCGTGGTAAATCTGTTTCCTGAAATTCCCATAGGAAGGTTTGCACAGTTGAAAGTTTCTGGGGATTTCCAGGTAAAGTCCTGATGACTTACCAACGTTCCTGGGCATCCCAGGAGGAAACAGATTTACTGAGTGAAGCGGGCTGCATCTGCGCCTGCCTGCTAGGCAGCACCCTCGCACAGGTGCGTACACGAGGGGTCGTCAACTCGTATGCGATGGCTATATTACCTATACATTACCATATATTACTTGCATATTACCACAATTTCGCCTCTATATTACCATGTATTACTTTATATTATTTTATATTACCCAATATTACCCATATTACTGGTATTATACGTATACTTCCTCGTACACGACTAAGGGTAGTTTACGACCCCTCGTGCGTACATGTTGCTTATAGTAGGCAGTCGCAGAGATGCAACTCGCCTTACTCCGTGGTATTGCCTACTTTTCTGGCAACACTGCCTGTGGTTCCTGTGCGGGGGACGGGACCAGCTGACGCACGCACTTAGGCCCCCGGCTGCTGGGCCGCGGTGCCTCCCCGCGCCACGCCGCGGCCGGCGCTTGGCGGCGCTCCCGCTCAGCTGACGACTGAATCACACCACCCCGGCCTGGCCGGCGCGGCCCTGACAGAGGCGGGTGTCTGCTGCCAGCAGCGCCAGGGCATTTGTCAGCGCCTAACAGGCTGGGCTGGGCTGGGCTGGGAGTGCGGCAGGCTCGGGGCGTTGTGGCAGGTCTGGGTGCCGGGCGGCACTTTCTCTGATCGGACTAATCTCCACCGGTACACCGAACGTGACGTGCGTCTGGGTGTGACCAGTTTTAGTTTTGGTCACGGTCACACTTCGTAATGCGGCCACAATTTACGTCGCACCATGTGATGCGACGCGAGCTCCAGGCTTGACTAACAGGAGGTCACATCACAAACGTCAAACGTGACCAAAACTACGGTCACACCACGCATGCGAACTCCAAAGGACGACACACTTGCGAGTGTGACACATGTCACGTTAGATTTTCCAATTTTTCTCATCCACCGGTGCACAGTAATGTCTACAGACAAAATCCTCCGATTTTGAGAAAGTTTCCTTATAAAATGTGGCCCTCACTTTTCGAGGAGGCATCTTTAAAATCTGGTTAGTTTTCCCCCCAAAAAATTGGCCAATGTTTTTATCGTGTGTTCTGTGGCGGCATCCCTTGTAAGGCACTCCTCCGGCCCGCGGGCGGATGCAGAGGGCGGGGCGCCCTACTCCGAGTCCTGATTCCTCCCCGCGGGCGGGTGGCCACCCCGCACAAGGATAGGCACCTATTCCTCCCTCCCTCCCTCCTTCCCCGCCCGACCCGTGGGCGGGAAACGGCCGCCATCACTTGACGATTAGCTGTGAAAACACGGACAGCCTGGATGGATATCATGTGTGTAATAGGAGGCTGAGCTCGGCCGGCCGGCCGGCCCCAGTTTTGGACCGATCGCGGTGCGTCCCGGAAGAGGCTTCGCTGCACTGGGCTGACCGGAGAGAGTGGGGGGAGGGGAGGGGAGGGGGTCGAAATTGAGCAATGCACGATCGAGAGCGCGAGCCACGTCTCTCTCCCTCTTCCTCTCTCTCTCTCTCTCTCTCTCTCTCTCTCTCTCTCTCTCTCTCTCTCTCTCCCTCCCTCTCCTCTCTCCCTCTCCCTCTCCCTCTCACTCTCCCTCTCCCTCTCCCTCTCTCATGCTCAACGACCGATTTCCGACCGAACGGTTTGATGATCGAATGACTCTTTCACGTCTCGTTCCCCTTACTAGTCGGTTCTGGCGGTCGGCCGGTCCTCCCTCCCCACCATGCACTTCTCTATCGATGCCTCTGGTCATCGTTTCCTTTTTTTGTTTTTTGGACGGACGAAAAAGGTGTAACGGCGGCCCCCTGGCAGTGACAATATCGTTGCGGTCTGCTAGAGCCCTCCCCGCCCCGTCCTGTTCAAAATCTTGTTCCGGTTCCAGTAAAACTCGGCCGGGCCGGAGCCGGATGTGGTCGCGGGGCGGAGGGGGAGGCCCCTGCGCCGCTGATCAGATGTGATTCACACCGTGTGATCCGATCAGTACCGTGACCGCCCCCGAGTGCGGGGCGGGCTGCGCGGGCTCGCCCCCCTGTCGTGTGGACTTCGCCAGC
Source organism: Frankliniella intonsa (assembly GCA_033675135.1). Taxonomy (NCBI): domain Eukaryota; kingdom Metazoa; phylum Arthropoda; class Insecta; order Thysanoptera; family Thripidae; genus Frankliniella; species Frankliniella intonsa. Next base: position 2,247,743 of record CM066252.1, on the reverse strand, counting down.
CCGAAAACGTCATCATCAGGGCATAAGTTTAATCTGATTTTTGAAGGATTTGATCTCGGTTGGGTTCATGTATTTTCGGATGGTGTAACACGGGCTGGGTGTGGCAGGGAGCTGTACGGCCGGCCAACGGGACCCTCTCTGTACCCCCCCCCCGCTTCTGAGCCATGGCATTTGAGCGACCGCGCCGACACAGGGACGGAGATTGAAAGAATCTCAGCGCCAGTGACACCGCTGCCAAATGGTTTCGTCGTTCGACAGAATAAGGAGGGAAAAAAACCTGACTGAGCATGAAAACCGAGTTATGAGATAGGTGTAAAGTGTATCGTGCGAGTTTTACGAGGGACGCGCGGCGCGGCGACAGGTGGGCCGAGCCGACCGGGGGAACGGAATCGGTTGTCGATGACGACATACGTGGCGTGATTGTGAGCGTCGACGGGCGGACGCGCGTGTGTGTGAGTGTGTGAGAGAGAGAGAGAGAGAGAGAGAGAGAGAGGGGGAGAGAGAAAGAGAGAGCATGTGTGAGGATGTGTGTGTGTGTGCGTGGCGCGGGTGAGCGAGCACACAGTACAGGACGCCAGAGACGACTGTGACCGCGACACTAAGTAGAGTAGTTCTTCTGGTCGCGGGCTGAGCTGGCGTGGCGGCGTGTGGCGTGACCACAGGGGCCTAGCTGCCAAAAGTACGCGTGACATCCTTACGGCTACCGGGCCTTGAAATAAACGAGAGGAGGAGGAGGAGGAGGAGGAGGAGGAGGAGGAGGAGGAGGAGGAGGAGGAGGAGGAGGAGGTCGAGAAGGAGAGTTTGTGGGATGAAATGGAAAGTCAGCGGTCTGTCTGCAACTCACTTCCACTCCTGTGCTCCCACGTGTCTGACCTGACCTATAGCATCATGATGCAGATAATTATTTTTTGTCCTGCGTGCAGCACGCGGGTTCAGCGTTGAGGTTTGACGGTTTATTTTTTGGCGGGTGGTGTTTCACGTGTTGAACGCCACTGCCCCCCGGGGTAGTGCGGTGGTGCGGGCCGGGCCAGGGGCGGTGTCTCGTACCGGCTGAGGTGGCGGACAGCTAGACGGACGGACAGACAGACAGACAGACAGGCAGACGCGCCGTGCCGGTCGGACGGGCCGGGCTCGGCCATTGGCTGCACCGCAACAGGTGAGCCCGCGTGACGTCACGCTGGGGCGCATCCCTCTCTCCCTCTCTCCGCCCGCCCGTCTGTCTGTCTGTCTGTCTGTCTGTCTGTCTGTCTTCCGGCCCGTCCGTCTGGGAGGTCAGTCAGTCTTGGCGGACACACCCATCTCGAGCGAGAGGGAGACCGACGCGGACCGAAACCGAACCGACTTTGTTTTATTGTTTTCCATTTTTCCAAACGGTTTTTTATTTCCCCCCCTGCAGGCGGGGCCCGGACTGGGCGTCGTCGGCGAGCCGGGAAGTCAGTTCTAATCGCTGCAGAAACAGAAGAACGATCTCAGCCCGGAAACGGCTCGGCTCACGCCGCTCATACTCAAGTAAGCGAGGCGTTTTGGCGCGCCCGGGGTGGGGGGTGGGGGCAGTGGCGCTGGTAGGTGCCGGGGGAGTGCGGAGGAGGGCTGAAGTGGGTCCGATGATTGGTTCAAGACCCGAGGGGCGTCAAATGCACAGCTGCCACGCGCGTGGTCCATTCAGTCATAGACGCATCAGCTGGGCGGCGCGGGGGGGAGGGGGGGGGATGCCCCACATAGCCATTGACAGACGCGGCGCGTCGCGGCGCTCGAATCACGCGACTATGTAGCGCCGAAAAAAATAGACGCCGTGGGGACGCCCCGCGCCGGACGCCCCGGATGTCGCGAGTGGCCGTGGTGCCGCGGAAGGTCAAGGACACGCCCGCGAGGTCCACCCGCCCCGCCCCGCCCCGCCCCGCCCCGCCCCGCCCCGCACCAAAGGACTCGCAATCACCTCTATGGCATTATTCATGACGATGACATTCGGACGGAAACGCTGAGGTTTAGGCACGCGAAAGCCGATTTTGTCGATCGGGTTGCGAAAGTCGATCCGTCGTGTGTGAGTGTGTGTGTGTGTGTGTGTGTGTGTGAGTTAGTGAGTGAGCTCATGTGTGTGTGTGTTATGTGAGAGAGTTGGTGAGTGAGTTCATGTGTGTGTGCGAGTTGGTAAGTGAGTTCGTGTGTATGTGTGTGTGTGTATGAGCGGTCAGCCGGAAATCATAAAAACGTAGTCGGTGTTGGAGTGCAGGGAGTGCTACTTGGGGGTCAGCAGCAACATGCCACGCGGAAGCGGCACGGACTGGGACTGACGTTTGCGCTCCGGCCAAGTCAATGTAAGCGCAGCCAGATGTGTCACAGCAGCCCGTCCCCGGCCCCGCGGCCCGATAGAGATAGAGATAGAGCCAGCCCTTCTAACCTAGCGTGTGACCGCCGCCTGGCGCCTGGCCTTACACGCCAGCAGCCGCCGCCTGGGCTGTGCAGCAACACCTCCCAGGCTCCTATCCCTCTATCCCCAATAACCTCTCTATCCCCAATAACCTCTCTATCCCTTCCTCATGAGCCCACCCTGCGCTGGCCCCGGGGCGGGGCCCCGTCTAATTACAGGGCAGTCGTCGGCGCGGCGGCGCCCGCCAGGGTCGCCACGCCGCACGCAGACACCCGCATGCGATCACGAATTTCTGATCCTACACGTTTTTCTAGACCTAGCTTGCGTGTGTCTGTGTGTGTGTGTGTGTGTGTGTGTGAGTTGTAGATTGAGGATTGAAGTAGGACGGCGATCGGTTGATGTAACGCGGATCAATGAGCTCCGCGTGTTGGCGATCTGCTGCTGTTTTTAGACCATGTGGCGGCAATACGGCCTGCTCGCCGTGGCCGCGGTGACGGCGCGGAGCGGGGCGGGGAGGATCGAACAGGCGCCCGCCGCGCGAGTTGTACAGTGCTCTGGGCTCGGTGCGTGGAGGGGCGGGGCGGGGCGGGGCGGGGCGGGGCGGCGATGACCACGGCGAGGAGGCGCCCGTCGATGCGCCGCTGGCGCGCGGCCAGCACCACGAGGATGACATCGCGAAGAGCAGCTCGGCTCAAACAGGACGAGCTGCTCACCTGCAATGTAAGCGAGCTGGACTTCACTAATAAAAGCTTACGGTGATTTTCACTGTACGCTACGGTGAACCCTGCAGAGCACTGTAGCTTACGGTGAATTTTCACCGTAAGCTACACGGTGAATGTCACTGTACGCTACGGTGAATCAGGGCGCATCGCCGTACCTTACATTGACATTCACAGTAGCCCGTAAGTCACCGTAAGCTACACACTGTAAATCTATTTCCTGGAACCTCCCAGAAAAATAGGTATTTTTCCAGGAAAGTTCCTGGCTTTTCCAGTCATTTCCTGGAAATACCCAAGAAACTTCCTGGAAAAGTACCTACTTTCCTGGGCGTCCCGGGAAACAGATTTACCGTGCAGTGCTGCAGGTTTCACCGTAGCTTACAGTGAAATTCACCGAAAGCTTTTAAGATTGTCTACGCTGCTCACGGGGCCTGAAAACGTTTTCATCTGATTCCAGGTGGCCGACGCACTTGTGCTGCTGCAGCTGCCGGCCGGGCCTGGCTTGGACTCGTCATGCATCACCAGGAGCGGGACGGTGCCGCCGCAGCCGCACCAGCACGCCACTGGGGTAAGCCGCCCGTCCCGACGCCTATTGGCTCACGCGCCGTCGGATGTTCCTACCGCCGCGCCCCGCCACGCCCCGCCACGCCCCGCCACGCCCCGCCACGCCCTGCCACGCCCCGCCGCCACGCCACCGGCGGCGCCCACGGGCGGGGGCGACCTGGCTCACGCTTACGCGGGCGTTCCTTTCTTTCTGGCAGCCCAAGCACCACCACCAGCAGACCGTGCCGAGCTGAGCCTGCCCGGCTAAACGGATACCAGTGGCCGGTCCGCCGCCGCCCCGCCGCGGTGCCACCGGTGGCCGTCCGAACTCGATCCGTACACCATCACCCCATGTGACACGGGACACGGTCAGGCGGGGAGCCCCCTCTCTTCCTCCCCCCCCCCCCCCCTCTCCCCCCACCAAGCTCAGACACGTGTCTGCTGGAGTAGCGAAACACGTAGCCTAGCGTTCACTCGCTGATGAGAAGGAGGATGAAAGTGTGGCGCTGAAAACGCTGCGTCATACCTCGGCTCACGCCACCGCTCTGGAAGAAGTGGGGGGAAGGGGGGGGACTTGGGAGGGGGAAGTCACTTGGAAACATCATTGTACAAGCGGGAAAAAAATCCTCCGAAAATCATGATTGAGTCAAAACTTTTGACTTTTGGAAACGAGCGGTTAATTTTAATATTGTTGAAATTAGTTAATATTTAAAGGAAATCCCTAATTCTTAAAATATTGGAGAATCATTTGACAGGTATTGCACACATTCTTCAAAATTTTTTCCCGTCATCCCACTCCACTCCTACACTACCGCTAGACGACAGTGTGATGAGGACCTGCTTTTTTGTTGTTTTGCGCGACATGTCTCAAGTTTCGGCTATGATATGATACAGCCTAGATGTTGAGTCACTCGCTACTTTGTATTATGTGGGCCTGGGGTAGGGAGGTACCCGTACGATCGGCTGATGGGTCGCGCTGCACCAGTGCTCATCGCCTGAGCTGGCGTAATCACTTGAAGATACCTGCATTCCGCTGAAACACAATTCATTCTCCTACTCAATGTTGCAGCTTCGAAAGCCTGCGATAGTAGCAGCAAAATTGCTATCTATGGTTATAAGAGAAGTTGCTCTCCGATTCAAAAATCAGGATGGGCTCGGAGCCATTGACGTCTGTTGCCATTTCTGTTACTATCGACGTCGTTGAAAAAGTACCCCATCGCTTAAAATATCGTGATTAGTGCTTCCCTTCGAAATAGCATTTTTTTGACGTCCGTCCAAGTCGTTTAAAAAAGTACCCCCCGCTCAAAATATTGTGATAAGTGCTTCTATTAAAGCAGCATTTTTTCACGTGTGCTTACGTTGTTAAAAAATACCCCATCGCTCAAAATATCGACGTAAGTGCCGCCCCCCCTCTCAAAGCAGCGATTATTTTCTTGCGGAGGTGACGCGAGCTGTGGCACAGTGTACCGCGGGTACTCTGCTAATCTTAGTGTGTAGTAGTTTGCCACTTTAAACTGCGAAACAAAAGTTCTGCAGTTTAATGTGACGAACTTTTAGTTCTGCAGTGTAAAGTGGCGAACTATTTAGTTCTGCAGTTAAAAGTGCAGAACTTATTTTCTAGTTCTACAGTTTAAACTGCAGAACTAAAGAGTTCGCCACTTTAAACTGCAGAACTAAAAAGTTCGCCACTTTAAACTGCAGAACTAAAAGTTCGTCACTTTAAACTGCAGAACTTTTGTTTCGCAGTTGAAAGTGGCAAACTACTACACACTAGGATTAGCAGCGTAGGGGTGCCACCATACGCTGTGCCACTCGGTGCCACATGCATGCCTAACGGCTGCATTAGCTGCGGCATGCAATGGCGTGCAATGGCGATTAACGGGCAGATTGGTCCCCCGCGGCCCGGAGGCGGCAAGGCGTCGTATTTTTAAACGCAGAAGAAGGTGAGCAGCTCGCTGGCGGCGCCTACGCGGGGCTACGCGGGGCGGGCGTTTGAGTGATACGGCGGCAAATAACGTCGTGATGTTGGCAGGACGGTGCGCGACAAAGTGGCTTTGAGGTGGCCTGCCTGCCTGCGCATGCGCACGGGATAGCATCGTTATAAAAGTACCTTCCAGGGAACTATTTACGTTTTTTTGTTTTTCGTGGAAGAGTCATAATGTCGTTAGATTCCACGATCAGGTCGACAGTTTCCTGCGTCTGCTCCCGTCGGCTGGCCGCCCCCCCGCGAGGCCAGGGGGCCCGGGCCCGCGGCGCGAGCTTTACGATATAGCTGAGCCGGTGTGCGGCAGGCTGCCTATCGACGCCTATCGGGTGACAGAGTTAGGAGTCAGGCCCAGCGATACCCTGGGAACGCACGCGACGAAGGGCCGGCGTGAGGCGTCGTCGTTGTCGACGTTTTATCCTTCGGAAAAGTCGAAACGACGGAAGAAAAACAAAAGTATGACGAGATATCGTTTTATGGGGGGCATTATGTCCCGTAATCGCCTGTACGACGTGCTGCCACCGCCGCTCCAGACTTATTTGCATGGCGATGAGTGGCTGCCGGCGAGAAAATGAGTAACAAGAGTGGCGATAACGCTTGCATCACCGCCGTGCCTGCATATCTGAACGAGTGAGTGTGTTTAATCCGTAGCCAGCGGGATATCGCTAACATGCGACGGCGGGCTGCACTTCTGCCGGCGTGTGACAGGTGACGGGCCGGGTGACGGGCCGGGTGACACCCCGCACTCCGTCATGACGGCCGTGTCCGTGTCGGCCCGGCGCGCATTGTGCAGCCGTTAGGCCCCGACCAGCCGCTGGCGGTTGCGCAGCCGCCACGCCGTCGGCACGCAGGTCCGCCCCGCCCCGCCCCGCCCCGCCCCGCCCCGCCCTGCCGCGGAGAGCAGCGCAGAACCGACTAGGAACCGGTTCCGAATTCGCAACGAAAGTCGCGGCGTGGCGTGGCACGGCCGGTGCGACGCCCATCGAATCACTTTCGACCTCTCGCTCCGCTCCGCTCGCTTCTCGGTGCTTCACGGGCCGGCCCGTCCCGTCCCATTGGCGCCCCCCGCTGCCGGTCTAGGCCGGCAAGTGTCCTGACCAGCGTGGCGGGATTAGGTTAGGTCATCCCCGCCGTCGGCCTGGGCCGGCCCCGCCACCGCCACGAGCTAACTGCTCTCCCTCGTCCCCGAGGGTTAAACTCTGAATTTCGGTGTACAAATTCAGTGAATTTTCTTGAATTTTCTTGAAACTTTCTCTATTTTTCTATTTTTCTTTTTGAATTTTATGGTGTGGCAAAAATATCCCTTGGGTCCCCTCTTCGAGATTTTTTGGCGGACTTCCGTGGCGGACGCTTTCAGACGATCAGCGTCGGTATACCAACGACAAGGTGGGGGCGCCTACAAAGAGGACATCCCCGACGGACACTTTTCGTGACTGGAACCCGCGAGCACCGCGACGGTCACCTATCGGGGCGGGGCGCGGGGCGGGGCGGGGCGGGCGTGGCGGGACGGGGCGGGGCGGGGAGGGGTTGGCCCAGGTCTGCTGTACCCTGTACCCCGCCGAGCTACGGCGCAGGCGCAGCTCCATGCCGCGGCTAATACTGAAACCGGAACCTAAAGACGAAAAGTACAACCGGCGCGCCGGTGCTTTGACCGGGACCGGGCCGGTCTGCTGGCCCCGGTCAAACGGTCCGGCCTGATCGGCGTCAGGCGGGGCGGGGCGGGGCGGGGCGGGGCAGACCGGCTAAAAATAACGCGAATCAATCGCTGCCATCACGCGAGACAGTCGGGGCGCCACGCCACGGATCCCGCCGCGCCCCGCCCCGCCTCACCCCACCCGGAAAGGTGCATCCTCCTAAACCGCGAGGGGGAAACAACTCTAAATTTTTCTTCACCTCGTAATTCAGAAAAATTCAGAAAAATTCAGAAAAATTTAATTATTTTTTTTGGAAAAACTCAGAAAAATTTACATAAATTCAAAATAATTCGCAAAACTTTAGGAAAAATTCGAGCAAACATTCTCAAAAAATCAATAAAAATTCACAAAAGTTCACTAAAATTTAATAAAAATTCACAAAAATTCACCAAAATTCACGACATTTGTACAGCTAAATTCCCAGTTGTTTCCCCTCGCTCTACAAGGCTCGGGCTCACCCCTGCGGCCTGTGACGTGGGCCGCCGCGGCCCGCCCTGGCCAGGTAACCTACATGACGCGCGGCATGGGGAAGGTCAGGGCCCCCCTGCGCCCGCGGCGCCCTGCACGCCCGCCCACACGCCTGCCGGTAATCACTGCAGCCACTTGCGCGCCGGCCGGGGCGGGGCGGGGCGGGGCGGGGCGGGGCGGGGCGGGGCGTGGGCGGAGCGTCATCCTGGAGATAACTCGATTCCGCAAGCAATCTTCAGGGTAAGGTGTGGGATGCAGCGGGCCGATCGAGTCGGGGACCAGGACGGACTTAGAAATTACCCTCCCGCCCCGGGCATGGGCGTAGGGACCGCCTCATGTCATTCTATATCCGCACAGGTGTATTCATTCACTCATGGAACGTATGCACACAGAGAAACATTTAGTTGATGGTACAACCAAATGAGGGCCGTAGGAAACAAAATCTAGTTCTTGAAACCGACTAAATTTTAGTACCTGGCTAAATATGGTCGACTCAACCAAAACTTAGTTAAACTGACAAAATTATTTTATCAGTACGAACAAAATTTATAGTACACAGAGCTAAAATTTGGTCGGTATTAGATTTAGTTCACCGGACTAAACGGTTTTCTGGGTATGGAAATGTGTAACTCGTGTCTTTTCGCCATTTATTCGCCATTCATTGAGCCATGCATTGAGCTATTCATTGAGCCATTCATTCACCTGCTCCGGCCGGGCCGCGCTGCCGGTGCATCGCTCCGCGTTGACTTTCTACTCGCGACCCTGGCGGGGCCCGGGCCGGGCCGGCCCGCGCGCTGGCAGCAGCACGGTGGTGCTCGTCTTGCCATCGCCACTTCACTATGCCTGTGTGCGGTGAGAGGCCGGGGCCGGCAGGTGAGGTGAGGTGCGGTGGGAAGGGCCGCCCCACCCCGCCCCGCCCCGCCCCGCCCCGCCCCGCCCCACCACACCCCGGGCACCGGCTGTCTGACCTACAATATGGCGAAAAGCGCGCGCGCCTGGTAGGGGCGTAACCTCAACATTGCCGGGCCGGGCCGGGCAGGAGGGCGCAGCACCGGTTTGTCAACTCACTTGTCGTCGGCGCCGATGGTCGTCTCCTTTGCGGTAATCCCATTGACGTGCACCCGGCGCTCGCGCTCGCCGTCCACCAGGGCGTCGGTCGCGATGAAGTTCCTCACGGGGCTGAGGTGGTTGAGGGCGAGCAGGGCGAGGTCCTCGTGGTGGCGCGCGCCGCGCACCTGCAGCGCCTGCAGCAGGCCCACCACCGCGACGAACAGCAGGGCCGGCAGGGACGGGAGGCCGTGCCCGCGGACGGACATCATACCGGCGCCGACGCCGTCCTCGTCCTCGTCGTCGCCTGTCTCTCCGGCACTGGTGCTGGCACTGGCACTCGCGTCACTGACGAAGAGGGGCGTAACGGAGCGGGAGGCGCCGCGACGCTCACGTGCTCGGCGCGCGGGGTCCGGTGCGGGTCCGGTGCGGGTCCGGTGCGCGCGCGAGGGAGGGTGCAGGCTGACTGCCGGCCGGGCCGGCGCGGCGCGGCGCTCGACGGCGTCCTCGCGCCAGCGGAGCGCAGGGCGGGCAGGGGGCTCCTCGCTGCCCCCTCCCCTCCCGCCACCCGCCGCGCCCGCCGCGCCAGCCAATGGCAGGCCGCGCTGCACCGCCTGATCCCGCCGCCCCACCCCGCCCCGCCCCGCCCGGCGGAGTCAGTGGCAGTTTGGCGGCGGGCCCATCCCGGTTCGGCCGGCCTGCGAGTGCGACGGAGAGGGAAGACCCGGTCGCGGGTCCTCAGCGGTGCGAGCAGGACGGCAGACTGGACAGCGTGGAACCGTACCGCGCCGCGTGGCGGGCGGGGCGGGGCGGGGCGTGCAACAGGTGGAGCAGTACCTGGGGGACCGGGGGGCCTGCGGGCGTACGGCAGGGAGGAGGACGCAACTGCCAATCTGTGCGAGCGCGGGTAATGCTGCGGCCGTTGAGAAACGGCGAGCATTCTCTGCGTGTCTGTCTGCGCCGCGGCGGGGCGGGGCGGGGCGGGGCGGTAGCCGTCTGACCAGCTCCTGGAGCTTCGCAAAATGATGATGAACAACTCTTGTTGCAAGCGGCAAGGGCTGTGCATCGCCGCGCCGCAGGGCTTCTGGGATGGCCGCTGAGCAGGGCTCGCATCTGACACATGTTCTGTGGCACCTGCGGAGTGCACCAGTGGCCTACACACTGTAGAGTAACGTGCCTACTGTAGGCAACACCTTGGCACAGGTGCGTGCATGTCACCCGCCAGGCAGGCGCGGTTGCAGCCCTCACCCAGAAAAGCGTGTTCTTGGAACATGCGCATTGTACTTTGAATCGAGTGCAATGAACTTTGCTGGATCAAGTACTTTTGTTTCTTGAGCGTGTGGGCTCGAATCATCCCCGACTTTTTCTGAAGTTTTCCCCCTTCGCGCTTGAAATGAGATCTATATTATTGGTTTAAGGCAAAATTGGGCTTGGATTAAGCACCACATCGTTCTTGAGCCAGTCAAGAACATGCTTCTCTGGGTGCTCTTCACTCCACTGCGGTTGGGCCACTTAATGCCTACTTTTCTGTCGGCGCTGAGATTAGTGACGCCCCTAGGCCAGGCGGTGGCGTCACGAGGACCGCGCGCGGGCGTCACATTGTCACGTGTAAATTAGCGTTCTTCAGGAGTCTCGCCTGGTGGTGCTTAACTCGATAGAATGACGCTGTTCTCTCTCTCCCTCCCCCTCTCTCCCTCCTCTTCTCTCCAACTCTCTCGCTCCTGAGCCTCTGCCCATTCAGGGTAAGGCGACCTATACTGATAACGCCTGCGTTCCTTTGCCTTACTCACCAGGCGTCGCAGGAGAGATACAATCATTTCGTTTTCTAGCCACAGCAATTCAATCCATGTTTTCACCTAATCCGCTCCGTCACCTCCTCCCGCCTCCCTCCTCCCCAGCCGTGAACTTGCAGCGCGGGGCGCGGTTTGGTTTGCGTCACTCTGTTGCGTTTTCGTGCCGCAAAGTGGTCCGGTCTCGTGATGTGGCCGCCCCGCCCCGCCCCGCCCCGCCCCGCCCCGCCCCGCCCCGCCCCGCCCCGCCCCGCTACTCGCGCGACCCATCCTGAGAGCGACAGTGTCTCGGAGATAAACACGCGCTGGTTGGCGTGCTTCAGGGCACTCTGCGGCCGGGCTGTGCTGGCTGGCGTGGTGACCGGGCAATGGGGCGCGGCGGCGGCGCAGGGTCCGGCCGGCCCATCCTGGGGGGACACGCGCCTCTGAGTCCTCTCTCGGTCACCTCTCTCTCTCTCTCTCTCTCTCTCTCTCTCTCTCTCTCTCTCTCTCTCTCTCGCTCTCTCTTTCTCTCTCTCTCTCTCTCTCTCTCTCTCTCTCTCTCTCTCTCTCTCTCTCTCGCTCGCTCTCTCTCTCTCTCCCTTCTGACAGTGTCCTGTCCTCACGACTGGATGCGGCTGGGCTGACTCACCAGCGGCCGGTCCAGAAACTCGTTGGAGTGGAGTCTGGAGAACTCCCCGTCGTGTCGTGTCCCTGTACCACCTTCCTGTCTTACTGCCGTAGCCGTACTCAAAGGGGAAAAACCAACACATTTTGCTGTACCAATGATGTGACTTTTTATTAATACTGTCAAAACATTTTTTATTAAATTTTCCTTGCAGTTTTTAAAGATATTGTGAAGGATTTTGGGACTTGAGAGCGAGTTGTTCGAGAATTCGAGGTTCTTACACGAGGGGTCGCCAACTCCCCTTAGTCGTGTATGAGGAAGTATACGTATTTTATCAGATTATAGGTAATATTGTGTATTATAAAATAATATAAAGTAATGTATGGTAATATAGGGGTAATAAAGGGGCAAAATTGTGGTGCAAGTAATACATATGGTAATACACCGGTAATATTCAGGTAATTTAGCCATCGGCGTACGAAGTAATATACGAGTTGGCGACCCCTCGTTCTTACACGCCATGCTGCGGAAGGAGTTACCACGTGGGCTTTCGTCATTAGGCTCAAGAATAGGTTCTAGATGCTGATTTTGAAGAGGAGGAGCGGATTGCGAAACTTGTTTATGCGGGCGGCTCTAGAGTGACATGTGTTTGGGTATGGGTACTTCACGGGCAGCCAAAAAAGACGAGTCTAAAAATATCCGGCAAACAGATAAAGGGACAGATGGATAACCTAACGTCACACTTACACAAGCTTACGGTGATTTTCACTGTAAGCTATGGTGAACCCAGCTGCAGTGAATCTTCACCGTAAGCTACAGTGCTGCAGGATTCAGCGTAGCTTAGAGTAAAAATCACCGTAAGCATTTTATTAGTGGAATGAGGAAGCCAAACGGGGCGATCAGCCCTACTCATTTCTTAATCATTTCCCACGGTTTCTCTCCTTATCCTCCGGCCTGGCCGCGAGCTGGTCGTGATCTGCCGGCCGGCAGGACCATGGCCTGCGCCAGGGATAACAGATTTGGGGCGGCCCCGCCCCGCCCCGCCCCACCCCAACCCGCCCTGCGCCCCGCCCCACCCCTCACCGCGAAGGACGGCGAGCAGCTCGAGCTCGGCTCGAACGCTCTCGGGGTCAGCTGGGTACTGTCCGACCCGGTTCGACCTACAGGCCTAAACGCCTCAGGAAACGGCCCAAAGTCGTTTCGCCCCGCGCGGCGGTCTGCGATTGAAGGAATACGGACCTGAATCGGTCGTCTCGTTTTGTCGTTGTTGCAAAGAGGGTCCGTGAACTGCGCGCGCTGCGTACTTTTGGGCAGGATGTTTAAAGCGGAAAAAAATGAGGAAAGTTTCCGAATAACACCCCCTCCCCTCTAAAGCCTCTCCCCCGCGGCATTGTTCTTGTGTGATGAGGTGCAGGTAGGTGGTGTGGTACCCGCACCCGCCCCGCCCTCATCGATCCTGTTTTTTTTTTTTTCACACGTACCGCGCTGCTGCCGTGGAAGTGATGTCCTTTATGCAAATGGCGGCGGCAATCCGTCAGCGGTTTGAACGCCGTATTAACCAGTGCGTCACCGCAGCGCGTGAGCGAGTGAGCGCTCAGCGCACCCCGCCGTGCTCTAATGCGCGACAAGTTTAGAACAGCGCCGCAAGAAACGAATTTGAGTTTAACTCATTCAGTGCGGGACGTTTTTTTTACCCCGTACGGTTTAACACGGGACGGGAGCGTGACCATATAGTGGTCATGTTGAGTGTGTTGAGAAAGGAGAAAGGCAGGCTCAAGCGTACACTGTTCAACCAAAATGTTCAACTGCTCAACACTTGTACGCGTGCGACCAGCCTAGCACGCACAAGTGTGTAACTCGGCAGTTGTGCGATTGCAAGTGTCAAACTCGCCAGTTGTACACTTGTAAGTGTTCAACCCAACAGTTGTGCACTTGCAAGTCTTCAACTGCCCCGTGCAACACTATCCTTGTTGAACACTTGCAAGTGCACAACTGTCGAGTTAAACACTTAGAAGTGCACAACTGGCGAGTTAAACACGTGAAATTGCACAATTTTCGATTGCGCGCACTTGGACGTGCTATGCTGGAAGTTGCACGCATACAAGTGTTGAGCAGTTGAACACTTGGTTTAACAGTGTACGTGTAGCACAATGGTGCGAGGCGGGGCGGGACTAGAAATACTAGAGTGTGTCTAGCTCCATAGTCTCTCTAGGCGGTACTTGTTGTCAGCCCCGGCTGCTGCTGGCAGTCCGCCCCACCGGAGTGCATACTGTTTGCTGTTGCGGGCTCGTTACTTTTTATACGTCGATCGTCACGTGTTTGTGTCCAGAGCGCCGCCACGCGCCAACAAGGCGTCTTTGTTGCTCCCGGGCCGAGCGAGGCGAGGGCCATTGACGCGACTGATTGGTACGCGTGGGCGGCGCGGGGAGGAGGGGGGGCGCAAACTGCGACGAACTGAGCGGCCGGCGTTCCCAGAACGATCAAGTCGTCGTCGACGAGGAGAAGACGGCAGCGTCTATCCGTCGGGCCGCGTTACTGTCCGTCCGTCCGTCCGTCCGTCCGTATACGCGTGACTGTCCGTCTGTCCGCTTGACTGTCCGTCCGTCCGCCCGTCCGTCCGTCCGCGTGACTGTCCGTCCGTCCGCTTGACTGTCCGTCCGTCCGTCCGTCCGTACTCCGTCGTACGCGTGACTGTCCGCCTGTCCGCGTGACTGTCCGTCTGTCCGCGTGACTGTTCGTCCGTCCGTCCGTGTGACTAACGCCGTCTGCACTGTTAAACCAAGTGTTCAACATGTTTGTGTGCAACTTCCAGTCTAGCACTTGCAAGTGCGCAATCGGCAATTGTACAATTTCACGTGTTTAACACGCCAGTTGCACACCTCTAAGCGTTTGAACACTTGCAAGTGCACAACTGGTGAGCTGAACATTTACAAGTGTACAACTGGTGAGTTTGACACTGCCGAGTTGCACACTTGCGCGTGCCAGGCTGGAAGTTGTTGAACAGTGTTGAACAGTTGAACACTTGGTTTATCACTGATGTGCCTGCTCAAATCCTGGAGGACGATGTCGTCCTGAAGGCCGAGACTCGCGCGTGCTGGGGTTTGGTGGGCTGTATGCGCAGCGCATCGGGTAACGTGCCTCGCCCCGACGAAAACAAATATGTGACGCTGCTTGTTTTCACGACTCCATGACCCTATCTTCTGATCGAGCAGCGGCAGAAGCCCGTCGGAAGGTTGTCAATTAGAATCTCAGTACCCCCCCCCCCCCTGCCTTCTTTTTCCTGATGTTGCTTACTCGCACGCCGGGTGTCTCGCCTACCCGCAATAGTCCTCTGGTTTGCCGCTTTCGAGACGCATTTCGGCTCCCGTTTACGGCCCTGGCCGGAGCTCCTTATGATGTCGAGCTACATGAAAATGAGACTGTGGGCCTCGTAAAAAAGACCTTGTCCAACAGTGACGCCGAGGGGCGCGGCGCGGCGGCGTGCTGCATGGGGCCCAGCCCAGCCGGGCCCGTCTCGCTCACTCCGCACACCGCTTACCGCTTACTTTCCTCTTCTCTTCTGGGCGGAGGTGAACCGGGCGGTAGTTGCGAATGAGTTCCCTCCCGACGTACGCTATCGGGTCAAGTAGCCAGGAGGGAGGAAACGAGTGGTTCATAAAAGCGCGCAAACCTGATCCTGCGGCGGGGTGATCCCGTTCGGGTATCTGCGTCCTTGTCGCACCCGTGTGACACCGCCCCTAGGAGCGAGAGAGGGAGAGGGAGAGAGGGAGAGGGCAACGCTGAATGCTCCGCGGATTCAACCTCCCGCTTGGTCTCCGGTTTAAGATTCTGCCCTCCAGCTCCAGGCCCCCGCGCCGTTGCACCGTAAGCTACCCGGCTCGCCGTCCCGTCACGCCGACCCGTCACGCCGTCCTGTCACACCCGTCCCGTCACACCGTCCCGTCACACCGTCCCGTCACCCGTCACACCGTCCCGTTACACCGTCCCGTCACCCGTCACGCCGACCCGTCACGCCGACCCGTCACACCGTCCCGTCACGCCGACCCGTCACGCCATCCCGTAACGCCGACCTGTCACGCCGTCCCGTCCCGCGGGCTTGTTGTTTGCAGAGTGGACAGGCCGGGGCAGCGCCGGGCAGCGCCGTTAAACGCTCGTAAAGAGATTGAGTCCTCGCGGCGACGCGCGAAAATTGGATTGCGACGCTCGTCTGTTTTAGTACGGCGGCGGCGGCAAATGTTTGAATGAGAAGCTGCGGGGGGCGGGGCGGGGCGGGGCGGGGCACCCGGCCGGTCCGGCGGGAATATGAGGAAAGTCTGCTTCCGCCGTCCTGGACGTCTCCGCGCGGGGGGAGGGGGGAGGCGGCAGAGGAAGCGTCGGACAACTCGCTGGCGACGACATTCTTTATTGTACTAAAGTGAGTGAGGATGATACATTATTGAGAGATGATGATGGTGGATAGGCATGTTCTTGTGCTGCCCGCGCATGGTCTGCCGGAGCTGGCCTCCTGGCCCCGCACTGTGCAATTCTTACACAGCAGGACGCTTTGTAAATTGCGAAGCGTTTGATTCGCAAGGCCATGCTTCGCAATCGACGAAGAATTTAAATAATTTGTAGGGAATTAACAGTGCGGCTGCCTGCGACAGGACCGAGCCCCACCCCGCCCCACCCCGCCCCACCCCGCCCCGCCCCACCCACACGCTGCCCCGCCCCGCAGTCGCACTCTTACGGCAGAAATGTAGCAGAAATGATTCTTCGGGGCCGAGAGAATGTAAAAGGTGCGGTGACCGCGGGGTGCGGCGGGGCGCAGGGGGCAGAGCGCCAAGATATGTGGAGCTATCGGCCTCACGGACCATTGCCTCCGGACAAGGAAGCCGAGGGGGAGGTGGCCGAGGCCAGGGCTGGGCGGGCCACGGCCGGGGCCGGGGCCGTGCCGGTCAGGCCGGCGCCCTCTGCTCTGTTGTATTTACCAACATATTGGCGCCCCGGCCTCGCTAGAGCCGCGTATCTCACCGCCCTGGCCCACAGACTTGCTTCCGCGCCTGCTGGCGTGCGAACGATGACGGAGTGCCGCGGGGACGGGGACGGGCCCGGCGGCGTCCATACAGGGGTTAGTAGCTCGTGAGCGCCGCGACGCTGCTGAACGCCCTGCTGAGCGGGGCGGGGCGGGGCGGGGCGGGGCGGGGCGGCGCCTTGCTGCTGCTGCTGGCGTGCGCCGCGCCGCTAGGCAGTCGCAGCCACCGGGAGCACGATGGGCTGCCTACCCCCCGGGCGCGCTGGCGTCACCCACATGTCCAGCTCGGTGCGGTAGCGTCGCGGTGGTGGGGGCGGCGGCGGTACTGCGGCCAGGGCGGGGGCCGGGGTGGGCTTGTCGGCGGCAGGTACCAGGCACTTCTGCAAACGACAAGGGCGCTCTCTGTCGACAGGGGACACGACAATGCGGGCAGGAGGGAGGGGCTTGGACCGAGGGGGCAACCATTCCCCATCCTAGAGTACACGGGATTTCTACTGATAGCACAAGATTTCTCTCAGCTTTCGAGAGACTTCTCTGAGATTTCATAAGATTTCACCAGATTTTTCTGAGATTTCATGAGATTTCAAGAGATTTCATGAGATTTCATGAGGTTGCTCAGTTAGATTTCCAAGGATTTCATCGAGATTTCCCAGGATTTCATTGAGATTTCTGAGGATTTCATCGAGATTTTCGCAGGATTTTGCAAGTGGTTGCCCCCTCGGCCTGGACGCGGACGTACCTGGAAGCGGACCTCCTCGACGAACCTCCTCCAGGTGGAGTCCCTGCGGCAGAGCACCGTGCTGCTGTAGCCCGCCGGCTGACAGCGCGGCTCCAGCCTGCACTCGCTCACATATCTGCAGGGCATAAGGTGTGCAAAGTCAGTGACATGTTTCAAGCACGATTGTAACCAAAGTGTCTCTGGGTATCGCATACGTTTCCATTTGTACCGGGCGTTTCATAAAAGACGCAGGCGCGGGCGGGTATTTACCCGATCTCCTCGTAAGGCGCCATAGCCCCTTGGGTAGGCAAACCCACCCGCACCTGCGTCTCTTATGAAACGCCCGGTACTCCTTAACAACCGTACGTTAGCGAAACCCGCGAATTTTTCTATAGATTTTACACAAGTTAAAAGAAGCTAATAGAAATCTTCACACCTGCAAGTGTGCGACACACACAGACACTTGTGTTTCCAGTGCAATTTTTCCCACTAACAAAATGTGTAACGCACTTGTAACTTGTATCATACCTGGGCTGCTCGTGGTGGCCGTTGACGCCGGGCTTTGGACTGGCGACCTGCCCCACCTGCTCCACCTCCTCCTCCTCCTGCCACTCTACGACGAGCGAGCTCTCCGACATGGTCCTGGAGACGGTCCTGGACACGGTAGCCTGGCACCTGCAGCAATGACGGCAGGCCGCGTACGCGCTTACTTTTTATTGAACGGCTCCACGGGGCCGGGGCCGGGCAGGGCCGGTGAGTGATAAGATTAAGGAGTCCGTTGGGCCGTGCCGGGCCGGGCGAATGCCCGCGTCTACCGCACCTCCGCGTCGTGCCTACCGCGGCCTCCGCTCCGTTCAACCACGGGCCTAATCGGTTCGCGACCCGCGGAAAGGAAATCGACAGTGTTCATTCGAATCGCGCGTCGCCGCGCGCGGACGCGCCCTGACGGCCTCGCGGGCCGCGCGCCGTCCAGATAACGGCGGTTACTTTGTCGGTATTCGGCGGCGATAACAATACGATTGAGTCAGCTTGCGTCTGTCAGTGTGTGGCGCGGCTATCTTTACGCCATCGAGCGACCTGGCGGATTATATCACCCAAACAATTGGCGACTCCCTAATTGGGATAGCGGCTGGACACAAACTGATGACGTCACCCGGCGTACCGGCTGCGCGGCGCGAGTACTACTCACGCGGAGTACCTGCTGAGTACTAGTCACGCGGAGTACCTACTGCGCGGCGCGATTACTACTCGCGCGGTGTACCTGCTGAGTACTACTCACTCGGCGTGCCTGCTGCGCGGCGCGAGTACTACTCACGCGGAGTACCTGCTGCGCGGCGCGAGTACTACTCACGCGGAGTACCTGCAGAGTACTACTCACTCTGCGTACCTGCTGGGCGGTGCGAGTACTACTCACTCGACTACTACACGCTCTGCACCGCGATGTCTGCACAATGGACCATTCGGCCTCTCGGGAGGCCCTCGGTGACACACCCAGCTGTGCGGCAGCCGCCTGTCGCCTGACTGACAACTGACGAGCGGACTGAGTGACTAACGCCCGGGCGGGGCGGGGCGGTCCTTTTCACTGCAGCTCACGCCGTTTCCGCCGGCAGTGCGATAGTGTAGCTCCCGGCGGCCGGGTCGGGCGGCATGGCCTCCACAAGGTCATGGGTCATGTTGACAATTTTCTGTCGCAATGTCAAAGTGAAGGTGCGACTAAAAGATATATTTTTTAAAACTTGTTACGCGCATAATGTCGGCCACGTGTTGGGCTGAGCTATAAGAGTGCGCCTACCTAGTGGCAAGCTAGCCGGGTCAGTTTTCCATCCCATCATTCCATCCCCCATCACGCTGGTCTCAGCCTAGATCTCCACACTGCAGTGAAATGTAGGCTGAGCTATTATTTAGATTTTTATTTTAACCCATTGAGTGTGGCATGACCACTATATGGTCACGCTCCCGTGTTAAATCATAGGAAATGAAAACTTCCCGAACTCAAGGTGTTAAAAAAAAGATTTAGAATTTAGCTCAAATTCTATCAATTTAAAAACAAACACAAAACTTGGGCCATTTTTTAAAATATTTCTGACTTGCTCGAGAAAAATGCGAGATTTCACCCTTGCGCAGGCCCCTTACCTACCCGGCGGTGCAGCAGCAGCCGGCGCCGCCCCTGCCCCTGCTGCGGTAGTACGTGGCGCCGCTCTGGGAGGGCGCGCGGGACCGTTCGAACTTGCCGGGCGGCTGCGGCGTCCGGGACGCCCTGCCCGTCGGCGTCGTGTCGAAGGGCCTCGGCAGCGAGTAGGAGTGGCCGTAGCCGGTGCCCACGTCGGGCCCGGGGCGGGGCTGCGCGGCGGGCTCGCGGTAGGACACGGGGGACCGCGAGGTGGTGCGCAGGCGCGCCAGGCGGGCCAGGTCCTCGGGGCTGCGCCGGCTCCAGTGCGTGGCGCGGCTGCTGCGCCCGCTGCGACACACGGGCACGTGCTGAGCAGTGCTGAGCAGTGCTGAGCAGTGCTGAGCAGTGCTGAGCAGTGCTGAGCCAGTGTTGCCAGGTAAGTAAGCAAAACTTCCCACGACTACAGCTTTGTGAGGCAGACGGGTATCTTCACCTGCCTACAAGGCAAAGTCTTCGCAAATGCGACAAACTTTTGCCTAGTAGGCAGGTGGAGACCCGTCTGCCTCGCACAGGTGTATTCGTGGTAATGTTTGCCTACTCATCAGGCAACACTGTGCTGAGCAGTGCTGAGCGGGGCTGCTGAGGCTGCTGACCACTTACCTCTCGGGCGTGCCGCGCTCATCGCCGAGGTGTGGCTCTGACCGTGAGCGGGATCCGTTCGTCAGGCGGGTGTTCTAGAACGAGTAAGGCGATGCTGAGCTTGTCCTTGTCAGGCTCCTCCTTGTCAGAGGAGTGTTGTCAGTAAAGTGGGCGAAGAGTAGCGGCAAAGTAGGCGGCATCGGCGCCTGCGCACCAGGCAACATCCTAGCTCTGGTGCGCGCATGCTTCTGACGCATAGGCAAGGCGCCGATGCAGCCAGCTGCACTTTACCGGGCCATTCGCCCACTTGTCTGTCAACACCTGCGGAGTCAGTAACCGACAAAATATAAAAAGTGAGTTTGACTGTAAGCTGGGCGCTTGCACCTGGACGGGCGGGGACGGCGACGGCGTGGTTGTCCGGCTGTGCTCCGGGGCCCGCGGGGAGCGCTGCGGCGTCGCGGACTGACTGCGCTGCCGGACCACCACTGCAACAGAGTGACTCAGTGCAAAATCTCTCCTGAATTTCTATGCAATGTACGCTTTGAATTTCCTTGAATTTCTACATTTAAAAAAAAAAAAGGGAATTCTCGTCATTTTTTTCTATTTTTTTTTTCTGAAACTTTTTGAACGTTATTGATTTTTTGTGAATTTTTCTGCATTACTACGTGCACAAAAATTTCAAGGTTGCTTCCGCCTCGGTTAGGTTAGGGCGGGTTAGGGTAACGTCTCGCCCGACCACCGCAGCATGACGAGCAGCCTCCCCTCACCTGCTCGTAGGCTTACCCGAGGGGTTAATCACTTCTGTACTCATGTGTACACCTCAATCCGTACTTGTCTGTACTCAGCGACAATTTTCAGACATAATTTTCAAATTTTAGCCGTACATGTTTAAAGTTTTGTTCGATAAACCCATTTTTGCTCAGTTTAGGCCTAAATTGAGAAAGAAAATTGGAAACGATCTCATGAAATTTGAGATGTACTCCTGTACTCTCGTACTCATGTGTACACTCCAGCCATGAGCGATCTACCCCTCCCTCGCGGGCTTACCTGTCCTCTGCTGGGCGGCGGGCTGGTAGCGGTGCGAGCAGCCGCAGGGGCGCACCTGCTGCGGCTGTTCATCCCTCATGGCGGCGATACTCCCTGTCCGGGCGCGACCTCGCGGGCTTACCTGTCCTCTGCTGGGCGGCGGGCTGGTAGCGGTGCGAGCAGCCGCAGGGGCGCACCTGCTGCGGCTGTTCATCCCTCATGGCGGCGATACTCCCTGTCCGGGCGCGACCTCGCGGGCTTACCTGTCCTCTGCTGGGCGGCGGGCTGGTAGCGGTGCGAGCAGCCGCAGGGGCGCACCTGCTGCGGCTGTTCATCCCTCATGGCGGCGATACTCCCTGTCCGGGCGCGACCTCGCGGGCTTACCTGTCCTCTGCTGGGCGGCGGGCTGGTAGCGGTGCGAGCAGCCGCAGGGGCGCACCTGCTGCGGCTGTTCATCCCTCATGGCGGCGATACTCCCTGTCCGGGCGCGACCCCTCACCGCGGGGGTAGTGGCGGAGCGCGGCCGGGGCGGGGGTAGCGACGCGGACTGGAGAGGGCGCCACGGGGTGGATCGGTCCGCAGCCAGCGAGACAGGAAACAGGCGGTCGCGTTGTCGGAATTGACGGATATTTCTGTCTGTCGGCGAAATGAACGGGAACGGGACGCGAATCCCTCTCGTATGAACTGCGCTGGAAGCCGAGCCGGGGCGCACTGGCGACTGAACCGGGCGGGAGTTTGAATGGGCGGCGTGTACGTCCGACCGGATATGGGGAGGAGGGGGAGTCCACGTGATGACAATATGGGACTGGCATCACGTGACAGTATGACCGCACCGGCCGGGCCGGACAGGAGCTGCAGCCGCGCAGTACTCGGGCCCTTCAGGTGCACTGGGGAGGGGAGGGGGGGACATCGCCATGGAGCTAGGCGACATACTGGGCCCGTCAGCCCGGAACATGAACACCCTCCTCTCTCCCTTCTCCCTCCCCTCCCCCTCCCTCCCCTCCCCGCGCCCCCGGCTGGTGCAAAAGCCCCGCCCGGCCCGCGCAGACTGACACACATGACCCTGATTGTGACGTCACCCATGCGGAACGGATCCAGCGACGCCGACTTTGTCCGAGTTTTTCGCGATGCAGCTGATATCCGGTCCGGTGCCTTTTGATTTGATGCACACAGTGAGTGCAACACCACAAGAAAAATTAAGGGGGAAAAAAGGGCTATCAAAGCAAGTAGCAGTATGTGCGGAGGGAGGAGGCTTTGGCGTGTCGGTGCTCTACCAGGCGTCGAGTGTTTGTCAGTTGCACACTTGAAATGGCTGTGCACACGCGTGCGGCCCGGTAGGCACGCCCCGCCCCGCCCCGCCCCGCCTCGCCCCACCCCGCCCCACCCCGCCCCACCCCGCCCCGCCCCGCCACGCCTCTGGCCGTTTGCTCTTCTCTAATTACCCTCTGTGTTTGCAGGCTTGCATTGGGCCTCGCCTCGCCACGCCCGCAGGCTCAGGCGGAGGCTCCAGCGGCAGGCTGGACATCACGCTGGAGTGGGAGAGAGAGAGTGAGAGAGAGAGAGAGGCAGACAGACAGAGAGGCAGACAGAGAGGCAGACAGAGTGAGTGTGAGATACAGGGTGGCCCACAGACCCCTTCCTTTTTGGTGAGTAGGCAAACCATTGTACTTCAGCTGAGCGAGGGCAAGAGATGAGGATGGGAGCGGCGTCTCTAGTCCCCCTCCTCACCTCTTGCCCTCGCTCAGCTGAAATACAATGGGTTGCACTCAGGAGTGGCTCGCAAGCGCTACAGATCGCAAGCGCTACGAGTCACAAGCGCTACAGCTCGGTAGCGCTACGGGTCACAAGCGCTACAGCGAGAATCCGCGCGTTAGGAGCCGAGCCGAGCCGAGCCGAGCTAAACCTTGAAAATTACGCACGTGGCGTGAAAACATGGAAAATTTTGCGACAGTAAACCTCCCGAAGGAGGTTGCGGTTCCCGCCAGGCACAGGGCTTTACCCCCGTGGCAGCCAACTACTTCGGTGTTCTTATGGGAACCGGTGCTTTTCTGGCCGCGATCCTGTCGCGCAAATTCGACAGATTTGATCCCGTACTGTCAGATTTAGTCGTACGGTGGTTAACCGAACTGCCCTGTCCCCAGAGCATGGAATAGCTATTTTGGAGCCAGATTCTAGGACTTATGACCCCACGACCGACCACCAGTCGTGGGCATGGGACTGAACTTCCTGGCAACCCGCTGTCGCTACCAGTGAAGAACCTACCTGGGTTTGAACCAGGCCCCATGTGCCGAGTCTCACAGACACCCACGGCTTTCGCGGCACCAGACCACTAGACCGTCGGCTATTCCACGAGGAGAGGTCGGTTGAAATGGGGGCTTTAATTCCACTCTCAAATTGTCCTCGGAAAAATTAAATATGTTGGTAAGATTCGAACCTCCGTCCTGCAACTCTCGCGCGGACACTATGCCGGCACGGCTACGACGCCACAGAAGCCGGACCACTAGGAGTCATGCTGCGCGAGAAGCCACAGTCACCGAAGAAACGAACCCGGTGTCATGAGTGTGCCTGCTCTCCGGTCAGTGCTGGGCCGGCCGCGTAGCGTCATTGGTATCATCGCTGCACATAGCACTGGGCGGGATGTGGTTCAAAAACCGCGTAAGGGTTATTTTTTTTTTGTTTTTTTGTTCGGACCAAGTGCTCTTTGCAGCTTGCCGTCACAAGTGACGGTATAGCTGGAAAAAGGCACTTGGTCCGTAACAAAACAAATAATAAAAGAAAAAAACTTACGCGGTTTTTGAACCACTTCCCGCCCAGTGCTATGAGCAGCGTCGATACCAATGACGCTATGCGGCCGGCCGAGCACTGACCGGAGAGCAGGCGCACTCATGACACCGGGTTCGTTTCTTCGGTGACTGTGGCTTCTCGCGCAGCATGACTCCTAGTGGTCCGGCATCTGGTACCGTGGCGTCGTAGCCGTGCCGGCATAGTGTCCGCGCGGAGAGTCGCAGGACGGAGGTTCGAATCTCACCAACACATTTAATTTTTCCGAGGACAACAATTTGGACAGTGGAATTGCCCCATTTCAACCGACCTCCTCGTGAATAGCCGACGGTCTAGTGGTCTAGTGGTGCCGCGAAAACCGTGGGGTGCCTGTGAGACTCGGCACATGGGGCCTGGTTCAAACCCAGGTAGGTTCTTCACTGGTAGCGACAGCGGGTTGCCAGGAAGTTCCATCCCATGCCCACGACTGGTGGTCGGTCGTGGGGTCATAAGTCCTAGAATCTGGCTCCAAAAATAGCTATTCCATGCTCTGGGGACAGGCAGTTCGGTTAACCACCGTACGACTAAATCTGACAGTACGGGGATCAAATCTGTCGAATTGCGCGACAGGATCGCGGCCAGAAAAGCACCGGTTCCCATAAGAACACCGAAGTAGTTGGCTGCCACGGGGGTAAAAGCCCTGTGCCTGGCGGGAACCGCAACCTCCTTCGAGGTTTACTGTCGCAAAATTTTCCATGTTTTCACGCCACGTGCGTAATTTTTCAAGGTTTAGCTCGCTCGGCTCGGCTCGGCTCCGCCTAACGCGCGGATTCTCGCTGTAGCGCTTGACCCGTAGCGCTACCGAGCTGTAGCGCTTGTGACTCGTAGCGCTTGCGACCCGTAGCGTTAGCGAGCTGTAGCGCTTGTGACCTGTAGCGGTTGTGATCTGTAGCGCTTGTGACCTACGTCCGCCTACTCACCAAAAAGGAACGGGTCTGTGGTCCACCCTGTATTTAGAGAGTGAGAGAGTACAAGAGAAATAAGATAGAAAACTAAGAAAAAGACTGAGTGGAGCTGGAGAAAATACTAGAAAGACAATATAATGGTGAGCAGGGCAGGGGCGGTTGGCAGTGTAGCGCGACGGCGCTGCTTGGTTTGAAAATTCAACGACGCCGCGGCCGTCGTAGAGACGTCGCCGACCCCGACCCTCCGCCACCGGCAGCCGCTTGCCGCCTTTATCGCTGCAGCGTGGGTCGGGTCGGGTCGGGCTTGCGCCGGCCACCACGAGACGCTGGCCTGGCCTGGCGCAAACTTTGGCAGGGAGGACCGTCTCTGTTGTCTTTCTTCCGCTTTTGAAGAGTCTCTGCCATTGGCCTTTCCCTCCCGCCCCCGCCGTGTTGGCTGCCGACTGATTCAGAAGATCGGTTCCATGCATCTGTCCTTGTCGCACTCATGGAGCAGCTCCACTCCAAGGGGGTACACCTTCGTGAGTGCGACAAGGACAGAAGCATGGAAGCGATGTTCTGAATCAGTCGGCTGCCGGCGCGGCAGGAGTCGCACCGGCCGCCGCCTGAGAGGTAGGCCAGCCATTCGACACGGCGCGGTGTGCCTGACGCGCCAGGTGAGAGATGGGCCCCGGCCCGGCCGTGTCGGCTGAACGGGGGACATGATTTCCTCGTTGCCAGATAACACTGTCAAAAATATCCCTGTAAGTTTACGACTTTTTAGCAGATGATTTATTCTAGTTAGCAATAACTTTCATAACAATTACTAAACGTAAGATAGTGTATCAGCTAGCTTGTACTCTCAGAAAGAGAGTGGCGAGTGTGGCAGAATATTATACAGAGGGGGATTTTTCGTATTTTGTGATTTACAAACGGCTTTTGTAAATTTAAGATCGACATCGTAAAATTACGAAAGCCTAATTGTGCTCGTTTCAGAATCGCAAGTCGATACCAAGTGTCCTTAATATCGTAACTTTACGACATTTCTCATGGAAAATTTTCCCGTAACTCTTACAAACGTTTCTCGCTTTGAATTAGGCAAAAATTTACCACGGTACACCAGTGTGAGGCAGACGGGTATCTTCGTCTACCTCCTAGGAAAAAGGTAGTATCATGAGTGAAGACTTTGCCTACTAGGTAGACGAAGTTACCCGTCTGCCTCAGACAGGTGTAGATATTCGTTTCTGAATGTCACACTACTTGAATTATTCCGTGTGTGTACTTTCCAAGGGAGGCACGGCGGGTGGACGCTGACGTCAGAGGGAATGCCAAGACGTTTCCAGTTTCACGATCGGCCCTCGTCTCTTCCACCCACTTCCACCCCCGCCTCGCCCCGCCTCGCCCCGCCCCGCCCCGCCCCGCCCCGCCCCGCCCCGCCCCGCCGCGTCTCTACCCCTCTATCATCACCGCCGCCAGCCCAGCCCGCCACGTCTAGGTAAACAAATCACTGGAATAACGTGACGTCAATCTCTCTGCCGATATTTTAGCAGCCACAATATCTGTCCTCACGAGTGGCGGTCGCCTGGCACACGACTCACAAACCTCCAATTATTGAACATTTACAATAAGTTACCCGTCGTTTTGAGGGGAGGCGAGGGGCTCCATTTCTAGCTAGCTAAACTTAAAACACGTTTCTTCACGCTCGGGGTCCACCGCGTCCTGAGCCTGCTTCAAGTGTCGAAGTGTGTTTCAAGTTGAACAGTGCGCCAGAATGTCGTGCAAGGGCCCAGTGATTTGCGAGATCCTGGGTCCCGACCCCGACCCGCCCCGACTCGCCCCGCCCCGCCCTGCTCCGCCCCGTCGTCTCGCCCAGCCCAACCCACCCAACCCCGGCCCACCCGCCCCGCCCCGCCCCGCCCCGCAGCTGCGGGGAAGTCCACCGAGACGGTCTCCCCTTTTCTCTCCTGGTTCCCTTGCTCTTTTATGTTCCGCTGCCCGCCCCGCCCCACCACGCCCCACCGCCCCGCCCCGCCCGCCTACTGTTGAGCGCGGGGGGCGGGAACGCCTCGTGTGTTTTTATTGTAGCTCGACGCGACTAGTGGAACTTTGGATCCCCCTTTGTTAACATTGCACGAGCCCTCGTCAGGGAGGGAAGGGTGCAGGCGAGGTGGGGTAGGGCGAGGCGGGGTAGGGTGGGGCGGGGCGTGCCCCACAGCGCGCGCACAGGTGATTACCCCGCCGCGCCCCGCGCACCACCCCGCCCCACCCCAGCCCACCCCACCTCACCTCACCTTACTCTCCCGCCGTACTTCATCCCGCTGTCAAATTACCTCTGCCGGGTCCGTCTCACCACCACTCCCGCCACCAGTGCTAGGAGCACGTTTTCAAACGACCACCTCACTCACTCACTCACTCACTCACTCACTCACTCACTCACTCACTCACTCACTCACTCACTCACTCACTCATCACTCACTACCCCTGTGCGGATGACTGCCGGAAGAGAAACAGTTTGAAACAGGTGGTATCTCTCCGTGTTTGGAGTGACAATAACGCTGTATAACTCGCGTGTATGTCTTTGCGCGCGAGCCAATCGCGTGGCGCGCTGTTTGGACACGAGTCTGCGTGCGTGCGTGTGTGCGTGCACACTCTAAGGGCGAGAAAAGCTCATCTCCATTTTCGTTGGCTGCCCGACCCGTCCGACCCGTCCCGTCCCGCTCGGAGCGCGGGTTAAATGATTTTGACGATGTGGCGGGGCGGGGCGGGGCGGGTGCCCTCCGTGACCGCCCTATACTGCTACAGGCCCTGTGCGGGGTGCGGCGGGGCGGGGCGGGGCGGGGCGGGGCGCGGTGGCCCGCGGTCGGCTCTGCGAGGCTCAGCCCTGCGGAATAGGCGTTTTGTAAGCCGGGCTTCGACGCGGGCACGATTGGCCATATAGGCGTGGACGTGGGGGTGTGGTGGGCTTCTCCCTCCTGCGCTCTCCCCCCTCTCCTCTCCCTCTCTCCCTCTTTCCCTCTCCCTCTCTCTCCCTCTCTTCCTCTTCCCCGCCATCGCCCTCTTCCCCTTCCTCTCCCTCCCCTTCGGCCCGCCCCTCTCTTCCTGAGGGGTCGCGCGGTTCTCAGAAGAGGCTCTTGATTGCGTAAAGTGTCCGCCGATCCTTGCACATTTCTCCTCTTCTCTGCCTCTTCCTCCTCTCCATTTTATTCGGCGTCTTTTTCTTTCCTTATAGCAGGTGATTCAACTATAGCTAACTTAACCTTAAATAACTATTACTTAACGTAACATAATGCTAGCTTGTACTTTGTACATCGAGTCTGGTCGCGCCCCCGTCCCCATCCCCGCCCTTGCCCCGCCCCACCCCACCACCCTGCCGCCACCACTGGTCTCGACGCCGCTGCCGCTATGCGACTGTGTGCCTCGATCTAGCTGCATGGCTTTAGCATCAAGTCTGGGCGAAAACTACACCGAGTCAGCGTTGAGAGTTGAGAATAACGTGTAGCTTCGTGACGTAATCTTTTGTCACATGAAACGTATATTATGCCTCTCGCAGTATGAGTTTTGAACCGGTCTGAAGCGAAATGAAACATATTGACAATAATGTCCGTTTTCTTTTACAGTGTCACCTTATTGTGGTCGTCGTGTCCTGAGGAGTCAGCGGGAACGCACTTGTGGCACGTCCCAGGTAGGATCACATCCTCTGGTAATTACACTGCTTCGTGAGAGGTGGGGGGTGGGGGGTGGGGATGGGAGTAGGGGTGGGGGGGGATAGCCCGAGGGAGGCGGCCCAACAATAACACCGCCTGCAGCATCCCGGTGTGGACCAGGACTCCGCTCTCGCCTGGACGCCAACACCTCGATTCGTTATACAGCAAAGGATAAAGGATTTTTTTTTTGTCAATAATGCTGATGGGAATAGCTTTTCCTTCTGAACAACCCTTACGTTTTTTTCACGTGAATTTCCCCTTATTTTGTCACGAGTTTCTTTCTCTTTTCTTTCCCCCTCTTTCGGATCCCCGAGCCAACCGCTCGAGGCTGTTGGCTTCCTGCTCGAGCTCGAATCTGGTTAAACCTCGACGTTTTTTTTTTGTTTCTATCGCCGATCAGCGATCAGCGTGCGCCCCGCACAGCACGCCCCCCCCCCCCTTCCCCGCCTCCGGGGGCGTCGTTGTGGCGGGCTGCCTACCTCCCCGGCGCTCACTGATCACGGGCAGGCGCGGCCGGGCATGGGGGGCTCCGGGGCTGTGCCGGAGCCAGCCGGAGCCAGCCGGAGCCTGCGCCGGCCGGAGCTCCGTGCTGCTGGCTAATCAGGCGGAGAACAAAGGGTTGCCCACATTTGAGGCGGGGTGGGGTGGGGTGGGGCGGAGGCGCGGCGCCGGCGTCGACCCAGCCACCCCGCCCCGCACCCGCCCCGCCCCGCCCCGCCCCG
Organism: Frankliniella intonsa; assembly: GCA_033675135.1. Classification (NCBI taxonomy): domain Eukaryota; kingdom Metazoa; phylum Arthropoda; class Insecta; order Thysanoptera; family Thripidae; genus Frankliniella; species Frankliniella intonsa. The sequence continues at coordinate 2,218,889 of CM066252.1, read as the reverse complement.
CCCCGCCCGGAGAGTGATGGGCCGAATAAAAAGCGCGGGAAATGCATGGTCTCGCCGGTGTGGGCGGGCCGAGCCGAGCCCGCCCTGGTTGCGAGGAGGGTGCGGAGTGCGGGTGTCCTCAGGAGGAGGATCACCTCGCCTCGGGGCCTCGGGGGCGTAGCCGTCTTTTGCGACTTCCGCGTCCTATTTTCGTCGAGACAAAGACCTCTGAAATATTGACGTCTGTAGCAGTCGAGGTCCGGACCATATCAGCGTACCGCGAAGGGTGTGAAAACCGACAAACACTGTGAAAAATACTTGTAAAGGTTATAGGAAAATTTTACATGATAAATGTTGTAAAATTACAACTTGAAATTGTAAAATTACAAGTACTTTGTATCGACTTGGATGTCATTGGCGAGCAAGACTGGGCGGTCGTAAATTGACAACATATTTTGTAAATCGTGATTACAAAATATGGTGTAAAGTTACGAAGATATTTTTCACAGTGTACGGACATAAGACGGGATGGTGGGGCTATCCAGTCCGGAGGCCCCCAGGAGGAATCCCAGAGGGTGACTTACGCCTGCGAAGGATGCACCAGGAGGTGGTGCGCAGGGCGTGAGCTCAAGGGGGCCCCAGGTGGTTCCTCTCGGTGGGCCACCAGGAGGTGCCATGAGTTGGTGACGGGCTCGCGGGAGGCCTCTAGGAAGCGCCTCCTGCCCCAGGGCCTATGGCCGCCCGGGTCTCTGACCCCTGACCCGGCCGCGCCGCCTTGCGAATAATGGCGGAATGGGATCGGCCTTACGTAACCTCCGCCAGGGCCCTTCCCTCTGATCAGTGAGTGCGGCCCGGGCCATGTCACGCAGCCAGATATAAATAATGATGGACAACAACGACGTCGGCGTCGACGAGCACCAGGAAGGCGTGGGCGCGGCGCGGCGTGACGTCACCGCGCTCAGTTCGACGTCATCCTGGGCGGGAGCGTCGCGTCATCACTCATGATAAGGCTCATCCTGGCCTGGCTGCAGGCAGGGGCGCCCTCCTGCCTGCACCGCGTGATGGCCCGGCACTGATAGCGGCCTGCGGGGGCCGCGGGGGGCCGCGGGGGGCCGCGGGGGGCCGCGGGGGGCCGCGGGGGGCTTCCTCAGAAGGGCTTTGAGGTAGGCGAGGCGCCGCGCCGCGCCGGAAGAACAGGATCAGAGCACGGTAAAACTGTCGTCTTGGGTACCCAGACGTCTTGAAAAAATCAAGACCAGGTCGATTTCCAAGACATTGCTCTTGGATTTCAAGACGCCGTCTGGAAAAAGTGGAATAATTCCAAGACGATGTCTTGAAAACCAAGAGCAATGTCTTGGAAACCGTCCTGGTTTTACGGTTACGGTTAACGAAAGGTCTTGTGTTTTCCGAAAAGTCTTGAAAATCAAGAAAGTTGTCTTGAAAACCAAGATGCCAGTTTTACCGTGGGGGCGAATGGCGAGAATCCCTCTTCTTGTTCTTGTGAAGCTTTCCGTCCGGCCGATCATGTTGTCGCTTTGCTTTATCTATCGGCGGAGGGAATACGCGCGAAGCAATCGCAAAACTGTGAAAAATTAAGGGATCTTGTCTCCTTTTAAAAATATTTTCTGGCAGTTACACCCAGAGAAGCGCGTACTTGTATTTCTCAAGTACATTTGGCGCTCAATCAACGCCCATATTAGCCTTTAATCAATAAAATGCGTTTCATATAATCTCAAAGAGGTCGAGAACGAATTGGGGTTGAATTGAGCCCAACTACTCAAGTACATAATTTACTTAAAAAAATCAAGTCTTTTGCACTTGATTCAAGTATATTGCCCTTGATATAAGAACACACTTTTCTTCGAGTAGAGAATCGTGCTAGAAGTACCGTGGTGTGTATGTGTGCGTGCGTGCACTGCAACCCGATTGCATTTGCCCTGTTTAAGCCCTTGTTGGCGTTTGGCTCGCCCTGACCCTACTTATTACCCTGCCAGCCAGCACAGCGCCTGTCTTGTGAGAGAGCGAGAGAGAGAGAGAGAGAGAGAGAGAGAGAGAGAGAGAGAGAGAGAGAGAGAGAGAGAGATGGGGAGGGTTTGTGTGTGTGTGGCCAGCCTGTACTAACCGGTTGGTCGGCTAGGGGTTGGTCGGCGCCTGCCCAGCATCCTTGGAGAACCAGAGGATCTCGGCTAGGCCATAGCAACTGGCACTGCCCGCCCGGCCCCACCCCGCCTCGTGCAGACGGAAGAGTTTGAAAACTTATTAACGATTCAAGTTGGCTGTTGACTGTTTATGTACCTTGAGCAGCTGGGGCGGGGCGGGGCGGGGCGGGGCGGTGCAGTGGGCCCTCTACGCCATCATCCGCAGGCTGGCGGCCCGCTCCGCCCCGTGTCCGCCAACTACAAACAAATAATAATTAGTTAATGAAGAGAGAAAGCCACAGGAGCTGGTGCGGAGGCGTCTCTTAAGCGAGTCCGCCTCGGACGGGTTGGAAGAAGTTGTCTTAGCGGTAAAAGTCGCCGCAGACAGTTTTGAAGGTGATTACCGGCCTTGATTTAGGAGGGCCGAGCCCGGTCCTGGGCCCGGGCACCGGGCCGACGCGCGCAGCCCAGTGGAGCGGGGGCGGGGCGGGGCGGGGCGGGGTGCGGCGGAACCACCCCTGGGAGCGTTCCTGATCGAAATAAATAGAAAAGGCCGGAGCGCCTCGAACCCTTTTCAGGAACGGAGGTATCTTGGACCGCGGAGCGAGACACGGCCGCAAAATTTGATCATGAGCTGCTGCAGCTTACTTTGAGATTCGGGCGGTCCGCCGCGCAGCCTCCTCACACACACCTGCAGGTGTGGCCGCGTTTATGAGTGGTCTCATATCGCCCGCGGCCCTGGCGAGCCGAGCCGCCCCTGCGCTCGCCGCCCCCGCCGCCCCCGCCGCCCCCGCCGCCCCACTCCGCCCTACCTCACCCCGCTCACCTGTTTTCCAATCGTGTTTGTAGATGCCGCCTGTGGACGTGCTCGGGGTGGCGATGGGCTCCCGCCCCTTCTGCCTCAGGGTGCTCCCCCCCCCCCCACCCTCCAGCCCACAGCGTCGGTCCACTGCTCCAGCCCTACTGTTCAGCCCTACCTGCTCACATGCGTCCACCTTTTCCAGGTGGTCGCTGCAGCTCACGACGGTGCGTCGGTGGATAGCGATGCCCCCACTGGAAAAACAATGGTGCTAACACAATTAAATGCCTTTGAAAGGTAACACTTAGCACCTTTACCTGACCAGCTGCGTATGGTCCACAAAAATTTAGTGCCTTTGCAAAGGCACTAAGATTTAGCGCCCCAGAAAAGGCGTTGTTTAGAGCACCTTTGTTTTTCCGGTGCCGTTTTTCTTTTTTCTTTCCGCGGTGTAGCTGGGCAGCTGGATTCTCGGAATCGGCAGAGGTTCAACGAGGAGGTGCAGAGGAGAAAGGTAAGTACAGGGGCCGCGGGCCGCGGGCGCGGGGCGGGCGGTGCGGCTCTGTGAGAGTTAATGTTGACATCAAGCAGTTAGTTGCGGTGTGTGGGAGTGTGTGGGCGAGAGAGGGAGAGAGAGAGAGGGATAGGGAGAGAGAGAGAGAGAGAGAGAGAGAGAGAGAGAGAGAGAGAGAGAGAGAGAGAGAGAGAGAGAGAGAGAGAGAGAGAGAATGTGTGTGACGTGCGTTGGAAGAGAGCATGCAAGCGAGAGGGGGGGGGGGGCGGATGAAATCGCTAATCGGTTGGCTCACAACTAGGGCCTAAGTACCCTCGGGGACCCGCGGCCAGCGCCCCGCACGCCAACGGGCTCAAACAACCCCTCCCTCCCTCGCCGCGAGCTCTGAAGGACGTCTGAGCGAGGGCTTAAACAAGACCCCAGGAAAAAGGATAGGTGATATTTTTTGGGGCTGAACACCGGGGCGGTCTTACCCGGTGCGCGGAGTAGGGAAGGAGGACCCGTGGGCGGGGCAGCCGCGGGGGCGGGCAGCCACTCCAACTACAAAAGGGCGAAACTGACTGGCGTCGTCGCTCTGATCGAGCAGGGCGGGGCGGGGCGTGGTGCGGCGGGGCGGGGTGGGGTGGGGTGGGGCGGGCGGGGCTGCGGCGCAGCGTCCAGGTCCAGGACCGGACCGCACTCCACTCGAGCTCAAGGAGGGCGTGCGCGCGTCCGCTTATGCTCGGGGCTCCCGGGCCCTGACCTGACAGGGCCGCCCCCGCCCCGCCCACAATGCTCCGGTCACTTCACTGATAGAAGCTGCTTCGATTACTTCAAGGCGCACCTTGGAAAAAGGAGAAGAATGGCATCGCAGAGCTCGTGTAACTGCTGGACTGGACCTCAGTAAGGCAGGGCCGATGGGGACGCATCGCAGTCCTGAATTTTGGTATACCGCATCGCCGTGAAAATGTAGTAATTTTCTTAATCATTTCCCAATATTTTTGTGAATTTCTCTTGGAACTTTCTTGATTTTTCCATTTTTCTCAAATCGTTGTGAATTTGTAGTGTAGAAACTTACACCTTGACCCTTATACTGCATCCTGCGGCGCTGATCGGCGATATTGTGAATGGTGACGGCGTGTTACGTCCTTCTCTGTGCGCCCACACTCGGCCATTCTATCCGAGGATCGCCTCCCGGAACGCCTCCCGGAACGCCTCCCGGAACGCCTCCCGGATCGCCTCCCGGAACGCCTCCCGGAACGCCTCCCGGAACGCCTTCCCGGATCACCTCCTGGAACGCCTCCTGGAACGCCTCCCGGAACGCCTCCCGGAACGCCTCCCGGAACGCCTCCCGGTACGCCCCGGCGCCAATAGAGCATAGCTAGATTGGATTGGATCAGGGTAGCACAGCCAGCCGCCAGGGGCTCGGCAAGGTAGCAGGGGCCCGGAAGGCAGGATGCATTTAATATGTCGGAGACCATCCTTCTCTCGCTCTCCGTCTGTCTGTCTTACTGTCTGTCTACCTCTCCCTCTCTCCCACCCCCTTCGCCAACCCTACCCTCTCCGTTCCTCTCCCTCTCCCCTCCCCCCTCTCTCTCTTGCTGGCCACTCGAGTAATACAATCCGACATGCAAATCGTACCGTAATCCACTCCCTCGTTATATTGGCTTGGTTTTGCCGCGAGAGCGAGCCGCAAGGGTCCGGGCAAGTCAAACACAATCTCTGCTACTTCCTCCCCACTCACTTCTTCTTGTTCTTCGTCCGCGCGGCGCAGAGGTGGCGCGTATCGCTTGGGTCCAGGTCAGCGCCGTAGGGAAACCCGACGCTCCAGCTCCCAATCTCGGCCGAGGCGCTGCCCGGAGTCTCCCTCCCGCGGGCCTCCGCTCCGGGGCCTCCGGGGCCGGAGACAGACAGGGGTGAGGAGGACATTTCCAATGAAATGTAATTAAGGACTCTGCAGGACGGACAGGCGTGCATTCCAGGACACGCCCCTAACACCCTGCAGGGCCTGGGCCTGCTCCTCCTCCTCCGAGAGCATCTTCTTGGTGACGCCGCGCCCCGCCGCGCCCCGCCGCGCCCCGCCCCGCCCCGCCGCGGTGCTAGCCTGCAGACAGTTTTCTGCTTGGTGCTTGGTACGGTGCGGGCTCGCGCGGGGTGGGGGGCTGCTCCCCTGCGCCTCCAGCTTCCTCCCCCTGCTGCTGTCCGGGCGGTGCGGCATCGCGCCCCGCTGCTCCGCGCTGCTGGCCTGTTACCGCGGCCGGGGGTAACTACCCTACACAGCAGTTTGGGGGGTAACTACCCCCGCCGTCATTTCTCCCTCGGGGGTAAGAGTGCGCCCGTGCAGAGCATGCAGCGCGGCCTGTGCCAGCGTCGCCAGGCCCCCGCCCCTGATTGAGGGACTAGTGAATGGTAATTCAGGCCCTTCCCCGCCCCGCCCCGCCCTGCCCCGCCCCGCCCCGCCCCGCCCCGCCCCGCCCCCGCCCCGCCCCCGCCTTCTTTGAATCGCTGCGCCGGTGCAGCCGGCTGCATTCCCTCGCTGCCCTGTTACCCGCTCGGCTTCTTCGGCGCATCTCTCACTGGCTGTTAGAGGAAGACAGCAGTTGGGCTCGAGGGGTCGACCACTTGAAATATTTGTGTACATGGAATATATTCCAGTTGGAATATCTGGAATATTTTTGGAATATCTGGAATACTTTTGGAATATCTGGAATATTTTTGTAATATGTCGAACAATATTTTTTGAATATCAGGGAAATGTGGGATAATATTTTTGGAATACAAGGGATATGTTGGAATATTTGGAATATGTTTGGAATATTTGGAATATGTTTGGAATATTTGGAATATTTTTGGAATATTTGGAATGTTTTTGGAATATTTGGGATATTCTTGGAATATTTGGAATATTTTTGGGCTGGAATATGTCGGAATATCTGGAATATTTTTGGAATATTTTTCAATGTGTACATGGAATATCTAAGTGGTCGACCCCTCGGTTGGGCTCTTGACTCGTTTGGGCCTTGGAAGTTGTCTACAGACAGACCAACTGATCCAAAGGTGTGCACGAGAATTTGGAGTAGATCTCTGTATGGAGTCTGCTTCGTCAAAAAGCAAAATTTATTGCACTTCATCTGTGTGTTTTAGCACAGAAGTCAAGAAATTAGCGCCATCTATTTTTCTACGCACTTTATTTTAGCGGCTCAGAAATTTGCATTAATTTACTACTTATCTGGTTAATACTATCACACTGTTCAATCATTATGAAGCGAGCGTAAACTGCCAAGAATTTTTATAAAGCTTTGTAGATTTTCAAGCTTTGCTCTGGAGTTATTGCGAAGAAAATGTCTCGTCATCTGCAAAGCTTTTAACACTCCGTAATTTGCAAAGCGTTTGCTTCGTAAGCTGTGTTTGCAATTGCAAATAGCAAATAGCACATGCTTCACAATCTACAAAGCATTCATTATTTTTTTGGTAGGGAATGATGCACTTAGCTATTACTCCTTCTGCAATTTAAAACCCTTTTAGAGGTGTTTGAATCGTACACTGGTCGGCGCTGCGGTCCAACTTTTATTGATTTTCAACATACTGATGTTGTCAGGTTTTGGGCAGCAGTGATACAATGCTCGGCAAAGCTCTTTACTTTTATTCTGATAGTGGGATGGCGAAGCGTAGCCACGCGAGTAGCGGGGTGTGGCGGGGCGTGGCGGGGCGTGGCGGGGCGTGGCGCAGCGCGCTGGGATGGGGGAAGGCGACGGACGTCGGCGCAGTAGTGGTGGGGGGAGCGCGTCATCACCAGGGTCATGGCTCCGCTGGCGTCACGCCGCACACAGTTTGAGCCGCGCGATGTGTATGTAATCTTCGGTAGTATAGTGGTCAGTATCCCCGCCTGTCACGCGGGAGACCGGGGTTCGATTCCCCGCCGGAGAGTAATTTTTATGCATTTTTTAAAATTTTTTTGTTTGTGTGGTAGAGCGAAAAGGTTCACGGGTAAAAACTGCGTCTTGGTTTTCGAGGCGCTACGGTTTTCTTATAGAGAAAATGCATTGCAGCGTCTTGGTTTTTCCAAAACGTCTTGAAAACCAGGGTGTGGTTTTTACTGTGTTATGTCAGCGCAGAAGTTCTAGGGTGAACACACTGATCTGGACAGTTGTGGCCAGCTGATTTTGTTATTTGCGAAGCCCCATGGGGCCTGCTGGGGATGGGTCACGGCACATCAGCCGTCCAGAGGATCTAAGGGAAATAGGACTGGGCGCCCCTTCCTCAGTAGCACACTTTTGGGGATGAGACACCCTGAGCCTTTGTGCGGCTGAAAACGCGAGCTGAATTGAATATATGTTTGACGTGAGTCCGTGGGGCACTGGGGCCGAGGGAGAGAGAGAGAGAGAGAGAGAGAGAGAGAGAGAGAGAGAGAGAGAGAGAGAGAGAGAGAGAGACTATGTTTTTGTACGTGTGTCTAGGCCACTTTGGACGTCCTATCACGCTCGCGTTGAAATGATACGAGTTTGGGCGGCGGAAAGAGAGTCTTCAGAACAAGTGAGAGGGAAAGAGACGGAGCGAGTGAGAGGGAAAGAGAGGGAGCGAGTGGGAAGGGAAAAGTGAGAGGAGGGGGGGGGGGGAGAACAGGGTGGCCATTATGTGAATGTGTTAATGATAGATGAAATGCGGACCAAATATCACTCGGTTAATTAAACTGCCATTAGATCAGTGCTGGGCATGTCATGGGCGAAATGAGGCAGTAATTGTGATTGGGTGACAAAAGTATGGTAATAAAAAAATGAAAAAAATGAAAAATTGAAAAAATGAAAAAATAAAAAATTTAAAAATGAAAAAAATGGTTAATAAAAAATTACTCTCCGGCGGGGAATCGAACCCCGGTCTCCCGCGTGACAGGCGGGGATACTGACCACTATACTACCGAAGATTGGTGAAAAGTGTGACCGTGCACGCTGGTGCGTTGCGGCTGCTAGCTCAGTATCCGCGTGGGCTCGGCCGGGCCGAAGATAGCACCGCTCGGCTCCCCCCACCACCGCACCGCCTAGGAGCTTACCGACACGGCGCCAAGGCCCAAGGCCACCCGAAAGCTATCCCGACGCGACGGCTGCCCTGTCTAGCGCGCATTTCAAAACTGTAAAACTGCACGCATAAAAACTAGGAGCTTACAGTCCGTTAGTGACATGTCGCCAAGGCCGCCGAGAGATATCATAACGACTTCCCAGCCTGCCGCGCATTTCAAATCTGTAAAACTGCACGCATAATAAAAACTGACTGACACGGCATCAAGGCCAGCCGAGAGCTATCCCGACGACTGCCCAGCCAACTACGCATACAAATGACCTGAGCTGGCTAATGTTTTAGCTAAATTCGTGATAGAAAAAATATTAGGTACGCCATCTAGTTTTTGAGATCTAATAGCTAAATTCATTCAACACAGATATGACAAAAACTGCTTCAGCACTTTATTTGGTCGGTAATGAAACGGTAATTTCTGTTCGGAATGTACAATTATGCTCTTAATGTCGTGCGCCAAACCATCCATGCTTTTGTGTACAGTAATGCACATCATATTCATGAACAAAAAGAAAACTGCGCACAAATGTGTGACTTACGAGATACAAAGTATACTTTTTTTTTACATCGTTTATGTGCACACACCCTAACTGTATTTGTATGTTTTTGTGCAAACGTTCGTGCAAAGTTAAACCTACATATCTCTTCATACAAAGTTATGCGAAAAACTGCATGAATTTGTACAAATGTGTGTACAAAATCGTTCAAATCACCGCACAAATTTGTGTGAAAAATTTGATTGTTTAACTTTGTACAAATAAAAGATACAAATACAGTTAGTGTGACAAATATTATTGATCATAATGTCCTTGAAATATTTTTGTTTTGCGCGTTCAACCAAAGCGAGTCGCCAGCGTGTCAGGCGCAGGTGTGATGTGTTTTTGAAGAGGTCCGCGGGTGCCGCGCGGGGCCGGCCCATGCCATGCATTTCTCATCACATAATACATGCGGCGCCATCAAAATTAATTTCCGCGGCCGACTGGATGCGGTCGGACGAGAGAGAGAGAGAGAGAGAGAGAGAGAGAGAGAGAGAGAGAGAGAGAGAGAGAGGGAGAGAAAGGGGCGAGGGGGCGGCTGTGTCAGGCGAAAACTTGTCGCGTTGCAGCATGTCCTGATTTCGAACGGGTCGCGCAGTTACCAGCGGAAAATGTTATCGCATGCAGCGTACTCTGTCTAAATTCACGTCTGTTTTTTGGTCTCGTCTCTCTATTGTTGGTACCCAGGTCGTGACCGACTGAAGAGTCCCTGGGCGGGCCGTGTGTAGGGTAATTGCGGTTTAATTGCAGGTTTGACGCACGTGGTCTATTGATTGTGACTCAGGAGTCTTGTCACCGCGAGGGCGATTCCCGCGCGGGCCTTCAGCGGGGGAGAGGGGGATGCGGCGGGGAGCGGCGAGCAGGCGGTGAGCGCACCGCTCAACAGCATGACGAACGGGGTCAGTTCCGGGCCAGTAGACCTGACACCTTTTTCCTCAGCGGACTTCCCTTGCCATACTCCTTTTATGGCGGTATGAGAGAGATGAGATCGCATCTCGACGGTACGCAAGTGTCTGTGCGAAAACAATCATAAATTAGTCGTATTTTTTTAAAGCTTTGCTACTCTGTTAGATCCATTCGTGTAAGGTGACTTCAGCATCACTGCGAGAAAAAACTACAGTTAATCTGGTTAATTTTTATGCAGTCTTTTACAGGATTCCCCGTACTTTTGTTACATTCCATTCCGGACCCTTAACATAGAAATTGTTGAAATGAAAAACCAATTATAGAAATAGATTCGTCTCGACGAGACGAACGAAAAATGTTAACATATGTCATGGGTTTTGACTCAAATTGAAAAGGTATTGTCCTTCAACAATCTTAGGTTTTGGGGCACGAAATTACGGAATGGAATGCCAAAAGTACGTAGAATCCTGTACCGGAAACTTCAGAAAAAGACTATGAAAATTAACCGGATTAACTGTAGCTTTTTCTCGCAGTGATCATAAGAGAAAACCTCATAACGCTTCATAAAATTATTCCCTCCTTTTATATACCAGCCAGATGTAAGGTCAAAATTAAAACGTCCTGTTGAGTTAAGTTTGGGGAATGCCCTCTCTTGCGCACCCTGGCCGCAACGCACCGTCACCGCAGCGCGCGGGTCGCTTTGTATTCCCTCCAGACACAATGACGTTAGCCGCGCGGTCGCACTCGTGTCCCGAGCGGAGAAACATGGCGGCAAACATTATTGAACTCTGCTGCTACTGGCGTCACAGAGAATTTCGCCACCAAAATGTACATTTGATAAATTTTTCCTTTTTTTTTGTGTCTTACTAATTTTGCTTTTTTTATCGGTAAGTAGGCAATTATTGTCTGCAAGACGAATCACTACCGTCCAAACAATAACTGATTTTTGTAGGAAAATGGGAAAATAAATAAAAAAAATAAAAAAATTGACGATTTCCCTTGAGTTTGGCTTCAATTTCAGGACAATTCCTTAGATTTTGAGGATCAGAAACTGAGGGAAATTCCCACCCTTCTTAAGGAGACTTCCTCAAAATCGGAGTTCCTTATAGTTTTCCCGTTTTCCTCAAAAAATCAGACACTGTTTTTACCGTACAGACACCGCCTAATGATATCAAAAAAAAAGTGCAAAATAAATAACAGCAGAAAAGCAGCGGAAACGGTGTTTTATTGTATGGCCAGGCTTGCCTGAGCAGAGAAAGAAAGGTGCTTAGCGTTGGACTAACATGACGATGAAATAGAGAGAAAACTTTTGCGAGTCGGTATGGGATGAGCGCACCGCAGAAAGCCCCTTGCGCCGTGCCGCTCTGGACGTGACATCGTGGAGTAATGATGCTGCCAATATGTCGTTAGGATATCGACAGGGCAGGAAAGGAAGGGATCATCGTCTGTTACTGGGGGACTTTTTGCCATTGCTTTCATTATTGTGTTTGCAAAGGAATATGTGCCGAGTGTGGGGGCGTTTCTGGAGCTGGCCTCGAAAGTGTCAAGTGCTGGTGTTGTCTGGTGAGACGCCAAGTACATAAAGCCCTAAACCTAAATCAAGTTGTAACAGGGAAAAAAAGTTTCTTGAATTTCAAGACCCGCTCTTGGATGCAATTGGCGTTCTCCATAAGATCCTAGGGCTGGTCATTCAAGAAACTTATTCTACCATACCGTGAGTACAAACAAATTGCAGGACTCATGTCTCGCCTTTGATAAAATTTGTCATTCTCTTTTTCTTCTTGGCGTTTCCGGACTGCCGTTGCCTAGAGGCGGGCTGCCCCGCGGCTACAGTATCGCTCTTTTTTATAAAATGTCACCGGTAGCGGTGGCTGCTGTTTTTTCTTTCTTTTAAAAAACAGAAAAAAACACGATGGCGAGAGGCGAGATATCGCCGTAGACATGCCGCGTAGGGCGACGCATGGCGTGATGTGAATACCCTCACCCCTCCCCCACCTCACCTACTCCACCTCTTCGACTTTCCTCTGACGTACCCCTTCTCCACCGCCCCCCTCAGCCACCCCCTCCAGGTCCTTGCCCCAACAACAAGCGGTTGGCGTGTGGTTCGTTTGTGACCAGTGAACTGACCGCCTGCCTCCGACCACTTCGACCAACTGCCGGCGTGGCCTGGCCTGGCCTGGCCGCTGGAGACAAGGGTCAGGCACAGTCCACTGCCACACAATAATCACCGTCCGTAGCAATTACCCGAGTTTATCTACACGATGGGCGATAACGCGACACATCCATCGATTACCATCTAGTTGGCCGCTTTTATTGATCTTTCAATTTTGTTTCTCTCTTCTCTTTTTTTTTCAGCTGACGCCCAGACACGACAGCTCCCTCCCTTACCCTTGGATCCTCGTTTCGTCGCCACTGCGTCGGGAGCACCATTACTCACAACTCCACGGGGATGAGTTTTTCATGAGTTCATCCCCGCAGGTTCGACCAGTCAGGGAAAAGTAAATTAATGAAGAGGCGGTTAAACATTTAATGCGTGCGGTATTCTCTGCGCGAGACTTCTGTCTCTGACCGGGAGCCCGGGGCCCCGGCCCGCGCACAGGATTCCCGAAGTGGTGTCATCGCGAGGCGTGGCGCGGCGTGGCGCCTGCCTGTATTTAACGACGCCCCACCATGGAGGCGCCTCCAGTTGGACGTCGCCGCCGCGAGGACCGCAGAGGTTTCGCCGGACACTTGCCGCTCGTCCTCCTCCGGAATCTGGTGAGTTATTCGACCCGCCATTATTTCTACACCGGAAAAATAAGTGCAATTGCACTTTCGAGGTTTTTTCCCTTTTTCTTTTCTTGGTATGATCCGAGCCGAGCCAGCCAACCGAATTTTTAATCAATCGACAAACTATCGTGTTGAACTTTTCCAAAGGGGAAAACAACTCTAAATTTGGGCTTAAAAATGTCATTTTATTGGTAATTTTTTTTACACTTTTGTGAAGTTTTCTAAATTTTTCTAAATTTTCTGAATTGCGAGGTGTACACATTTCCAGAGTTGTTTGCCCCTCTAACTTTCCGCACTACACATAGAACAAAAAGAAACTACAGTATTCTAAATGTAAACGATGATTTCCAAGGCGTGTAGCGAGCCACCGGAAACGAAGTTAGAATTGAGCGGGGCGTTGTTTCCGGCCGCATTGCACCGCATTGCATTACCAATCAGCTGGAAAGGCGCTTGCACACACACCGCCCACGGACCGCTCATGCGATGCGATTGCCAGCCAGCGTTCAAGTACTTCTTGTTCTCCCCGCTGCTGCTCCCGCCTCTTTTCTTGTTTTTATTTTTTATTTTTTGGCTTCTTTATTCTCCTTCCGCGGCTCTTTCAAAGGAGGCCTTGTTTGATCCACCCTCTGCTCCCCACCCCATTCCTCCAATCACCTTTCACGGTTAAGTTTGTCACGCCGCCGCATCTCTCTCTCTCTCTCTCTCTCTCTCTCTCTCTCTCTCTCTCTGACTGCCGATTCGAATTGAAAAGGCAGGCCTCGGTGCGCTGCAGCTCTAGTGAGTGAGCCCCCTCGTATGTCGTGTTCCTCCCCCCTCCCCCCCCCCAACCCTCACCCTCGCGGGGGCTTGGGGCCCTCTAACTGATTACACCGCCCTCCAAGTTCAGGCAGATCCCATTCCCCAACGCCAATCTCAGGGGCAGCGCCATTAGCAAGGGCGTCGGGAGCCGCGCGCGTGTATGAGAAATTAGGACTGCAAGAAAGTAGCAGGAAAATTCGAAACTCTCGGAAGTGTGCGCGGTAAGTTCGAGAAATGAAACCAAGAGATACCGTAGATTTTCTACCCATCTCCCGTGCCGAAGACATTGCGAGGTGGGGGCTGGTGCGGCAGGGCGGGGCGTGGCGGGGCGTGGGGCGTGGCGGGGCGGGCGGGGCGTGGGATGATTCGAGGGCGTCCCTCCTCTCCCCAGGCCCCCAACGGGGACTTCTGGTGCCCAGCCCTTGCCACGTGACTCGTGACTCCCTCTTATTTCCCGCGCTGGGCGCAGCGAGGGACCTGCAATCCTATCGCCCTGCAGCCCTGCAGCCCCCTCCAGCACTGTCGCCCTGCAGCCCTGTCGCCCTGCAGCCCTGCAGCCCTGCAGCCCCCTCCAGCCCTGTCGCCCTGCAGCCCTGCAGCCCCCTCCAGCCCTGTCGCCCTGTGGCCCTGCCCTGCAGCCCTGCAGCCCTGCAGCCCTGCAGCCCTGCAGCCCCCTCCAGCCCTGCAGCCCTGTCGCCCTGCAGCCCTGTCGCCCTGCAGTCCTGCAGCCCTGCAGCCCCGTCCAGCCCTGTCGCCCTGCAGCCCCCTCTAGCCCTGTCGCCCTGCAGCCCCCTCCAGCCCTGTCGCCCTGCAGCCCTGTCGCCCTACAGCCCTGTGGCCCTGCAGCCCTGCAGCCCTGCAGCCCCCTCCAGCCCTGTCGCCCTGTGGCCCTGCAGCCCTGCAGCCCCCTCCAGCCCTGCAGCCCCCTCCAGCCCTGTCGCCCTGCAGTCCTGCAGCCCTGCAGCCCCGTCCAGCCCTGTCGCCCTGCAGCCCCCTCTAGCCCTGTCGCCCTGCAGCCCCCTCCAGCCCTGTCGCCCTGCAGCCCTGTCGCCCTACAGCCCTGTAGCCCTGCAGCCCTGCAGCCCTGCTTGTCATTCGCGGGATAAGTCGGTCCCGCAGTATGCGGGCTAGGTGCGAGGCCCTGAGGAGCCCGCGGTCTGGTTGAGCTGGTCAAGAGGCTGTCTTGTCCTGGACGAGGCCGTCCTGAGGAGACCGGGTGAGGCGGGGCGGGGCGGGACGGGGCCGGACACGGCAGGACCGACCTGTGGCGCGGGGCGGCGCGGCGGGTAGGGGGTGGGGTGGGGCGCCGCCAGCCCCGCGCGCGCCGCGCCGCAGTTGGGGCGCCGGCCGCGGGGGGCGGGAGCGTCGGAGCAACACGGCTGGGCTGGGCGGGGGCTGGCAGGCTAGCGCTGGCGGAGGACAGCGGCGCAGTCAGTCCGTCTCTCCCTTCCGCCGCCGCCCCGTGCAGCAGCAGCAGCAGACCCGCCCGCCCCGCCTGGCCCCGCGCGCCCGTCCGGGACCCGTCCGCGTCGTCCCCATGCTGCGCGAGCCCTAGGACCTCCCCGGCCTCACCCGACCCGACCCTCCCCGACATGGACGCGTCACGCCCCAGGTGAGTCGCGGCCGCGCCGAGCTCCGGGGCGTTTAGGTTTCTCCCGGGACGCACACCGCGCCCGCGGGCACGACCTGTCCGTCAGTGGTGTGCTCTGCTGTTCAGTGTTCAGTGTGCGTCGTTTGCCAGACTTTTCCGTCTGTGAGCGCGTCCAGTGTGCTCTTCAGTGAGCTGTCCAGCCTTGAGGTGCACCCGCCTCCTGTCCCTGACTTGTCCGTCGGTCGGCTCTGTTCAGTGTGCTGTCCAGTGTGCTGTCCAGTGTGCTGTCCAGTGTTCAGTGTGCCTCGTGTGTCAGACTTTTCCGTCTGTGAGCGCGTCCAGTGTGCTCTTAAGTGAGCTGTCCAGCCTTGAGGTGCACCCGCCTCCTGTCCCTGACTTGTCCGTCGGTCGGCGCTGTTCAGTGTGCTATCCAGTGCTGTTCAGTGTTCAGTGCGCTTTCCAGTGCGCTTTCCAGTGCGCTTTCCAGTGCGCTGTCGAGCGTCGTGGTGCCCGAGCCGGCCCCGTCGCACTTTGCCTGCCCGGCCCGTAGCCCACCTGTCTATGGAGTATGGGCCGGGGCCGCGGCCGCTTCGTCTCGTCCGAGGCGGGTGGACAAGCCGTTGTATTGTTCTTTCTTGTGTAACTTTCCGACTCTTGATTTTTCTCGCGGAAACAAAACAGACGCGCGGGGGAGGGTAGAGAGAGAGAGAGAGAGAGAGAGAGAGAGAGAGAGAGAGAGAGAGAGAGAGAGAGAGAGAGAGAAAAAAAGAGGAAGACAAAAAAGTGTAATTTGAGAGGTGGGCAAACAGCAAGCGACGGTGGCAGTGGTCTACGTGGAGGGAAAAGTGGGGAAAAGTCGGCAGTAAGATAAACACGCGGTTAAGCAGGTGGACGACGAGACGACGGCACACGGGAACTCGTGCGCCCCACCGCGTCCCGCCCCGCCCGCCCCGCCCCGCCCCGCTCCGCCCCGCCCCGCCCCGCCCCGCCCCGCCCCGCCCTGCCCGGGTGACTCGGGTCCGAATAGTCTTCATCTCCTTGCGTTCATTTCGTAAGCGGGCTGCTCTCCGCGCAGCACGTGTCGTGGCGTGGCGGGGGTTGCTCCGGTGGGGCGCGGTAGGGCGGGGTAGGGCGGGGTAGGACGGGGTAGGGCGGTCCCTACGGAAGGAGGACGTCGCCGATCCAACCCGGGACTTACAGAAATAATTCCTTTTGTCCCCACCCAGCCCCACCCCGCCCCACCCCGCCCTGAAGAACACCTGATGCACCCTGTCACTGTCTCCCAAGTGTCACACCGGCCTCACGAGGGTGCTGCCCGGCGGGGTGCTCGTACGCCGCCCCCTGTCCCGGAATCTCCCCTGTTCACGGATATGCGCATTCTGCCTTTTAACGTCGTCGCGGCTGGACTAGAGCTGTCGATAATAATCATGACGTGCACATCCCACGCCTGGTCGCCTCTGCCTTGACCCTGTGCCCTGCTCGCGGGCTCTGCTGCCATGGCGGAGCGGGAAAGCCTGCCTGCTCCCCCGATAAATCCATCCCCTTGCCCTCGGCGAAAGCCATTAATTAGTCATGTTTATTTTTTCTTGTTCCTATTTCGTCTTCCCTCCTCGCGGCCACCACGCCCTGCCACGCCCCGCCACGCCCCACCACGCCCCGCCACGTCCCGCCCCTCCGCGTTCGCCCCCCTGCTAATCTCTCAGGGCAATTATTCATCGCGAAAACAAGCCTTTGCTTCCTCGCTGGGGAATCGCACGGGCAGAGCAGGTTCAGCAGCAGGTCCTGGGGTTCAAACACTAGCGCAGCGCTAGCGCCAATTAGGATTAAAAACGCAGGAGGAGAGGGGAGGCTGCAAGAGGATGCAGGCCTGTTGATGGGATGATTTTTACGCTCTTTTGGCTTTCTTAATTTCCCCCTAGGTCGCTACTCTGCGCTCTGCCGTCAGGATCGTTTTCTCTTCACTGTGCCCTCCGTGCCTCGTGTACTTACAAAAAAAAATTAAAAAAATTACCCCGTAGTGTGGCTTGATCACCCAGAAAAAAGAAATTTCAAAACCATTGTATGGTGGTAGAGCAACTCAAATAGTCGGGGCTACCATCGAAATCGCAAGCACCACTACTGCAGTGTCGTCTTTTCATTTTCCATACACGCAAAAAAAGGTTAAGCTGGTTTAGCACACATGTTTGCTACTATGGTAACAGCAAAAGAATTCTGCTACCACTGATAATTTCAATGCCACTCATGCAAAACATTTTGCACAAATTGCTGAAAACGTTGTCAGTGGTAGCAAAATTCTTTTGCTGTTACCTTAGTAGCAAACATGTGTTTTGCTTGTAGATGGTACGACTACTTAAGTATTACCGCAACCATAAGCTAACTGGTTGTCCCTCGTTTACCGTAAAATGGTTGTGGAAATATTAATATTAATATTAATATTAAAAATGGAATTCCATTTTTCTGGGTGTTTGAGATATACTTACCTAATTTTTATGTACATAACTGACTTAAAATATTCTTACCTATTTATGCACAATTTTTGCATAGTTATGTGAGAATTTATACATAAATCGGTCAGAAATTTTACGTAAACTATGCATGCGCATAGACCTACATAATCTATGTACAAAATAGTACATAGTATTTCTATGTGTAAGTCAAATTTCTCGAATGTTTTCTTGCCGCGCTTGCGCACGGGTTCCAACTCCTCCCCTGTCCTGAACACGACGCGCGCTGACAAGGGTGGTGTGATAGTGCAGAGGAGAACATTCCAGTGCCCTGCCCGCCTGCAGACCACTGGTCACGGCTGCGGTAGAAGTTTCTGGCTGCAGTGACGCGTGCCAGGGGGAGCAGAGGAGAAGGGGGAGGGGAGGGGGGGGGTAGGCTAGACCGAGCGCGGGGCAGGGGCGGCGCCAAGCCAGGGCGCCAGTCTAGGCTGTGGTGTAGCGTGGTGGTACCGAGCTGGAACAACAATAATGCTCTAACGCAAACCCTAAGGGCTTAACAACCCTGAAGTACATCGCGTTCGAGAGGCCGTCGCGCCCCGGCCGCCCCGCATCGCCACGCCCCGCCCCACCCCCGCCCCACGCCCCGCCCTGACGCGCCCCACCCCGCCCCGCCCCGCCCTGCCCCGCCCCGCTCCGCCCCGCCCAGCCCGCCCTGCCCCGCCCCGCCCAGCCCGCCTCGCCCCGTTCCGCCGCCCCGCCCCGCCCCGCCTCACCCGCCCTGACCCTCCCCGCCCCGCCCCGCCCCGCCCCGCCCCCCCCCGCCCCGCCCTGCCCCGACCTGACGCGCCCCGCGCACCCCACCCCGCCCGACCCTACCGCCCCGCCCAGCCCCGCCCCGCCCCGTTCCGCCCCGCCCCGCCCCACCCCGCACTTCCTCGTCCTCATCTTTGGGTGCGGCGCGGTGCGCCGGTGCGCCTGGCGGTGGCGCGGCGTGACCCTCCCTGGCGCGGGGCGGCGCGGCCCGACCCGGTGCGCACCGTAATCCCGCGAGCAAGGAAAAGGAATAAAGTAGAAGGAGTGAAATGGAGCCCTGACACGGCCCGGCCCCGGCCCCGGCCCCGGCCCCGGCCCCGGCCCCGGCCCTGCCCTGCCCTGCGGGGACTTGTGGCTGCGGCGACGTGACCAGGATTCAGTGCCCTGCGCGGTGCCCTGCTGTCTCCTGCGAGGCCCTGCTGTCTCCTGCGGTGCCCTGCGCGGTGTCCTGCGGTGCCCTGCGGCGTCCTGCAGCGCGAGCACGTCTGGCTGGCCGCGCTGATCGAGCCTCTCTTGACGTTGACCCCGAGCAGGCGTGGGCCTCCCTTGTTGTTCCCTATGTTTGTTTTTGCCGTTTTTATTTTTGATCATTACCTATCCGGCCAGTGGGCCAGAGGGTTTGCGCTGCGGTCGAGTTGACAAATACTGTATGGCCAAGCGTTTTGTCGTGGGAAATCACAGTGGGGGTGTGGCGGGGTGAGAGTGGGATGGGGTGGGGCGGGGTGGGGCAGGGGGGGGGGGGGTGTTGGGAGGTTAGGAGGGGGGGGGGGTCTCCATCAGGGGACGGCAGCAGCGACCTGTTCGGGCTGGAGTGTGTCACCCCCAGGAGCACCCGCCAAGGCAGTGCCGCGCCACGCCACGCCACGCCACGCCCCGAGTCGGGTCGGGGTCGGGCGGGCGGTCCCCTTGCTTGTATGGGGTGTTCCGCCCCTGCACCCGCCCCGCCCCAGACCCCGCCCCGCCCCGCGCGGGCCCTGCTGGACCGGGCCGGCCCGTGCCGGACAGCGGGAGAATCTCGTTGACATCCTCACCCATTTCCGGACACCAGACTGCCCCTTCCAACAAAGCGGGTCTCGGGAGAGGGCGATGAAATGGAAATTTGGCGCACGCTCACACACACACACACATTTTCGCCCGCGCCCGTGGGAGCCGGTGCACCCGCCGACGGAAGCGTACTCGGGACCTAGGGGTAGATCCCTTATGCAGTGGTGCCGGATAAGTAGGCGAACATTGCTACGAATACACCTGTGTGAGGCAGACTGCAGTGTATCTCCGCGCCTGCCTCCAAGGCAAAAGGTTGTCTCACATGAGGAGAAATTGCCTAGTAGGCAGGCGGAGAGAGACGCTGGTGGAGCCGGCCGTCTGGTCTAAGGCCCGTCACTCCACCTCTTTTTTTTCTAAATTTTCTTTTGTGTTGAAACCTTGCGAGCAAGTGAGCCAGATGACGGGCTGGTCTGTGTGTGTGCGTGTGTGTGTGTGTGTGTGTGTGTGTGTGTGCGGCTAAGGGCTGCCCTCCGTGCCCAGAGCAGAAGCCTTTATTGGCGAGCACTGGGCGGGGCGGGGGCGTGGGATATAGGGGTGTAACCAAACGAGCTTCCTCTTTGTTGCTCTCATTGGAGGGCGGTGGTGTGTTCAGGACAGACAGACAGACAGACAGGCAGGCAGACGGGCAGAACAGAACAGGGCTGCCAGACCACTCAGCCCGTGGAGTCCAAACGGGAAATCGATGTTTCACTTTTGATTTCACACAAGCAGCGGAGCCCGCCTGCCTGGCAGTGCTGGCAGCCCCGACAAGTCCACGTGCACTGCGAGACGAGGACCCGCCCCAACCAGCCGCGCGTGGGAAGGACAACCTTCAGTCTAACGCCACAGTGCGCGGAAAAAAATGTGTCATTAAAAATTTAAGGGTATTTTTTTTCTGGCTTGTATATTGACGTCACTGAAAATGGGGGAATGATGCATGTCTATCACAAGAGGGTATTGTGCAGTTTTTGTAAAATATCATTTAAGCAAACTTCTGAAATTTATTTTTGATGACACCATTGGATTCCTTGTGCAATTTCCCGTCGAACGAGAAAACATGGCATGGGGATCCAACCAGTAGTTTCCTGGGACGTGAAACTGTAAATCATTCTTGTGTCTTCTTTCGGGTTTGAAACTCCATGACATGTATGCTCGTTCGAATGAAAATTTTACGAGGAATCTAATGGTGTCATCGAAAATAAATTCCAGGAGCTTGCTTAAATAATATTCCACAAATACCACATAATAAAGCGCGTTATCCTCTCGTGATCGACAGGCATCATTCCCCCGTTTTCAGCGGTATCGTTACTTCTCTCTCGCCTCCATGCGCCTCAACGTTGGTTCTGTTGAGCAGACCTTCCGACTTATCTACAGTACCTCCCGGAACTCACCCCCTCACTTCACCTCACCTCTCCTCCCTCCTTGCGCGCGAGTGAAGCGCGCGCTCTGCAAACA
This sequence comes from Frankliniella intonsa, assembly GCA_033675135.1. Classification (NCBI taxonomy): domain Eukaryota; kingdom Metazoa; phylum Arthropoda; class Insecta; order Thysanoptera; family Thripidae; genus Frankliniella; species Frankliniella intonsa. Next base: position 2,198,081 of record CM066252.1, on the reverse strand, counting down.
GTCGACGTGCGAATAACGGTCCCTATTTGCACTGCACGCGAGGGATGCTGCGCCGCGCCGCTGTTCAATTGTCGCCTTGTGCTGTCGGCGCGCCTCATTGGTGCGTGCGCATCACGTGGTGTGAGGGGCGGGGCCGGGCCGGGCGGGACGTACGCCAGCTCCGCTCGTAAAGTGAGGCAGGCGCAACGCAAAACACGCGCAGGATTCACAGAGGGGATGGGATGGGGCGTTAAATACCGTTTTACAACATGGTGCTTACTGCTTTTCTACCCTATTCAACACACGTACACACGTATACTTTTTCTTTTAAAATTCTCCTGAATATCTCTTTTTGGTAAGTTTCCTGCTTTTTAATATTTAGCCTAAAAAAAAATTTCTGTGGACTATAATGTAGCGGTATTTTTCCTAAGTTTATACAGAAAATTCGCGTTGGTGGAAAATAGGGTCCGCGGTTTTACGGTATGACTGACGAGGGGTGCTGATGTAACTCCTACGACGAGCCTCTCTCGTTATCATGTCTGCGACTCGGGTCCGGGCTGGACCGGGGCGGGGTGGGGTGGGGCAAGGGCTCCACTGGAAAAACTCTTTTCCGACTCCGCAGAGAGGCTAGCCCGGCTCCGGCGGGGACATATGTTTTCTTTCTGGAGCTTGTAGGACGTGCACAAGGTGCGGGGGTCCAGTTGCAATAAGGCCCAGTTTGGCTGGGCCCTCGCCTCGCAGGCAGCCCGGGGGAGGCACAGCACGCAGTAGATCACACTGTTAAATTATTACAAAGCAAACACTATGCGAATAGTAAAGAATTTTAAAGCTTTGTGGATTGCAGTTAGCACAGCGTTTGCTTCTTAAGCTGCAAAGCAATGCTTCGCAATTGCAAAAAGCACATATGCTTCGTAATCTAAACAACATTTAAATGCTTTTGAGGGAATTACAGTGCAGGGGCTGCTCCCATCCTGCTTCGGATTTCTCGGCTGTCGGGCTGCCCGGCCCACCCCTATGTTCCCCAAGCTATTCACTATACATTGTTGTAGTTTTCTGTCCTCTCTTTAACACCCTCCGCCTACCCCCTTCTTCCCCCTCCTCCTCCTCCTCCCCCCATCCCCACAGCCCCTTCCAATCACTTGCTGTCCGCCCACAAGCTCTGCCCCCTCTCAACCTCTACCCCAGTCTGCGCGTGTGCGGGCGCGCGCCCGCGTGTCTGCCTGTTTGTCTGACTTGTGTGTCCGTGTCCCCGTCTAGTTCCTTCAGGATGCGTGGGCACGTAAACTAAACCTCCCCGACAGTTACTTGAGGGAGCGGGTGCGGGGCGGGAGAGTGAAAGTGCGGGATGGAGAGGGAGAGAGAGAGAGAGAGAGAGAGAGAGAGAGAGAGAGAGAGAGAGAGAGAGAGAGAGAGAGAGAGAGAGAGAGAGAGAGAGAGAGACGGAGAGAGACAGAGAGGCTGCGAGTATTAATTCACAACGATTTGCCAGGCGGCTCTGACCCGTCGCTGCCGCCCCGCCATATCCGTCACACATGTAGCCACCCTCATTTGTACAGTCGCGCGATTTGTTGTACGCGGCCCTGCGTGTGCACTGGTTCCGAATAATGTATGAGCTCACAGGGAAAAATGGATAAAAACAAATTTATAGATGCATTTGAAGGAGGCTGAGGTTCTAGGTAAATTTGATACACGGTATAAGTTTTGGCCTTTTGAAAGGACTCCGGGGCTCGTGGCTTGCTGCAGTACTCTCCCCCCCCCCTCCCCCCCTCTCTCTCTCTCTCTCTCTCTCTCTCTCTCTCTCTCTCTCTCTCTCTCTCTCTAATGGCAGTCTCTTGCGTAGAGGAGAGCGCCCCCCTGAATGAGGCGTTTGCTGTGAGTGGATTAATTTGAAAGCTAATGCCGAGCGGTGGCGGCCGCCACAACTCTGTGTATGTGTGTGCGTGAGTGTGTGTGTATGGGAGGGAGGGGGGGAGGGGGTGCATGTGTACGTGTCGCAGTCGGCAGATGGGACTTTGATACCGTTTCCGCCCAAACCGGCAGCGGCAGCGGTTGTGGATGGATGGGTGTCTGTGTCCGCGCTACCCCTCCCCTCCGCCGTCCCTTTCACACACACGCGCGCGCGCACACACACACACGCTCACACACACACCTACACACACACGCACAAGCGGGGTCCATTTCGCAAGCAGAAGGGCAACCTTAGCCAGCCGCGCCCCTGCAGGAGTCCCCCGTGGGCAGTACGTGAGCGCTTACCGGTACGTCTTAAAAGCGATCCTGTTCCTCGTCTACCCCCCCCCCCCCCTCTCTCTCTCTCTCTCTCTCTCTCTCTCTCTCTCTCTCTCTCTATCGCTCCCCCACTCCGCCCCTCTCCCTTCACTTTTACACCGCAGTTTCTTTATTTCCCTCCCCCCGCGGCGCTGTGCACCCTTGCGCGTAGGCAACCACTGCTCTCCATCTCACAAGCAGGGGTTGCCTACCTCACCGGCGGTCCGCACTGTTAAACCGAATTGTCATGTGACGATGAATGTTGCTACGAATATTTCGTCACAAGAGCTGTGATGAAACAGTCGTCACATGATTATGACATGCATCTCGTCACTTGACATGTATCTTTCGTCACATCATTACATGCAACATTCGTCACATTGCATAAAACATTCGTCACACTGTGATGAACCTGCCATTTAACAATTGTTGTTATTTTCTCACCCCTTGTGACGAACCTTTCAGGGGTAAGATTTAGCACTGACCTCGTCGTAATGTGACGACTTAAAATTTTACAATGCGACAGCTGCAACACTCAATGTGTTTTAGACTCGTTGCACGGCGTTTGTTTTCCGCCAACAGTCTGGCGCGCCCTCTACCGGCTCCCAACAGCCGCAGAGACATAGCCTGTTACCGGAGCGATGGCATTTCTTTCCGCCTTCCTCTGTTCACATTTAACGAAGGACTTTGGACGTCAAAGCATCCGCCATTTCCAGGTGTACTGCTGGCCTCATCAGTCGGGCCCGCCCCTCCCTCCTTACCGACGCTTAAGACGCGCGGAGGAGTGGGGGTGGGGGTAGGGGTTCCGTGAATCGCTTGTGCTAACAACAGTGCCGAGTCCAGGGGTGGGGGTCGGGGGAGGAATGAGCATGTGCGCGCCGCTGTCACCCCGGCCGGGCGGGCTGTCGGGCCAGGTGTTACGTCATCGATAGGACAAGTCGGCAGGCGTGCGGGCTAGCCACCCACGAGACCCACACACTCTCATTTGCTTAGCTTACGGTGAAAATTCACCTTAATCTACAGTGCTACAGGGTTCACTATGGATTACAGTCGGATTGCAGTGAAAAATAATCGTAGGTTTACGGGAAAATTTTCCACGAAATGCAGTTGTTAAATTACAATTGCAAATCGTAAGATTACAAGCACAACATATCGGCTTGAAATTTATTCACGAGCAAAACAAAAAAAGTCCGTCGTAAATTTAAAACATATTTCATAAATCGTAATTTACAAAATTTATCGTAAATCTACAAACATATTTTTTTACAGTGCGTGAAATTCAGGGAAGGGCTGCTTCCGTCTCGGGTCGGACTGGTCCTTCACGCGCGGCGGGGGCCCGCGGGGGCAGCGGGGGCGGCGCGACATGCGGACTGCTGTGGTGGGCGGGGGGCGGCGGGGGCGGCGGGGGCGGCGCACACGGGAGGAATGCTCACCTTGTAACAGGGTTTAAAGAGGTCATGAATAATGCACGGCCACTCACCCCGAGGAGGTGGGGGTGGGGGCGGGGGCGGGGCGGGGGCGGGGCGGGGGCGGGGCTGGGTAGTGGGTGGCGGGCTGCACCGCCGCCTCAAGAGAACGTCTAGGGGTTGTGCGCCGGGCCCGGGCCGCTCGCCGCCTTGCCGATGGCCTTCTTTTAGCTGATCAGCGCACAAGGTCAGCGCTACGGGCCGGGCGCCGGGCGCCCTCCTGTTGCACAATACAATTATTTAAAACCCACCCTCCCCTACGCCCCAACTCGATTCGCCTCGCACGTCGTCGGAAATTAGCATTCACAAAGGAACCCGTGGCATGCGAGCCGTCTGCTGACTTGTATAAAACGATCACAATTATTATTCTGTTTATAAATTTTTTTCCCTGTTTTTCATTCATGTAATAATTAGTGTAATGGCGCCTCTACGCTGTTGTGCGTGAGTGTGAGGGAGAGAGTGAATGTGAATGACCGGCTGGCCGGTCGGGTCGAGCTCCAGGGTAAGAGGAGGGGAGTATGTTTTTGAATTTACAGCTCCTGGAGGGACTATTCATACATGGGGGCTGGGGGGAAGATCCTTAGCCTCTCCTCGCCTCTGCTTTTAAGGCCATACTCCCCTTCCCCCGCCCCCTCTCTTCCTCCCGTCTCACCCCACCAACTCCCTCTTCAGTCTCTAGCCCTCCGGAAGACTTCCCGCTACGCACTCCACAGTCGGCGTCCCCCGCGTCCGAGTACATTTATTCACAAATAGGAGAAAATTATGTAGTTTGAATGAATGAGATTTCATGTTGGTGCGTACGGTATAGACACGAGGGCTGGCGGGTCCGGTGAGGCCTTCAGGTGTACGAACGCAGTCTGACGCTTGCCCGCGGGCACACCTGACGTCCCCTGGACAACAGAAGGATACACTGTGAAAAATATCTTTGTGGATTTACGATAAATTTTGTAAATTAGGATTTACGAAATATGTTGTTAATTTACGACGGATCTTTTTTGCTCGTGATTGAATTTCAAGCCGGTATGTAGTGCATGTAATTTTATGATTTGCAATTGTAGTTTTACAACTGCACTTCGTGGAAAATTTTCCTGTAAACCTGCGACTAGTTTTCACAGTGTAATGTGTCACGTTTCTTAAGAAATCAATTGATGCACTCCCGTAAGAAAGCGTTTCATAATAATGCACTCTCTGGACAGAAAACGTTTGTAATGCAACATGCCTCTTGGTGTCCCTATCTCTTTACATGGAGCAGAGTGCATCGTCAAACGTTTTCCCCCAAGAGAGTGCATTACGAAACGTTTTCACCCGCAGGTGTGCGTTGCATACCGTGACACGACATGCCACATTAGTTTTTTTTTCCCAGTGTCGGTGGCGGCGTCGCAGCAGGGCGGGCAGACCGCCGCGCAAAGCGTGTGTCGCACCTTGTCGCATATAAATCGCGACTTGACACAAATGGTCGCGATTTCCAGCGAGCAAAAAGCAGGCGGGCGTGAAAAAGGAAGGGTTGTTGTACTGTACGGGGAGTAGCAGCAGGGCGGGGCGGGGCGGGGCGGGGCGGGGCAGGGCGGGGGGGCGGGGCGTGGGCCCCGCTGTATGCCGCCACCGCGCTGGTGACTAGCAGGCGACTAAAAAAAAGTGTCGTGGGTGGGGGAGGGGGAGGGGGGGCTCCGTCCCCGACCTCTTCCTCACAAACACACCTGTACACGCGGCAGGGGGGGGGGTGAAAGAGGAGGCCAAAGGCTCGTATTACTCAGGACAGCCATTTCTTCTTCCCGCGCACTTTCCGCCGCTGCTCCCACATCCATCTGTGAGATTTTTCACAGCAGGCGCTCACCTTCGCCTCCGCCCCTCCCCTCTCCCGCCCCCGCCCCCGCCCCCGCCCCTCGGGCGCGCCGGGGGAGTTACTAACTGCAATAGACTCACTGTAAACGCAGTGGCCGTTTTTAGTGCCAAAATTTTGTCGTTCTCTAAAGAACGCCATTTATTGGCCATTTTTAATGCCAATTTTAGGCATTCTCCGAAAAGAACGCCAATTTTCGGCGTCCAAAGAGAGAAGAGCGCCAAATTTTGGCGTTAAAAATGGCCAAAAAGTGGCGTTGTTTTGGAGGAGGCCACTGGTTTAGCAGTGCTCCGTGGGTGAGGGGCGCTCTCCAGTCTGATGTCGCCTCGTAATTAGTTTTGAAAACGGTTTGCGTTATCGCAGCCTATATTTGTAACGCGGTCTGTCCGGGCGGGCAAACAAACAGCTGGCCGTCCGGTGTTCTGCATATTTGCCTATTAGGCGATAGCGCGGACCCGGGCCGGCTCGTGCGAACTTTGAGCGCTGCCCAGCTCTGCCTTCTTGTCAGAAATAAAAATGAGACCTCCTTGCGAGTGTGTGTGTGTGTGTGTGTGTGTGTGTGGACGGTCCCGTGCCCAGCGTAGGTCGGGGTTCCGAGTCAGTCAGTTTTGCTCTGTGGCTGGCGCAGCTTCAAGCACTGTAGGCAGCACACGGCGGTGCACCACCGCTCAGAGGTAAGAACTGCCCCCCCCCCCCCCCCCCCAATGGTTGTCTACGAAAACGGCTCAGAGCGGTAGAATATGCAACGTAAAGGCTTTTTCTAGTCTTTTCACTCAATTTTCAAATTTTTAACCGCCCGTCGGTTCGCCGTCATTCCTTTTCTGCAAATAAGGGAGCGGAACTAAACAAAACTTGTGCTCTTTCGTAATGCTTAGAAATCTTACATATCTATATCCTTTCTTTTGCTGCTTTTCATTTTTAAATTTCTTAGACAGAAAATTTTAGTTCCGCTTAATCGTGACTGCTGACAGTAGTTAAACTGACTGACACCGTACCGCGGGCAGTCAGTGCTGTCTATATCACCCGGCCGTCCAAATTGCGCGGCTGTGGCCTGACGCCCGCTGGCCTCGCGGGCATGGAGCTCGGCGGGGCGGGGCGGGGCGGGGCGGGGCGGGGCGGGGCGGGGCGGGGCGGGGCGGGCGCTCTGTGGTCAGACACATGGTGATTAATTACTCATACCGCTGCGCCCCCGTCGAGCTCACACAGACGATTCCGAGAGTTTGTTCGTGACTTTGTGCTTCCTCGAGCAGGCAGCAGGCGGGGCGCGGCGCGGGCGGGGCTGACCGCGTTAATCAAAGGTAGTGTGTGAAGTCATGCAGGTGTCTGCTGCGCACCCCGAGCGCGCGGGGCGAGCGAGACAGGGTGAGGGAGAGGGAGAGGGAGAGGGAAGGGGCGGGGAGAGTGAACGTGTGAAGAGTGTGCTGTGTTTATGCTGCGTGAGTGCCAGCGGACGTAGGTCACAAGCGCTACAGATCACAACCGCTACAGGTCACAAGCGCTACAGCTCGCTAACGCTACGGTCAGGGCCACGAGTCACGCGCTACGGCTCGTAGCGCTAGGGTCACAAGCGCTACAGCGAGAATCCGCGCGTTAGGCGGAGCCGAGCCGAGCCGAGCCCAAACCTTGAAAAATTACGCACGTGGCGTGAAAACATGGAAAATTCTTGCGACAGTAAACCTCCCGAAGGAGGTTGCGGTTCCCGCCAGGCACAGCGGGCTTTACCCCCATGGCAGCCAACTGGTGTTCTTATGGAACCGGTGCTTTTCTGGCCGCGATCCTGTCGCGCGCAATTCGACAGATTTGATCCCCGTACTGTCAGATTTAGTCGTACGGTGGTTAACCGAACTGCCTGTCCCCAGAGCATGGAATAGCTATTTTTGGAGCCAGATTCTAGGACTTATGACCCCACGACCGACCACCAGTCGTGGGCATGGGACGGAACTTCTCTGGCAACCCGCTGTCGCTACCAGTGAAGAACCTTACCTGTTTGAACCAGGCCCTTCATGTGCCGAGTCTCACAGACACCACGGTTTCAGCGGCACCACTAGACCACTAGACCGTCGGCTATTCCACGAGGAGCTCGGTTGAAATGGGGCTTGAATTCCACTCTCCAAATGTTGTCCTCAGAAAAATTAAATGTTTTTGGTAAGATTCGAACCTCCGTCCTGCGACTCCGTCGCGCGGACACTAACGCCGGCACGGCTGACGTCACGGTACCAGATGCCGGACCACTTCAGAGTCATGCTGCGCGAGAATACAGTCACCAAAACGAACCGGTGTCATCAGTACGCCTGCTCTCCGGCCAGTGCTGGAGCCGGCCGCGTAGCGTCATTGGTATCGTCGCTGCTCATAACACCGGGCGGGAAGTGGTTCAAAAACCGCCCAAGTTTTTATTTTTATTATTTTTTTGTTCGGTCAAATTGCTCTTTCCAGCTTATATTACCCGTCCTTGTGACTTTGTCTGCAAAAGGCACTAAAAGACGGCTCGAAACAAAAAAAAAAAAAAAAATTAACAAGAAAAAAAATTTACGTGAGTTTTGAACCACTGCCCACCTAGTGCTACAAGCAGCGTCGATACCAATGACGCTACGCGGCCGGCCCAGCACTGGCCGGAGAGCAGGCGTACTGATGACACCGAGTTCGTTTCGTAATTTTTTTTTTTTTTTTTTTTTTTGTTTTTGTTTTGACCAAGTGCTTTCAGTGTCCTTTTGCAGTTGCCCAAGTCTGCAAAGGACGGTATAGCTGGAAAGAGCACTTGGTCGAAACAAAAAAAAATAAAAATAAAAAAACTTACGCGGTTTTTGAACCACTTCCCGCCCGGTGCTATGAGCAGAGACGATACCAATGACGCTACGAGGCCGGCCCAGCACTGGCCGGAGAGCAGGCGTACTGATGACACCGGGTTCGTTTCTTCGGTGACTGGATTCTCGCGCAGCATGACTCCTAGTGGTCCGGCATAAGGTACCGTAGCCGTGCCGGCATAGTGTCCGCGCGGAGAGTTGCAGGACGGAGGTTCGAATCTTACCAAAACATTTAATTTTTCTGAGGACAACAATTTGGAGAGTGAAATTCAAGCCCCCCATTTCAACCGAGCTCCCTCGTGGAATAGCCGACGGTCTAGTGGTCTAGTGGTGCCGCGAAAGCCGTGGGGTGTCTGTGAGACTCGGCACATGGGGCCTGGTTCAAACCCAGGTAGGTTCTTCACTGGTAGCGACAGCGGGTTGCCAGGAAGTTCCGTCCCATGCCCACGACTGGTGGTCGGTCGTGGGGTCATAAGTCCCAGAATCTGGCTCCAAAAATAGCTGTTCCATGCTCTGGGGACAGGGCAGTTCGGTTAACCACCGTACGACTAAATCTGGCAGTACGGGGATCACATCTGTCGAATTGCGCGACAGGATCGCAGTCAGAAAAGCACCGGTTCCCATAAGAACACCGAAGTAGTTGGCTGCCACGGGGGGTAAAAGCCCTGTGCCTGGCGGGAACCGCAACCTCCCTCGGGAGGTTTACTGTCGCAAAAATTTTCCATGTTTTCACGCCACGTGCGTAATTTTTTAAGGTTTAGCTCGGCTCGGCTCGGCTCCGCCTAACGCGCGGATTCTCGCTGTAGCGCTTGTGACCCGTAGCGCTACCGAGCTGTAGCGCTTGTGACTCGTAGCGCTTGCGACCCGTAGCGTTAGCGAGCTGTAGCGCTTGTGACCTGTAGCGGTTGTGATCTGTAGCGCTTGCGAGCCACTCCTGTGCCAGCGAGTATCCGCGTACATTTACGATACATTTACGATAAATTTTGTAAACTACGATTTACGAAATACACGGGGAAAACGACGTCGTGGTTTCCAAGCAGTTTTGGAAAGCAGCTCCTTTGGAAAAAGTATACGGGGTTTTCGTGGCTGATCGAAAACAAGGACAAAGTTTTTTTTTTTTTTTTTTTGTTTTTTTTTTCCATCTATGTTAAGAATTTACGTCAGACCTTTTTTGCTCTTGGATGAATTTTAAGCCGATATGTAGCGCTTGAAAAATTCCAACTACGATTTGCAATTTTAATTTTCCAACTGCACTTCGTGGACAATTTTCCCGTAAACCCACGACTATTATTTACAGTGTACACGAGTATCCGCAAGTATTTGACGAGTATTTCTTTTTTTTCCCGCAAGTTTTTGCCAGTATTCGCGAGTATCTTGCGAGTACTTTTCCTCGCGTGCAACGAGATTTCAGTGGGGGACCTCCCCTTCCGGCGAGTGCAAGGGGCCTCGCCCAGCGCATTGTCCTGCCGCTGCAGTTGCACTCTCCCGCATACTTTTCTTCCTTCTTTTTCAAAAAGTAAAGTCAACGGCCTGCTGCCCGCAGCATCACTACCAGCAGCAACAGCAGCAGGGTGTCGGGTGTAAATGGCGCGGGGCGGGGCGGGGCGGGGCGGGGCGGGGCGGGGCGGGGCGGGGCGGGGCGGGGCGGGGCGGGGCGGGGCGGGGCGGGCTAGCTCGCTGGAATGCGAAATACACAAGTTCGGGACGGTAGCGGCCCGGCCCGGGGTGTTTTGCACAGAGATGGGCTGCGCCCCATACTCACCCCATCCCACCCCACCCCGGCGCGCAGCGGGGGCGGGCCATGGGGCCCCGTATGATTATCATCAGCGACTGCTGCTAAGCGCGCACGCTCTTCCACTGGCGTTAGCGTAACGCTTCAGCGGGCTCATCCGCTCGCGTTACCGTACCGTTACAGGGCGACGCCGGGCACTCACTTATTAGCCGCTTATTCAGCTCGGCGTGGCGGTGCGCGGTGCGGTGGTGCGTGTGACCGACAGCCGGTGGAGAGCGCAGCCCCTGGGGCACGGGTACGAGGGGGAAACAACTCTGAATTTCGGTGTTCAAACGTTGCCAATCATTCTGATGAAGAAAAAAAAAAATTGCAATTCAAGCTTTTAATATTCTTCACTATAAAAACTTCGTCCAGGTTTCCGAGCAGTTTCGGTAAAACCAAGACGTTCCTATGTATTTTCTCCATAAGAAAATTATGGCTGCTTGGAAATCTGGACGAAGGTTCCACCGTGTTGTGTTTTCTGCTCTTTGTGTTTTTAAATCTTAGCCCTTAAAAAAAAAAAAAAAAATTCTGAATTTTTCTGAATTTCTAGCGGTGCACAAAAAATTCCAGTTTTCCCTCGGTTTCCACCCCTCGCTCGGGTGACTTCACCTTTCACCTTTATCCCCTCGACCCCACACATTTCTGCGAGCGCACTCACGGCGAGCTGCTGCTGGACGTCCTCAAGTAGACTGTCACAGTCCCCCCCCCGGGACCATTCGCATGCAGAGCGCGGCGCTGCACCCCCGGCGCATGGCGTGGCGGGGCGCGGCGGCGGGCCGCTTGGGGAGGCCGGATAAGACGAGAATGGCGCCGGCGCCTCGTTCGTTTGAGCAGAGCAGCTTCGCCCAGCTGCCGCCGCTACCACCGCCACCGCCGCTGCTCCGGGAAAAATAATAATTTTCACTTCATTTCAAGGAGGAAGTGGAGAGGAGGAGGAGGAGGAGGAGGAGGAGAAGGAGAAGGAGGAGAAGGAGGAGGAGGAGAGGAGAAGGAGGAGGAGGAAGAGAAGGAGGAGATGGAGGAGGGGGAGGAGGAGGAGGAAGAAGCGGAAGAAGCGGAAGAGGAGGAGGAGGAGGAGGAGGAGGAAGAGGGAGGAGAGCGAGGAGGTGGGGCGCAGAGGCGCCGGCCGGCAGATATTACTCCGTTTTGGTCCCACTTGGTCGTGAAGGCTCTCGAACGTGCTGCAGCAGCAGGATTGCGCCAGAGTGCACCGCGCTAGAGAATCAAGGCCTCGAACACCACCATGGCCTTGAGATGCGTATGCGTCACTCTCTGCTGTCAAACACCACCATCGGAGTTTGCTGCAGCTCGCGCCCCGGGAGTGTTGTTCCCCCTGGAGAACGGCCGGGCCGTCGCGCGTACTCGTGCCGCCCCCAGCCCGCCCCCATCCCGCCCCACGCCGCCCCCGCCCCCGTCTCCATATGCAGCAGAGTGGCTTGCGCTGCCGCTCTGTCCGCCGCCGCCCCGCACCGCCCCCCGTCGCCCCCCGTCGCCCCCGCGCAACCTCCTCTATCGCAACTTTGTCCGATACAGCCGCCCGCGCCGCTCCGCGCCGCCCCGCCCCGCCCCGCCCCGCCCCGCCCCATGTGATATCTGCCACGCGCCACGCGCCTACTTTCCACCACGCCTTTCACCGCCTCGCCTTTCACCCCGCCCCGCCTCTCCACGCCGCGCCGGAGGGCCGCGGGGCGGGGCGGGACGGTGTCACATGCGGCCAGGGTTATTTAATTACTGTGACGCGCGGCGCGGCGCAGGGTCCAGAATATCTCGCTTACCCCCCCCCCCTCTCTCTCTCTCTCTCTCTCTCTCTCTCTCTCTCTCCCTCTCGCTCTCCCTCTCTCTCTCCCTTACTCGGCCGGTAGCAGCGGAGCAGCTGCCGCTTTTCATGAAATGAGAATGGATCCTCTGGGGATTTATCTTGTGCCGCCGCTTGCTGCTGCTGCTGCTTGGCCTGCTCTTTTTATTTCGGCTGAAATGTCAAGCAAGCGCTGAAAAGGCGCAGGGCGGACAATCAGGAAGCCGTGTTTCCGTCTGTTACGTGGCGCGCAGCCCGCGGCCCACCCCGCCCGTCTCGCCCCGCCACGCCCCGCCACGCCCCGCCACGCCCCACCACGCCCCGCCACGCCCCGCCATGCCCCGCCACGCCCCGCTACGCCCCACCCCGCCCCGCCCCGCCACGCTCTACTGTAATTATCGTGGACCTCCTTTTTCTGGTGTGGATAAAAGAAACAGAAATAATGTACCCCTACGACGGCGAGGGGACTCCGAAAGTCTCCACAGAATGTGACGTCACATTCGTTTCAATGTGAATCGAGACGTGAATCGTCTATAGGCCCGGTATGAGGCGGGAAACAGAGTCGTCCCTATGTACGACTCTGAAGGAAAGTACCACCAGGGAATTCCTAACCCTACTTTGATTAGGGGGTACGATCATTAGGTTTGGAGTGGGTGCACATGACCTTCCCTTCTTTCATGCTGGTGACATGATCAGATCACTCCGGATGGTGTGGCACAGAAAGGGTTTTAATGGGCGGAACTCTGGTTAAGCTAATGATCTTCACACAGCAGTGGGGCGTATGGGGAGGGGGGAGGGAGGGAGAGGGGCATGAAGGCATCGGAACCCAGAGGTTAATGGGTCTGATAGCGCCCCTCAGCCACCTGCCAGAAGCCCCTGAGGGTGGGTCCCCCTCTCTCTCTCTCTCTCTCTCTCTCTCTCTCTCTCTCTCTCTCTCTCTCTCTCTCCAGGTGTGGGCGTGGGCTCCGCTCACGGCACGCGCACAGCGCTCTCTTCGACTCCATGTCGCAAGGCAAACAGCCAACTCGACTAACTCCGCTAATTCTCTCCACCCTTCCCCCTCCCCCTCCTCCACGGGAAAGCGCGCGTAATTTGAAGAAGGCCGGGTGTCCGCCCGGCCCCATCGTTACGTTCTCTTTAACCCCCTCTCTTTCTCTCTCCCTCTCCCCAATTGCCTCCTCCAGCCGCACGGTTTGCCCGCTCGCACATTCGCTCCTCTCACCCCTTAACTCTCTCTCTCTCTGTCTCTCTCTCTGTCTCTCTCTCTCTCTCTCTCTGTCTCTCTCCCCCCTCTCTCTCTCTCTCTCTCTCTCTCTCTCTCTCTGTCTCTCTCTCTCTCTCCCCCCCCTCTCTCTCTCTCTCTCTCTCTCCAGTTTCACCCTCTCCCCCACCTCCTCTCTCTCAATTAGGACGCCGCAGGCCGGGCCCGCTCGGCCGGAGACTCTGTATTTCCGCTATCTGGCCCGTCGCGCAGCTCGCGCGTGCCGCGAGAGAGCAAGCGGGTGAGAGAGAGGGAGAGAGATGGAGAGAGAGGGAGAGAGAGAGAAGAGGAGGGAGGAGAGAGGCCAGCTCGTCACCGGCATTTGTTTACACACGGCGTGGGAGGTCGTGACGGGGCGGGGTGTGACGGGAACAGGCTTCGGCCGGGGCCAGCCGACAAACAGTGTGGCTGCTCGCGCTCCCCCTATAATACTCTCTCTCTCTCTCTCTCTCTCTCTCTCTCCCTCCCTCCCTCCCTCTCGCTCTCTCGCACGCTCTCTCCCTCTCCTAGTTTTTCCTCGCTCCTCTTCCCCACTGACCCTCTCCGCGTGCGTATGTGTTTTTGGCGGTGTCCCGCTTGACCGCCTGCACCTGTGAAAACACTACATGTCCAATCGGCCGGGTCGGGACCCACGCCCCCGCCCCGCCCCGCCCCGCCCCGCCCCGCCGCGCCCCGCCGCGCCCCGCCCCGCCCCGCCCCGTCACGCCCCCGCCCCGCCCCGCCCCGCCCCGCCCCGCCCCGCCCCGCCCCGCCCCGCCCTGTCACGCCCCGCCCCGCCTCGGTTGCCTCGCACCCAAAGGCCCTCACCACGTGGCTATCGACACCAGTACCATCGAATACCAACCGTCATGCATAGCTCTTAGATTCATACGACTCGAATTTCCAGGCCAACCTCCATATTTGCAATGTGTTGAGCTCGGACGAATGAATTTCCCTTTGAGTGTAGTTTTTTTTGTGTGTCATGTAACGACTATGTTTCGTCACACCTCTTGTGACAAAAAATTCCTAGCAATATTTATCGTCACATGACAATTTGGTTTAATAGTGTGGGACTAGTGATGCATCAGCTGAAACCACATTTAGGTCTCAGCGAGGGGTCCATCACTCGGTTCAGGGAGCGTGCACACGATTACCGATTACGACTGATAACCATCAGTTCTCAGTCAAATTTTTGAAGAAACTTATAAATTTCTTGCATATTTTCATGAGGTGAAACGTAAAATAGAGTAAAAAATACAAAGAAAAGATGAGGTTTCGTGATTTCGTGATTACCGGACAAAGTGTTCACAAGATTACCAGAATGGTTGACCACTCGGGTCTCAGGAGGAGTGGCTCGCAAGCGCTACAGATCACAACCGCTACAGCTCGCTAACGCTACGGGTCGCAAGCGCTACGAGTCACAAGCGCTACAGCTCGGTAGCGCTACGGGTCACAAGCGCTACAGCGAGAATCCGCGCGTTAGGCGGAGCCGAGCCGAGCCGAGCTAAACTTTGAAAAATTACGCACGTGGCGTGAAAACATGGAAAATTTTTGCGACAGTAAACCTCCCGAGGGAGGTTGCGGTTCCCGCCAGGCACAGGGCTTTTACCCCCCGTGGCAGCCAACTACTTCGGTGTTCTTATGGGAACCGGTGCTTTTCTGACTGCGATCCTGTCGCGCAATTCGACAGATGTGATCCCCGTACTGTCAGATTTAGTCGTACGGTGGTTAACCGAACTGCCCTGTCCCCAGAGCATGGAATAGCTATTTTTGGAGCCAGATTCTAGGACTTATGACCCCACGACCGACCACCAGTCGTGGGCATGGGACGGAACTTCCTGGCAACCCGCTGTCGCTACCAGTGAAGAACCTACCTGGGTTTGAACCAGGCCCCATGTGCCGAGTCTCACAGACACCCCACGGCTTTCGCGGCACCACTAGACCACTAGACCGTCGGCTATTCCACGAGGGAGCTCGGTTGAAATGGGGGGCTTGAATTCCACTCTCCAAATTGTTGTCCTCAGGAAAATTAAATGTTTTGGTAAGATTCGAACCTCCGTCCTGCGACTCTCCGCGCGGAGACTATGCCGGCACGGCTACGACGCCACGGTACCAGATGCCGGACCACTAGGAGTCATGCTGCGCGAGAAGCCACAGTCACCGAAGAAACGAACCCGGTGTCATGAGTGCGCCTGCTCTCCGGTCAGTGCTGGGCCGGCCGCGTAGCGTCATTGGTATCGACGCTGCTTATAGCACTGGGCGGGAAGTGGTTCAAAAATCACGTATTTTTTTTTTCTTGTTATTTTTTTTTTTTTTGTTTCGACTAAGTGCTCTTTTCAGTGCCTTTTTTGCAGTTGCCCAAGTCACAAGGACGGTATAGCTGGAATACCGTACGACTAAATCTGGCAGTACGGGGATCACATCTGTCGAATTGCGCGACAGGATCGCAGTCAGAAAAGCACCGGTTCCCATAAGAACACCGAAGTAGTTGGCTGCCACGGGGGGTAAAAGCCCTGTGCCTGGCGGGAACCGCAACCTCCCTCGGGAGGTTTACTGTCGCAAAAATTTTCCATGTTTTCACGCCACGTGCGTAATTTTTCAAAGTTTAGCTCGGCTCGGCTCGGCTCCACCTAACGCGCGGATTCTCGCTGTAGCGCTTGTGACCCCGTAGCGCTACCGAGCTGTAGCGCTTGTGACTCGTAGCGCTTGCGACCCGTAGCGTTAGCGAGCTGTAGCGTTTGTGACCTGTAGCGGTTGTGATCTGTAGCGCTTGAGACCTACGTCCGTCTCAGGTCGCACGACTGCCGTGTGCCTGCCACAGCAATCACTGGGCTAGCTAGAAAACTTTGACTGGCTGCTCTCCCAGCTAAAAGTCAGCTGGCTCAACTCAGATTTTTTGTCGTGCGGCGATGGCGGCCACATAGCGCGTCGTATGTTTTAACCTTTTTTTTTCACGTGGCTTTCCATTTTGATGCGCTTGCGGAATTTGCCTCGCAAATGGTCAGCTGCAGGTAGATGGATTATTTGGCGCCGCGGCTGAGCGGCGGGGAGAGGGGGGAGAGGGGGTCGCGGCCGCAGAGGTCACGCTGGGCCGGGCCGGGCCGGCCGGGCTCGGCGGCGGGTCGGGTCGATGAGTGGACACAGAGACGGACGTGGGGATAGACTCGTTATCACCTGCCTCATTCAAGTCGGTCAGCTGATCGTGTTCATCTGTGCGTTTGAGCCGCGCCGCGCCGCCGCACTGCGCACTGCGCACTACATGACGCGTATACTACGTTATCTGCACCAATCCATTCGCCGTACTAAAATACGCCCCCCCCCCTTCCGCGCAGGTTGCACAGTGGCGCGCTGCGCCGGGCCGGGCCGGGGTGGAGCTATCTCTATAACCAGCCAGGAATAGTCCTGCATTCACCGGAGCGACACCAGGTGTCCGGTGGCCGCCAAATAAGGAAGCAGAGTGCAAGTTCTACTTACTGCAAAACTAAAGCCCAAAAATACTCAGTAATAAAAGCTTACGGTGATTTGCACTGTGAGCTACGGTGAACCATGCAGCACTGTAGCTTACAGTGAATTTTCACCGCAAGCTACGGTGAATGTCACTGTAAGCTGCGGTGAATCAAGAGGACGCATCACCGTATCTTGCTGTGACATTCGCCGTAACGTACGGTGAAAATTCACCGTAAGCCATAATGCTACAGGGTGCACTGTAGTTTACAGCGAAAATAACCGTAAGCTTTTTAGAGTACTTGGAATTCGATATTACCAGTACTCCCTGCAAGGGTTAAACAACAACCAAATTCTATGTAAGCCGGACTACTCACTGTTAAAGTTCTGCGAAGTATTTGCTTCGCAGGGCTACAAAGAATTCTCACTCTTCGTAAACTGCAAAGCATTTGCTTCGTAACTTACAAAGAAAACAGACACTTTGTAGGCTGCAAAGAATTTCTTTGCAGTCTGCGAAGCACGAGCTTTGTAGCCTACGAAGTATCCTTTTTTCTTTGTAAGTTATAACGTATACGAAGCAAATGCTTTGCAGTTTACGAAGAGTGAGAATACTTCGCAGAACTTTAACAGTGCTGATTACCCGAATTATTTCTTTGTCGCTGAGCGAAGCGAAGCTTACTCCTGCAGGGGATCGGAAGTGTACTTGGTCGTGAGTCTGTCTGTCTCTCTGTCTGTCCCTCTGTGTTAGCCGGTTCTCCTCTTAAAGTACAGAAGTAATCGTAATAAGCGGTAGTGTTCCGTAATCAACTAACTTCAGCGCAATAATATTTGTCCAGACTTTTCCTTTAAATAGAGTTTGAAATATTGAAACGTTTAATGTAAACTTTGTTGAGATGTGTACAATTCCTCATACACTAGCCTCTCTGTATATATTGCAATATGTATGTGAATGTCGTTCTGACCTGCTCATGACGCCGATGCCCAACAACCAATCAGAAGCTTTGGCCTTCCCTGCTACGCACAGCCCCATGGGTAGGGTAGGGCGTAGGGACGCCATGGGGGTGAGTCAGACACATGAGGGTGAACGCTTGGACTGTGAGGTTGACTGTGTAAATGTGAGAGTGAACTATCTGGATTAAACCTCGGTAACTCAACTGCCTGTGCTTTATCCTTTACCCATACCTGAAATCTCGACAAACTTCACTCCGGAGAGGTTGGCAACGAAAGGAATTGAGTGGAAGCGCCACCTAGCGGCAGTGTGCGAACTACGTCACGACGGCCCAGCCAAGCCCGGTGTCCATCTCGATTGTTTACAACATCAAAATTAGAAATTTAAGTGTCAGTTCGGCGAAATATGCTGTCTCAAATAGTTTTTAGAGTGGTGGTAGTCTCCACACGAAGTTTCAAGTGTTGTCATTTTGTAGAAGTGTGTGTACGAGTGATTTGTCGTGTGTTCACGTCTGAGGGGTGGGGTGGGGAGGGTAAGTGCCTCAAGTTCTTATCAAAAATACCTCTGATTGTACTGGATTTGTGAAATGAACGTCACGGATTGCTGAAATGACAGCCAGGATCGCTTCAACTTACTTCCGAACTTATTATTTGGGTGAGTGACCTAACCTAACAACATAAACAATATTGTTTACAATAGAGTACACACAGTTCTGTCTGGGAGACAGCAGACTTTGGTCTGAGTATTAAAATCACAAAATCACATAACACCTTGATCTGACAAGTGAGAGTTACTAGCTGTGACATTATTTACTTATATTTATTTAAATTTTGTTTTAAACCTTTGCTCGATACCCAAGTGTTGTGATTTCTTATTAAGCCGCCACAAATTACCAGCCAAACGGTTTCCCCAATACGGTATTGATGCTGTAGCAGAACTGTGCTCCTTTTAGACATAAGATAAAAGACATTTGTTATAAAAAAAGGAAATTAATTTATAAATATTAAATAGAAACATTTGGAGTCTCATTCTACTAAAGAAGACACATCAAAGTGTGGTGAAAGTATTAAAATCTTATAACCTTTAAACCCAACTAGAAAAAGTAAATAGTGTGGGTATTATTCAGATAAATTTAGTAGGATTTTGTTCCGAACCCTTGCTGTTCTTCCCAGTGATACGATTTCTGATCAAGTTATCTAATGTATCAAACCAAACATACTGCTTGATCCGCTTTTTTTATGAATTTGAATGTGAGGAAAGCTGCTCTATAAAAGTTATGATACGGAGTAAATTTGTCTCTAAAAAATGATAAGTTTAAAGAAATTTGACTCGCACAAACACAAGAGGCGATACTGTAAATTGGATTTAGGCGTGGAACGGTACTTGTAATTTAACAATTATGCTGAGAGTGTTTGCACTAAATCAGTGTTTCTAAAACACTGAAATATTATCAAAACAAAGTCATATAATCATTAAAATGCTACAGAGGTTTTGGAGTGTTTCAATTCTATTTCAAATAGCTATAAATCATTTCAAAATAGATTCGCCTGATCATTCAAAGGTTGTGAGTCATTTTGAATGTCTTAATTGCATTTAACGTTAGTGGCCTCTGTAACAACATTCATTACTATGTCTTTTTAAATGAGTGACCCAATGCTTGGCTTACAATTGATACTAGTAACTTGGTGTGAAGACAAACTTGTTTCAGAAGGATAGGAAGGGGGAGGGGGGTGGGGGGGGGATGCGGACAGCATATCATGCAGTTGCATTCTTATACTTATCATGTAAATGATACTTATTGGCACTTATCTTACCTCCGGGTGGGGAGGGGAAAAGGGAGGGGAGGTGGGGGGGGGGGGAGGAGGGAGGTGCTTTAGGTC
Source organism: Frankliniella intonsa (assembly GCA_033675135.1). Classification (NCBI taxonomy): domain Eukaryota; kingdom Metazoa; phylum Arthropoda; class Insecta; order Thysanoptera; family Thripidae; genus Frankliniella; species Frankliniella intonsa. The sequence goes on along the minus strand of CM066252.1, from coordinate 2,178,648 downwards.
GTCACACACATAATGTCGTTCTGGATTCGGGAAGGGTGTCACCGTCCCGCGTCTATGGCGCCCTCCCCCCGTCGGGCACAGGAGGGGCACGAGGTCACCGCACAGGACAACCGCACTTAGGAGGCCACGGCGACCTACACCTCTGGTGTCAATCACATTGGGTGTCCGGGACTTTCTACTTCAGGATATCTGAGAGGGAATGCTCCCTTCTCTCGGTTGAGTACGAACGGTAATTGTTGGCCTGTTGTCCCTCCACCACCTCTCCTGCCCTTCTTCCCCCCCCCCCCCCCCCCCTTGGAACCCTCTGTTACTTCAAGCTGACGGGCATCATGTAGGTTGCCTAGCTACACGGCGGAAGGGTTGAAACCGTCCTTTTGTTTTAACACTGACTTCGCTCAGCATCTACGTGCCTGCCGCACGTACTCCTAGTTTTACAACGCCAAAGTTTCGTATTAAGGTCGACTAGAAATAAACAGATTTTTTATTAAATAAAACAATTGTCATGCCACATTTATCTTACAGTGTTATAGAGTTTACGCGCAGTCATAGGGCAGCTCCCCGCCCCGCCCCGCCCCGCCTCGCCCAGCACGGGCCGAGAAGTCAATACAATAATCACACACATCTGATAGATTAGGACGCGGCGTCCTGTGCCGCCGCCATCTGCCGGCCGCGGGCGGGGCGGGGCGGGGCGGGGCGGGGCGGCATTATTTGCAGCCCTATCAGCCTGCCTATACAGGACCTGAAGGTCCCCCCCAGGCCCGGCCCGGCCCTCGCCACGCTGACCAGTCAGTCGTCTCTGTTGCAGACCGCACGTCCCACGGCGCTGATCCTACCCGCGCACAGCCGCCGCCGCCGACGCCGACACCTGGGCGCGCCGCCGTCGACGGCCACCTCCTCCGCCCCCGGCGGCGTCCCTCCCGCCCCCGCCCACCAGCGCCTCTGGCCACCATGTCGTCCTTCATCAACAGCATCCTCTCGCACGAGGGCGTGAACGCGACGGTGGCGCTGGCGCGCCGCAAGAGCAGCAGCGTCACCAACACCGTGAGCCACGTGTTCGGCAAGGACGGCGACGCTCAGCAGCAGCAGCACCTCAACGGCGGCGCCCTGGTCAAGAGCAGCCAGCCCAACGGCGGGCCCGGCGTGCCCGGCGGCCCCGGCGGGGGCTCGCCCCAGCACCTGGCCGCGTCCCCGCCCTCGCCCGCGCACCGCCGCCCGCTGCGCCTCAAGAACGTCGCCACGCACGCCGAGGCCTTCGACACGCTGCACTTCAAGACCATGCAGGTGAGTGAGAAGGCGAAACCAACGCATCGAAGGCATCTGTCCCGCCGCGGTCCAAGCGCTGCGACGCGGCGGGGGCGTGGCGTTGACGACGGGTTTATTTGATTTGACGTGAGCAGAGAGAAAGCGGTCTGCCTGTTTGAATAGAAAACTTGAGACCTTGCGGCACATCGCTCCCTTAGAGCGATGTTTGCCAAGATGACTCAGTATGAATCGTATCTATCACTGATCTATCACTTAAATTGAGTGATGTTAGCGGAAACGGCTCAAAAAGAGCCATAGGTATAGCCGAAAATGTCCTCACAATGACTCGATATGTGACTCTTTCTTGCTCCCCTGAGAGTATTAAAATTTGGGTCACAATCTCGCTCTGTAGAGTGGTCGTCCCCTCGCTCGCTGGCATGCTTTAATTTAGAGCATGCCTGGCAGGCACACTCTTTTTTACAGTGTGGCTTGTGGTTGACTTCAAATAGAGCATGCCATGCGCACACTTGGGTTTCTAGAGTACCCGACCGCCTCACACAGGATGTATAATTCGTAATTCGTGGTGATGTTCGCCTCCTCATCTGGCAACGCCGGTCCCGCGAAAGAAATGAGAGCGGCGAGACCGCTCGCCGTCGCGCCGCGGCAATCGAGAAATATCCGCGCACCAAACTCGCGGGCGCATGTCGATTCACATTCAATTCCGATGAAAAAGAACGGTGCGCTCGGCTCTGGCGGACAGATCGGGTATCCGGGCGGGGCGGGCCAGTCTGCTATCTGACTCGGAGATAAACCCGTGTATGAGTGTGTGTGGGTGCGCGCGCGCGCGCGCGTGTGTCACTTTTGTCAAAGTGCGAGTGGAGAAGGGAACAGCAAGACGAGTGAAAAAAAAAAAAAATTGCGTGGGTGGTGAGCAGCCGTAGGAGGGCCTTGTCGACGGCGACTGTGAATAGCGTCGTGTCATGTTGACCTCAAGGTGACGGACCGGGGAAGGGAGAAAGGGATTTGCACGAGGAACGGCTTGCGGAGGCGTGGAGTCATAAGTCGTTTGAGCCCGCCCCGCCCCGCCCCGCCCCGCCCCGCCCCGCCCCGCCCCGCCCCGCCCCGCCCCGCCCCGCCCCGCCCTCTGCACCTACGCGACTGTCTGCTTCGCCACTGTTTGGAGCGCTTTGCCTTATGAAAGGCAGACGGCGCACCGAGGTTTGGTGAGGTGGGTGGGGAGAGGGGAGGTGGGAGTCAGCAGGAGGCTTTCATATGCGCCCCCGTGATGTGTCTGGTCTGGCGGGGCGGGGCGGGGCGGGGCGGGGCGGGGCGGGGCGGGGCGGGGCGGGGCGACTTGCGCAGCCCGGATCCGCGCAGTGAAATCCTCCTCTGACTGTCTACGGCATGAAAAGATTCCTCCGTCCCGTCCTGTCTCTCTCGAGCGCAGAGTGAGCGTGTGTGTCCCTAGAAAAGTCCTAGGCGGAGTGCAGTGAAGCGGGCCACATTTGCGCCTGCCTACTAGGCAACATGCACGCCCGTGCTAAGGTGTTGCCCAGTCCTAGGCGGAGTGCAGTGAAGCGGGCCACATTTGCGCCTGCCTACTAGGCAACATGCACGCGCCCGTGCTAAGGTGTTGCCCAGTCCTAGGCGGAGTGCAGTGAAGCGGGCCACATTTGCGCCTGCCTACTAGGCAACATGCACGCCCGTGCTAAGGTGTTGCCCAGTCAGGCGCAGATGTAGCGCCCGCTTCATATCACTCTGGTTTGGGCTGCCTATTGCCTACTTTTCCAGCCACACAGATGATTAGCTCGCCGTGAGCTTTAAGTCCTCCCCTTACGGGCTGGAACGGGCCTTGCTCACGGTTGAAACACTCTGACACATAATTCTGACATGATAATGCCGCGGTCTGTCTTACACTGGAAAAACTAATGTGACTTGTATCACGTTATATGTAACGCACTTTCTTAGCGGGAAACTTTATCCGTCAAGAGAGTGCATTATGAAAAAAACCGTTTTCTTTCGATAGTGCATCAAGAAGTGTATTACATGTCACACTAGTTTTTCCAGTGTACGAGCGGCCTTCTCTTTGCCGTGCAGTCTCATCAGCCCCCCCCCCCTCCCCCCCTCCTCGCTCGAGTGTCTTCCTTGTCCCGCCCCTTACGCCCTTTTTACGGCGCCACAAAACGGTCCTCGCGACGGATGTAGATCGGCCCATTCTGGGCGCCCCGCCACGCCCCGCCACGCCCCGCCCGATCAGATCCGAACCGGGAGGGTGTTCCGCTACGCCCCGCCCCGCCTCCAGAGCGATATTCGACGTGTTCCTCCACGCGCTGAAAACTTGGGCTGACCCACCCCATCCCAGCCACCCTCTTACTCTCGCTCGTTCTGCAGAGAGCATGCTCGTCTCTCTCTCTCTCTCTCTCTCTCTCTCTCTCTCTCTCTCTCTCTCTCTCTCTCTCTCTCTCTGACTCGCTCGCTCGCTTCTACCCAGCCCCTGTCCCTGTCAAGCTCTCCAAGCGCGCAGCGTTGAGGATGCAGTGCCAATCGCGTTTCTCTAGGTGGATATTATGTACACACTAACTGTATTTCTATCTTTTATTCGTACAAATTTATATTTTGACCATTTTAGTTCAACATTTTCTTGAAACAAATTTAGCCAAAATTTTGGAATATGGCAAAACTGTTAAACATTTAGAATGACAGTTTAAAGTGCCATCTAGTTCATAAACCTCTGATTTTAAGAGTTAGGTGAGAAATATTTTTTTTTTACACTTATCGAATTTTCTTTCACTGTACGTCAAATTGGTTTTTTTTTCCTACAGTAAAATAATTTTTTTCACGCGTACAAAGGACATTCCGTTGGGGATCCAATCACTATAATTACTTCCCGCCGATTTCACGCCATTGTTGTTTCGTATGCAAAAGGAACGGGTGTCGCGCTACACGCAGCTGGGGCGGGGCGGGGTGGGGTGGGGGGCGCCGAGTCGGTCGTATCGAGTGTAAAACTGAAAATAGTCGTCTACCCACGCCACGCCACGCCAGGGGGCGGGCAGGGCAGTCGTACCGTACGGCTCAGGTGCCACCCTGCTATGCCGCCCTCCCCGGACTTCCGCCAACCCTTTGGGCCCCTTTCACTTTGCTACCCCCACCCCGTCTCGCCCCACCCTGCCCCGCCCCACCCCGCCCCGCCCCACCCCGCCCGCCCCGCCGCGCCCCACAGATGTTTAATGGAGTCCTTTGCGTGCAGCTAAGCGGTCGTGCTTCCCCTGGCGCCGCGCGCGCCCCCCGCCCAGAACAACACCAAAAGCATTCGTCGCTCCCTGACGCCCCCCACCCCCCTCCCTGCTGACGGGGTGCTTGAGGTGCGAAAAGAACAGGCAGGATTCCTTACGCTTTTATCCCGTCGGGAGGAGGGGGGCTGGGGGGGGGGGGTCACGCGACGAGGATCGGCGGGGACTGACGGGGAGCGAAGGACATGGCGTCAAACCCTGGGCCGGGGGGGATCGGGATTCAATAAGATCCCGTAGAGTGGCTGCGCTATGAGCGTTTACGACGCACTAGACCTCTGCCCCGCCCCGCCCCACCCCACCCCGCCCCACCACACCCCGCCCCGCCGCTGTCACGCGTCCTCTCGACCTGTTGAGTTGACTGACTTCCCTCTGGCGCCGGGGCGCGGCCAGATTTCCTCCAAGCCAAGTTCAAATTGCATTAGATGAGCCGTATTTAGGAGCGAGTGCGAGGGGGAGGGTGCACTTTAGGTGTACACTTAGGCGCTAATAAAACACGTGGAAACGCGCGAAATACCTCAGAACGACTGGGCCTAACTTATGCCGAATCGCTTGCACTGCAAACCCCATACGGAGGCGTGCGCGTTTCCATTCGCAAACTTTCTACTTTCAAACATTTTGGAAAGTTGTCTCCGTCCACTATAAAGAATATCTATGCAAAATTTACAACTTTTTTTTTTATATCTTGCGTGATTTACAACTGAAGTTATAAAGTTACCATCGATATCGTAAATTAACGAAAGCCTATATTCGTGCGTGTTTAAAAATAATAAAAAGACACCATGCATTACCAAGGGTCCTTACAGTTTTAAATTTTACAATTTCATATCGTTACTGAACGACAAATTTCATCCAAAATTTTCCCGCCACCTAGGTAACATTTCTTACAGTGCCCGCAGTGAAATCCTCAGCAGAACGAAAACAGACGAAATTTATAGTAGTTAATAGGAGCGCCTCGGGGGCGCCTTAAAGCAGTCGGGCTGCGCGGCAGCTCATCGCCCGCCCCCGCCCCGCCACCAACTTGGCCGCTAAGCTGGCGTTCCGTGGTGGGGCGGGGCGGGGCGGGGCGGGGCGGGGCGGGGCGCCTGTCGCGGCGATAGCGCCACACCGCACCCCCACACACCTGGCTGGGCCGTGCGGTACGGTATGAGCTTATCCGCTCGGTGCAGCGCCCCGCCACTGAAACAAGTTATTATTACGCTGCGCCACGCGCCACTGTATTTCGTGCTGTGCTCACTCGACTACCCAGCCCGAAACACCAACGGAAGTATTTCCTTTCACTGCAAGAACACTGTAAAAATTACCGTACCAATTGACGGAATGACTACGGTCGGGACCGGAATTTTACCGTACAGTAAACCGTAAAGGTTTGAACTGTACTTCGCTGTATTTTCAATTTACGGGATTAGTCTTAATTTCAGCTTTCCATCAAATTCCTAAGGTACAGTACATCCTGTATGGACTGGACCGGATTGGAGTGGATTGGACCGTAATCTAAAACTACGGGCTATACAATATGACAAATTAACAGGACATTATATATAATGTCGGTATACCGCAGCATTTTCCCGCAGGTTTTTCTAACAGTCAATGGCTGAGAAAGAACATGCAATTCATTGGAATTTTTGTTTGCTGAGAGCGAATTGTTTTCTATTCCAGTCGTTCTCACTGTCGTCGGTACAGTACCTGTTTACCGTCTTCCTTAGAGTTAAATAAAAAACTGCGACTTTTCCTAGAAAAGCATAAGAAAATGTAATGCCAAGCGACGATAAAAGCACGGTAGCGCGTGTTCTAACAATTTCACCTTACACTGGAAACCCAAGTGTGTGAATGTCGCTCACTTGTTGGTGTACGAGGATTCATTCGTACACCTTAGCCACTCAAAAGTGTGTATTTACCGAAGAAATTCACACGTTTGAGGGGCCAAATGTACGAATGAATCATCGCACACCTACAAGTGAGTGGCATTCACACACTTGAATTTTCCAGTGTAGTTTCACCACACCGATTTACGATGGTGATGACTTGCCAGAAGTCACAGCCACACAGCAGACTTGTCGGGTAGTTTCACTGCAACAGGTTTTTGCAGTGTGGCCACCTTTATCTCGTGGATATGCCGACTAAGCTTCCCATACAACCCTCTTGGAATGACATCCGGCCGGGCCCGGTCCGGGCAGAGGCCAGGGCCAGCGGGGCGGGGGCTCTGGAGGGCTGCGGGGGCCGCCTGGAGAAGGGGAGGCTGGAGCTGGAGGGCGGCGCGCCGGTGGACAGAGGTCCAAATCAACATGGAGGCCGGCCCGGCCTGTCCCAGCCAAGGCGACCGGAGCAGATTGCCATCAGATTAGGCGTTAATCTAATCTCTAAATAGTCGGAGGTCCTTCCGTTCTGATCCTGTTTGCCTCCAGGACCTGCGCTCCCCCCACTGCTGAGGTATCCGCGCCTCTACTCCAGAGAGCCTGCCCCCTCCCCCCCGCAAAGGATACACTACGCGTCCAATCAGTGTTGCCACATAAATTGGCACACATTCCCAATACACCAGTGTAAGGCACCTACCTACACGGAAAAAATATAAGTTATTAGAACCTAATGTAAGCTACATTAGCGTGTCGGCTGTTTGTGGTAGTCACACATAAGCTCTGAGAGCTAATGCGTCGCTGCAGGAGGTAATGTGACATCATCTCTAGCAACAAACGCCTTTGACAAATCCAGCTGGACATTGGTTGTCATAGCTAATATTTGACTACGAAAGCTAACTTTTTGCTACGGTAGCTTATGAGTTGCTTGTCACGATAGCCTATACGTAAGCTAGGAAACATTGATATTTTTTTTTCTGTGTACTAGGCAAAAACAAAAAGTAGTCTGACGTGTGGAGAGTTTGCCTCACGCAGCTGTATTCGTAAGAATGTTTGCCTACTTGTCTATTGTCTGGCAACACTGCGTGCTATTAAACTACTGGGTGACCCATGTACGCCGTATTTTCTGTAATTAGGCAACCACTCTACTTGAGCTGAGCGCACACGAGGGTACAAGTGGGGAGCGGGCCCAAGTCACACCTTTTGCCCTACTTATGGCGTAACCGGGCCACCCTGTATTACTACTAGTAATGCGAAATCCCCGCACTGGAAACCTACTTCCTTATCTGTCAAGCGCCAGAGTCTCCATAAACTATACGTATCGCAATTTTTTTTAGCAGTGTCACCTCTCCAGTTATTGCATTTTCGCGCGCCTTGCCTTGTGCCGCCTGCCGCCGTCTTTTCTGCTAATTAATGATGATGGTAATGAGTCGGGGGCGCGTCATTAAGCGAGTGACAGGGCGGGGAAGGTCAATAAACGAGGGGCAGAACGCTCCGCGCACTGCTAAACTGAATCGTCTTGTGACGAAAAATATTGCTGCGAATTGTTCGTCACAAGGGCGGCTGAGGTGAAACAGCCTCACCGTAACTGTATTTGTATGTTTTTGTGCAAACGTTCGTGCCAAGTTCAACCTTAATATAGTTTCACAAAAATTTATTTGAAAAACTGGATGACTTTGTACAAATGCATGCACAAAATCATTCAAATCACGGCACAAATTTGTGTGACAAATTTGATTGTTAAAATTTGAACAAAGAAAAGATACAAATCCAGTTAGTGTGACACCGCACGCATAATTCGTCTCACTGTGATGAACCATTTATCATTCAGCATAAATGAACAAATTATATCACTAAATATTTCACTCATCGTGACGAACTTTTCAAGAGTAAAATTCAGCACTGACTTTGTCGGAATGTGACGACTTAAATTCTTACAGTGCTGAAGTTTGTATGTCATGAGCTAAGGTGGACACCTTCACCTTGAGTGGGTCCGGGGCTCGAATATCGGCGGCGGCCTGCTCTCGCGCGGGCTCTGTCTCTTTCCTTTCCCACCCACGCTCATGTTTCCAGGCTAGACAGGGTTTGGCCACCAGCCAGTGGGCTGATAGGCTAGACGCCCCCACCCCCCTTCCCCCTGCAACGCCTATCTTTCTTGCCTTTTTTCCCTCGTGGTGCCTAGAAAACTTCCTGGGCGCGCGACGTCCGTATCGCTCCCAGAAGTATTAAAACAAGCTTGGAGCCCTCCGCATTGCCCCCCAACCCCACGCGTCGCGCCTTCACACCTCTATGTTTTGGTTTTCATTTCGGTTTGTTAACCACTGGACAGAGAATCGCAGTAAATACATTCAGAACTTTTTTATAACCTTTGTTTACAAATGACATTGTAAATTTACGAAAACCTGATCGTTCCAGAATCACAAGTCGATATCAAGTGTCATCACAATTTTGTAATTTCATAATTTGATATCGTAACTTTACGACATTTCTCGTGGAAAATTTTCCCGTAGAAACATTTCTCAGAGTGACGGTGTAGCTCTCCTGATGTCATTTACTTGGCAGGCAAATTGTCTCTGAATTAGTAAGGACCCCGGTGGGCGCCGCGCCGGCCCGGCGTCCTCCAGGAGGCGGTGACCGGGGAGCAGGCGGCGCTACAGCCGCCCCGCCCCGCGTGTATTTAAGCGTCATGGCAATAAAATGATTTCGGCATTATTTTTCTTTAAATCTTGCCACTTTTTGGCATTTTATCATTTTTTTCGTATAGTCGTTGTAGCAACAATTGAAGCAGTTTCAGAAAATAGCGACGTCAAATAGAGTTTTACTTGCGCACACAGCACAGTTCATAAATCCTTTGTCCGAATTTTCAGAGAGTGCCGTGCACGGTGCACGAGCTTGAATAAGGTACAAGTTGGATAAAAGTTGAAAAAATTCTCAATGCTCGCCCTGTACCCCTTTAAGCGTTTTTTTTTGGGGGGGGGGTCTACGAATGAATACCAAGTTTTGATGGCGAGCATGCAGACTCACACCCGGGCGCCATTATGGGGTCGCTTAGCATTTTGAGTGGACCCGTGCGCGATTGAATTCATTGAGTGTGTATACGGGAGCGCGGTGGGGAAGTACACTGCAAGAAGGGAAGCAAAATAAAACACAAGATCATCGGGAATTATTATGAAGTACAAGTCATGCTCACACCACGATGCGGGGCCTCTCCGCCTACTCCAACTCCGGAAAAAAAGTATGTAAAACACTGCGGACGTGAGGGTTGCGGCATTCCAGGGTGGAAGGGCTCAAGGCTGCACCCCCGCCCCGCCCCGCCCCGCCCCACCCCGCCCCGCCCCGCCCCGCCCCGCGCGCCCACGGCTCGGCCCCCTTCAGCTCTCAGTCCCCCTGACAGGTGAGATCCCGGCACTCTCTTTGGCATATCACTCTCTCCCCTGCTCTCTCTCTCTCTCTCTCTCTCTCTCTCTCTCTCTCTCTCTCTCTCTCTCTCTCTCTCTCTCCGGGTTGAGATAGGTAACCGCGAGATCCGTCACCAGCTCGAGAGTGTGTGCGAGAGAGACAGAACGATGGAGAAGTAGAGAAGGTCTCTTACTCCAGAATCGCGTCAAGGTAGTGGGATCCAGGGGAAAGGGGGTGTCCACGAGCGAGTCTTGATAGCACCTCAGCTCACCTCTCGGACGGGCGGGGCGGGGCGGGGTGGGGTGGGGTGGGGCGCTCCTTCGCGAGACGGCGACATCTGTTTTATTCCCCACTCTCTTCAATCTATCACACGGCCGTCCTGGCCGTCTTCGGGTCTAGGTCTCCCCGATTAATCTTCTCCCTTCTTATTTCTTGCACGTGATCCCGTGTGCGTGTATGTGTGTGTGTGTGTGTGTGTGTGTGTGTGTGTGTGTGTGTGTGTGATGACACACTTCGGACGCAGGCCCTCCCCTCCTGGTGCAGACGCTCTCCTGCGCCTTCTTGTGGCGTTCCTTGCATATTCATACGCCTCATAACGTCTTAACTACGCCGCTAACCCTTAGAGAGGGCGGATCCTTAACATCCCCCCCCCCTCCTCTTATTCTCAGGACCTGCTCTCTCGCGGAGGATGCGGTCGGTACCTCTGCGTCTCGCTTCCAATTACTCCCCGTGTCTGAAACCTGTCTTGTTTTTTCCTTCTTTTCTGAATCCACGCGCTCATCGCTATCTCTGGCGCGGAGACACTCTCTCTCTCTCTCTCTCTCTCTCTCTCTCTCTCTCTCTCTCTCTCTCTCTCTCTCTCTCTCTCTCTCTCTCTCTCTCTCTCTTTCTCCTGCTATATCGCCCTCGTTCGCTCTCAAGATTAACTCCTGAGGACCGCCCTGTACCGCACTGACTGTACTACGACTGTACCTGGGACGCTAATCCTTACCCGAGTGCAGGGCGTGACGAGGCGGGGCGGCCCGAAGCGCGTCGGGGCGGGGCGGGGCGGGGCGGGGCGGGGCGGGGCCGCTTACCGCGATTTGTTGCCTAGACTGAGAAAGGCGTCACCTGCCAGCAATCGGAACAGCACTATCCGTCTGCCCGCCCTCCAGCCAGTCTGCCCTTATTACCGGAGCAGCACTTCCGCTCGCTCTCCCCCCGCTACCTCCCCTCTCTCCCTCCCCTCTCCCTCCCCTCGCCCCCTCTTCCCCCTCTCTCTACCTCTATCCTTCTCTCCCTCTCCCCCCCTCCCCCTCCCTCTCCCTCTCTCTCTCTCCCTCTCTCCCTCTCTCCCTCATCTGTGTGCCCCTTCCGTCTCTCTCCTCCCCACTCTCGGCGTTTGTTCCTGCTGCTCTTTGCTACCCCACCGGCAGTGGCTGTCATTGTCCCTGGAGCAGCTGATGTTGTATTTGGCTGAGTGAATTAAGCCGCCTGTGTCGTTGTCCTACACCCCCCCCCCGGCTGGGGGAGCACGGTAAAACTCTTCCGGTGATTACAGCGCGGCGCACCACGAGCCCCGGCGTGCTGCAGGCGCGAACCGCGCGGGAAAGAAAGATGAGCTCTTTGCAAATATATACAACAACAACAACACAAAAAAAGAAACGAGTACAACAACAGAAAAGAGGCCTTCTCCACGTTACGCCATTTTAGAAAAGTTTGCCGCCTCTCATCGCTTTTACTCCATTGTGCGGTGTTGTGGATGAAAGTAGACGCACCGCGCCAGCCGGGCGGGGCGGGGCGGGGCGGGGCGGGGCGGGGCGGGGCGGGGCGGGGCGGGGCGGGGCGGGGCGAGCTGAGCAGCGCTCCACATTAATTGCTTATCGCATGTCTTGATGGTATGCAAATGCCTGCCTGCCCAGGCCCTTCACCCCCCCCCCTCTCTCTCTCTCTCTCTCTCTCTCTCTCTCTCTCTCTCTCTCTCTCTCTCTCTCTCTCGCTCTCTCGCTGTCCTGGCCCTCCTCTGGTCGGGCCATCATGTCCGTTGGCCCCTCTCTCCCCACCTCTCGCGTCTGTCTTTGCATTCCAATCGCTTTTCCTCACAGATTGCGCGGTGGTTCGGTTCGTGACGGGCACTGCTAAACAGCAGGGCGTGCCTCTTTCTGCCCGGCCCAGTATGGCGGGGCGGGGAGCGGCGGGGGAGGTGGGGGTGGGGCGGGGCGGGGCGGGGCGGGGCGGGGATAGTTAGTTGAGCAACTGTTTGCCTGCCGCACCCCGGGGAGGGCAGCTGCCAGCTCCTCCATACCATTCCCGCCCAGAAAATTTGCCTAGGAAAAAAAAGTATATTGAACTCGATATAAATTGATTTTTCTATCATCCCTTTGCTGTTTTTTTTTTTTGGGGGGCGGGGAGGGGGAGGTAGTAATGAGGATGGGTTGGACATGGGTAAAGAAAGGCGGGGAGCTGGCCCGTCGGAGGAGCAGAGCAGCGGCAGGGGCTCGGGGGAGGAAAGTGTGTGTGTACAGCGGAGGCGGTGGGGACACACGGCAGACTGGGCGCGCGGCGATAGCATTCGAGTGGCGGTGTGGGAGCGAGAAAAACTGCGGGAGGAGGTGGTGGAGGGGCGAGCTGGGCGGCGCGTCCCTTTGGTATGGGGTGGAGGTGGGGGGAGGGGGGGGGCTGCAACCGCTCACTGTGTTGCGGAGAAGGTATTGTGAGCGGCGCGGCGCGGCGGCGAATCCGCTTAGGCCATTATCAGATTGCCACAACGGCGGCGCCCCGCTCCTGCACACGCGTTGACGGATCGTGGCGTGGCGCGGCGTGGCGCGGCGGGCCGTGGGTTCACCAGATCGAGAGGCAATAACTGGAAGTGAGTCCCGCCCACATGCAGTGCGTCGCCCTGGCGTGGTGTGCTGGCGCGGTGGTGCGCGCTTCGCTCCGGCTCCCTTCCGCGCCGTCTGGCGTGTTCCTGCTGTGGAGCGTGGCGGGGCAGCGCCCCTGAGAGGTAGGCACGCCCGCCGCGCTCCCCTGGCCAGCGGGTCTGCCTACCCTGCGTCTCGCGGGCGCTCCCTTTGCTTCGCCCGTCCGGCTTTTTGTAGTAACTCGGTTGTTGACAAACCACAATGCTGTTCAAGAAGAACACAGGTTTTGAAGTCGAAGCTTTTCAAGTAATAACGAGAGTACCTGGAAAGCAATTCTGTTGGTACTGTACTTTTGTTGTTATAAGACAATTTATGTTGTTTTTGGACAGCCTACGTTGAGACCATAGAACAGTCGTTCACCAGGAAAACAAATGTTTAGTTCTGCACATCAATTGGTATTTTGTTTCAAATGTGCAAAAAGTAACTACTTGGTGGTGTCGAGGTGATCTAAACGTCAACTGGTGTGCAGCTGCTCCACACTACTTGTCGAAACGTTAGTAACTGCACACCACATGGTGTGCAGTTTCTCAAATTATCCCATTGTAACAATATGCCTAGGGTATGGGCCCTTGTGTGCACGTTACAAAACGTTTAGTGACTGGACATTACGTGATGCTTAGTTCGTCTCAACACTATTCATTTGCAAAGTCATCAATTCGACACGTAAGTGTACAAAAATTGCACATTTGTTTTACCAGTGTTGTTGTATTACAAGTCGATGTTGTTCTGTAACAATACAAATCAGCGCAAAACTTAACAAAGTTGCTTTTAATTTACAGAATTAATTTTTACATTGTATTCGCTAGTTTCAATGCACTGCATGGTCATCGAGTTTGTTTTCGGCAACAGTTAGTTGCATAGTTTCGCGTTTTTTTTATTCTTTCGTGTTTGCCTGTTCATGACGTCGAGGCCCCGTGCGGGTCTGCTCCCGGTCGTGACAACTCAAGTGTATTTCCCGGGCTGTCCCCGGTACGCCCCTATACCCCCGTCCCCCGCACCCCCACCACCTCGGCATCCTCCCCTAAAGCACGGTCCTATCACGTGCGCCCGATTTGGCCGTAAGAATGGTGGTGCGGACGTGGAACCGCCGCTGGACGGACCCCGTGCGGGGCGGGGCGGGGCGGGGCGGGGCGGGGCGGGGCGGGGCGGGGCGAGCCCCAGCCGCACCGGGGAGGAAGGAAATTGTTGTGTGCGGGGAGTTATTCCCAAACAGGCCCTTGCGGCCGCGGGCCGGCCCCGCCCCGCCCCGCCCCGCCCCGCCCCGCCCCGCCCCGCCCGGGGCGCGTCTAACTTGCCCGCCGCTGCTTGCCGGCCCTATACCTCTCCTCTACCCAGGTGGAGTGGGCGGGCCGGCGGGTGGGCTACTCATCAGCCACACCGCCCGGAAACACCAGTGCGAGATAACCCTATTCTCATTATTTTCGATTCCAGTTTCGTTGCGAGTTTTAGGAAGCATTCATTTTAATAAAAGTTTTCGGTGAACTTCCCATGTCAACTACGGTGAACCGTGCAGCACTGTTGCTTACGGTGAAAATTCACCGAAAGCGACAGTGCTGCATGGTCCACAAGTTCACCGTAGCTTACAATTAAAATCACCGTGGGCTTTCTAGAGTGTTGTCTTTTTGAAACGCTTGAATATGCTGCCTCTTGAGCTCCCTCCTCGTTCTCTGATTTTATTGAATGCTCTTCAAAACGTCGCGGGGCGACGTAACACTAGTCTGATCACTATGAGTTATAAGGTAACGAAATTAAAGTGCAATCTTTGCTCTCTAATGCGCCAGTGCTTGTCAGGATACCTTGCGCGGTTTATGAGATATTGACGAAAAAGTGCAAAAAAAAGGCGAAAACAATTTTCGTTGCGTTACGACGCTCTGGTCAGCGGGCACTGGGTAGGTACGCCGGGAGTGGGTGCCTCTGTGGGCGTCTCTGTGGGCGTCTCTGTGGGCGTCTCTGTTGGCCACTGTGGGCTGTCCGCGCCCTGCCCCGGCCCCTACCCGGCCATTAGCGACCCGGGCCGGCCGGCAAGTCCCGTCGGGGGCGAAAAACAAAAGTGAGGTGAAGAAGCCCCACAAGATGATGGGGAGGCGCCCACCTCGCCCTCGCCTGCGTACAGTCTCTATGGGGCATGCCTGGCTACGGCCGCTCTGGCTGCCAGCATTTCCTTCTCCGCCCCTCCCCGCCCACCCCGCCTACGCAAAAAAGTGCTTTTGCTGGTTCATCAAAATGTTCGCTATTATATGTAACAGCAAAGAAAATAATTTGCTGGAACTTCAGAAATATTTTCAGGAATGACAAGCCGCTTGGCCGCTTTTGCGAAACGTTTTATTATTGACTACGCTTTAGTGTAGTTTCTTAACCTTTCACTGTTAAAGCAATGGCGTGGCCTCCGCCAAAAAAAACGCAAAGTTTTGGCCATTTTTAACGCAAAAATTTGGCGCTCTTCCTTCCTTAGACGCGAAAAATTGGCCTTCTTTTCGGAGAATGCCAAAAATTGGCATTAAAAATGGCCAATAAATGGCGTTCTTTAGAGAGCGCCAAAATTTTGGCATGAAAACCGGCCACTGCGTTTACAGTGGTTTTATTAATCTTTTTTTGCTGATAGCATATTACAAAACATTTTTTCCGCATGCTGGCTGCTGGCCCACCAGCTCACCGCTAGCAATAGAACACCTCGATAGTTCGTTCTCCGTTTTAACAAGAAAGTAATATAGCATCAGTAAAGTATTGTAGTACCCGGTGATTTCCAGCGTGCTGGCTGGGTTCCGTGTCAGCGCGTTGATCGGAACAAGTGCGTCTTGTCACCCCGCGCGCAGCAGCAGCAGCCCTGCCAGGGTCCTGGCCCGGCCCGTCCCGGCCTCCAAGCCTCACTAACTTTCAATTTTCCCGACCATGAGCCGTGCGGCACCGACGCGCTACCGGGCACGGGAAGAGAGGCCTTCCCCGCCACGCCCCGCCACGCCCCGCCACTTCGCGGTGTCGGTACCGCAGCGATAAGTTATTTTCCGGAAGGAGAGAGCTCGTGGAGATCGGTTCGTGTCACTGGAGTGCCGCCTTGCTTCCGCCTGCAAAGTAAATATATGCGATAATATATTTTTTTTGACACGCTTTGAACGTACCAAGGCCATTGGCAGCGAATAGAAGCTTTACAGATCATTTTTTCTTAATCAGAGTAATTTTTCTATTGCTCGATGAGCAAGATTTGATTTGTTCTATGGGCTGCCTTCGCTGCAATTGCATTCTTCCAACCCCATAATCTCAATAAATGATAAGACAATCCTTTCGGCTGAAGCGCCGGAGGGCAGCGCCAGGCTGGAGCGGCTCGACTGTTCAAATCTCCCATACATCATTTTGTGAAATTGCATCTGAAAATTGTTAAATTACAAGCTATACTTCGTATCGACTTTATTGACGAGCAGGAAATGGTCTGTCGTAAAATCACAACATATATTGTAAATAGTAAATTACAAAATAAATTGTAAATTTACGGAGGTATTTTTCCCAGTGTAACGGTGTGAAGAACGAGAGAAAAGGGTAAAGAGGCTGAAGAACAGAAGGGAAAATAAAGAATGCAATAACTTGAACTTGGCACCGACCTTGTGCTTTCTTGAGGGCAGCGCAGCGCCTCGCGTCAGTTGGGCTCGGTAATTATCTAAAAGACACGTTAAGGAAAAGGTGGAAACACAACTTGTCCAGGACCGTGTGCGTGTGTGTGTGTGTGTGGGGGGGGGTGTCTGTGGGCGTGGCCAGATTTAAAAACTTTTCCCTCGCGTGTAGTCGTTGGGCAGCCTGCGGGCGGACGAACGGGCCTAGAGCTTGTTTGATGACAATCCCTCGCAAGCCAAACCCCCTGTGCCGACCGAACACGCGGAGAGAGAGAGAGAGAGAGAGAGAGAGAGAGAGAGAGAGAGGGTGGGGAGGGGAGGGGGAGGTCAGCTCGAATCCCATCCAAACTTTGTGGGCGTACGACGTGTCTATCGTCTGGAGGTTGGGATCCCTCGGACCTGGCGAGGCCGGCCGTGGCGGGGCAGGCGGGGCGGGGCGGGGCGGGGCGGGGCGGGGCGGGGCGGGGCGCGGCCGGGGCTTGCCGACGTAACGGCCCAAACGAACCTGGTCCACCTATACGCAATCACGTGACACTGCTGGGCTGGTGCTGGTGGTTCTGTCGATCGGGCGGGAAACTTGGTCGTGAGGCGCCGCGTTGGCCGGCTGGGCCGGGCAGCAGCTGCTCCGTAGCGGGGTTAATTTTTCACGGACGCTCCGGAAGAAGACTAACTTAAAGGAAATTGGACCAGATTATTTGCACACGCTTACGCGAGCTACACGCAAAAAAAAAAAGTTAGGTATGAAGCTAATCCAATTGTTAAATGGGGGATAAATAATTAATTAGCTGTGTTGCTAAAATTTAGCCGTGCAGCAATAAAATTACTTGGTTCGACTACTTGTTAAGCTACACAGCTAGAATTTTAGCGACTTAGCTAAATAATTTGTTATCCCCTATTTAGCAATTGGATTTGCTAAATAGCTAACTTTTTTTTTGCGTGGATACGGACATCCGAAAATCCCTTGCGATTAGTCGCTTTACTCTCTGCGGCGGAACAGGAAGCAGACAGAAGTATCCCCGCTCTTTAGTGGCAGCCCTGCCGGGGCGGGCGGGGCGGGCCGGGCCGGGGCGGGGCGGGGCGGGGCGGGGCGGGGTGGGCCGGCCCCCTACTCGCCCTCGGAGCTCCCTGCTAATGCAGCGGGGCGAGGCGGGGCAGGGCGGGGAGGCGACTGGAGCCGCCAGGAAGCCTGGCCCCGCTGTGCATAATTGAGGATCCTAGAGCAGCAGGGCGAGGTGGTGGCGGGGCGTGGCGGGGCGCGTAGTGCTGGTCGTAGTTGCCTTCCGGGGAGCCTGGGCAGGGCGGGGCGGGGCGGGGCGGGGCGCGGACGAGTTGCTGAAAGGAGCGCATCTGGCATATCATCGCCAACAACATCCGTTCCGTGTTGATGGGTGTGTAATGGCACCTTTACCTGCAACAGCCGCTTGAGCAGCCGACAGCGGAGCCCCGCCCCGCCGCGCCCCACCTCGCCTCGCCCCGCCCCACCCCGCACCGCTCCGCCCCGCCCCGCCCCGCCCCACCTCGCCCCGGAAGCGTTAAGATTCCAAAGTGGATTGGGGGAAGGGGAATCTTGAAAGTGAAGCGGGAGCATCGGAAGCAGCGGGCACGACCTCCTCAACGCTGAGAGAGTGCTCCGTGCCGAGAGTCATGCCATTTCATGTCAGTTTTACTTGTACCACTTCAATTTGTCATCCACTATCACCCGTAATTTTAGATTATTGTGCCCCGATCGATACAGGATGTGTTGTGAGTTTAGAAGTACGGTATAAATTTTAAATTAGCACCAATCCCGGCGCATAGGGAATTATTACGTACGACACAATAATTCTGTTCGGTTTCGCGAAATAAATTACGACCATGGATAGAGCATTCGTTACAGTAAAGGTGTACTGCACTAAATACACCAGATTACTGCTGGGTTGATAATAGATTTCTACCTACAAGGGACCGATTAGTTATTTGCTCACCTACAAGTGAGTGAATGGTTATTCGCTTATCTACAAGTAAGAGAATGGTTGTTCGCTCACCTACAAGTGAGTGAATTTATTTGCTCACCTACAAGTGAGTGAATTTACTTGCTTACCTGCAAGTGAGCGACATTTCGTACACTTGGATTTCTGCGCGCTTATGGTACTTTTACGTGCTCCGTTTTAGAAGAATGAACCACTAATGTGTGGGGTGGGCGCAACATTTATTACACCAGGTGTCTGTAGGGGGGGGGGGGGGGGGCAGGCTGTAGGGGCGGGCAGGACGGAGCCGTAAGTAAGCCGATTGCTCAGCTCAGTGACGGGACGGGACGGGGCGTCGCCTCAGGGTGGGGGCCCGCCCCGCCCCGCCCTACCCCGCCCCGCCCCGCCCCACCCCGCCCCGGCCCGGCCCGGCCCCCACGCCCACAGAGCACAAACCACTACAACCGGGACCCTGGCCGCACTTCTCCCCGTCCCACCACGCCACGCCCCGCGGGCCCGACACGTTGGCATGCAGTGGCGGCCGCCGCACCCCCGCACCGCACTCGAGAACAGGGCGTTCTTGCCGAGAGAACTCTCTGTCTGTCTGTCTGTCTGTCTGTCTGTCTGTCTCTCTCTCTCTCTCTCTCTCTCTCTCTCTCTCTCTCTCTCTCTCTCTCTCTCTCTCTCTCTCTCTCTCTCTCTCTCTCTCTCTCTCTCTTCTCCCTCCCCGCTCTCTCCCTTTTGCCCCCGGATCAGGTCGCGCTGCTGCCGGTCACCAGCCCCCCATGAGCCGATAAGCTCATCAATCAGCAGCGACTAGCGTTTGATCGGCGCCATCAGCATCAGTTTGTATGAGAAATGACGTGGCACGCGCGCGCCGCCCGCGCCCGCTCGGCGTTTCCTCCTTTTCACAGTAATGATTTCGCTGAGGAGAGCGGGCGCGGGCGAGAGGGGTAGTTTTATTATTTTAAGCGGGGCGCCGCCTGGTCCGGCTGGACTGGTCGTCAGCGGGGCCCTCTCCGCCTCTCCGCTACACGTTATCAGAAGTGTAATCACCCAGGGCACTTTGCTGAGGTGTTGAAGACATTCTTTCCGCGCTCTTGGCGTGCCCAGCCAACCGAGGGGGCTGCACTACTCCCCCCTCGCCTCTCTTTCTCTCTCCTGCTACCCGCACCCCAGTGCACTTCTCGCTCGCTCTCACTATTTTGCGCTCTCTCTCCTGTCACCCTCTCTCTTTCTCTCTCTATCTTGCTCTCTGTCTCTCTCACCCCCTCTTCCTCTCTCTCTCTCTCTCTCTCTCTCTCTCTCTCTCTCTCTCTCTCTCTCTCTCTCTCTCTCTCTCTCTGTCTCTCTCTCTCTCTTTCTCTCTCTCCCTCTCTCTCCCTCTCTCTCTCCGTGTCCCCCCTCACTATCCCTCTCTCTCCCCTCCTCGTAAACTTGTAGCGGGAATCTGTGGCGGGCCGGGCATTGGGGCTCAGCAGCGCGTAAAATGACTGGGGATCATGGTGTTGGGGCAGAAGGCCCGCTGTGTGCGAGAGAGAGTCGGAGAGAGCGAGAGAAAGAGAGGGGGCGTACGTGGGAGGGAGAGAGGTATAGACAAGGTGTGTGTGTGTCCGCCCGTGTATGTGTGTGTGTGTGTGTGTAAGTCATGCCCGGCCCGCCGCGTCGCTCCGATTACAAATATGCACTGCTTGGGCCTGCTGTACCGTGTTATTGCTGATAACCCACTCCCCACTCCCCACTCCCCACTCTCCACTCCCCACCGCCGCGCCGTACGGCCGGCTATGAAATTGGCTCTATGCTTCACATGATAATGGCACCCTGGCCCGGCCCGGCCGGCCACGTGTTTTTTCCTCCTCGTAGTTGTATGCGGTACGTGTGACGTTGAGCGTATTGGAATAGCGCACTGGAGCTCTGCGGTCCGTCCGGTGCCTGCCTGACGCCTTCGCACTGTAAAAGTTTAAGTCGTCACATTACGACAAAATTAGCACTTAATTTAACTCTTCAAAGGCTCGTCACAAGGGGGTGAGATACATGTTAAAAGACAAATAATAAGTTCATCACAGTGTGACGATTTTTGCATGTCATGCGACGAAATGTTGCATGTCATGTGACGAAAGATTCATGTCAAGTGACGATGTGTATGTCATGTGACGACTGTTTCATCACAGCTCTTGTGACGAAATATTCGTAGCAATATGTATCGTCTTATGACAATTTGGTTTAACAGTGCTTAGCGTCTGACCCACAGCTGGCGCGCTTTCTTACCCCTGTGAATGCTAAATAGTTTGCACGGAAAAAAGAAATGATTAGCCAAAATAGCTAATGCATTAGCTCGTACGACCAAATTTCCAAGCCGTTTTGGGAAAACCGAGGTATTAAAATGTATTTTCTCCATAAGAAAATCCTGACTGCTTGGAAACCTGGATGAAAGTTTTTACCGTGAAACGACTTTTTATACTTGAAAAAAAAATTAATGGGGGTTGCAGCGCGGTCGCAGTGACTGCCCCGGGGCTCGCGGCGCGGGCTGTGATCTGAGAGCGACCCGACTTGAGTGCAAGAGATCCAAAAAGTCGCGCGGATCCTTCCCGACCCGACCCGGCCCGGCCACTACCCGCCCTGCCCTTCTCCGCCTCGTATCATTTTCATTATTCCTCGACGGAGACCATCGATGACGGGGCGGGGCGGGGCGGGGCGGGGCGGGACGGATCGGGCCGCGGGCCATGTCAATATGCTTTTTTTCTCTTTCCTTTTCGGGAGGCCGAGATTAAAACAACCGCGCGGGTCTGGCGGGCCGGGCGCTCTCCTGCTCCTGGCCTCCTCCCTCCTCGCGCTCTCCTGCTCCTGGCCTCCTCCCTCCTCGCGCTCTCCTGCTCCTGGCCTCCTCCCTCCTCGCGCTCTCCTGCTCCTGGCCTCCTCCTCCTCGCGCTCTCCTGCTCCTGGCCTCCTCCCTCCTCGCGCTCTCCTGCTCCTGGCCTCCTCCCTCCTCGCGCTCTCCTGCTCCTGGCCTCCTCCCTCCTCGCGCTCTCCTGCTCCTGGCCTCCTCCCTCCTCGCGCTCTCCTGCTCCTGGCCTCCTCCCTCCTCGCGCTCCTGGCCTCCTGCTCCTGGCCTCCTCCCTCCTCGCGCCTCCTGCTCCTGGCCTCCTCCTCCGCTCTGGCCTCCTCCCTCCCTCGCCTCCTGCTCCTGGCCTCCTCCCTCCTCGTCTCTCGGCCCTGGCCTCCTGCTCCTGGCCTCCTCCCTCCTCGCGCTCTCCTGCTCCTGGCCTCCTCCCTCCTCGGCTCCTGGCCTCCTCCCTCCTCCGCTCTCCTGCTCTGGCCTCCTCCCTCCTCGCGCTCTCCTGCTCCTGGCCTCCTCCTCTCTCGCCCTCTCCTGCTCCTGGCCTCCTCCCTCCTCGCGCTCTCCTGCTCCTGGCCTCCTCCCTCCTCGCGCTCTCCTGCTCCTGGCCTCCTCCCTCCTCGCGCTCTCCTGCTCCTGGCCTCCTCCCTCCTCGCGCTCTCCTGCTCCTGGCCTCCTCCCTCCTCGCCCTCTCCTGCTCCTGGCCTCCTCCCTCCTCGCGCTCTCCTGCTCCTGGCCTCCTCCCTCCTCCTCTCCTGCTCCTGGCCTCCTCCCCTCCTCGGCCTCCTGCCCCCTCCTCCTGCGCTCTCCTGCTCCTGGCCTCCTCCCTCCTCGCCCTCTCCTGCTCCTGGCCTCCTCCCTCCTCGCGCTCTCCTGCTCCCGGCCTCCTCCCTCCTCGCCCTCTCCTGCTCCTGGCCTCCTCCTTCCTCGCCCTCCCCTGCTCCTGGCCTCCTCCCTCCTCGCGCTCTCCTGCTCCTGGCCTCCTCCCTCCTCGCGCTCTCCTGCTCCTGGCCTCCTCCCTCCTCGCGCTCTCCTGCTCCTGGCCTCCTCCCTCCTCGCGCTCTCCTGCTCCTGGCCTCCTCCCCCCTCGCCCTCTCCCATTCTCACGGCGGCGGCACAGAGAGGCTGCAGGCTGATTCCGAGGATCGCTCTCGTACTTCTGTCCTTGTCGCACTCATGTGGCGCCGCCATGCCCAGCATAGGGCACCGCCATAGGTGCGACAAGGAAGGAGGAACGAGAGCGATCTTCTGAATCAGTAGGCTGCTCGGCGTGGTGGGAGTGCAGCCTCCGCCAGTGCTGCCAGAGAAGTAGGCAATAAAGCGCTCCAGCATGCGCCTCCCCACCAGGCAACATTATGCACCTCGCGGTGTTTGTATTGCCTACTTTTCTGGCAGCGTTGGCCTCCGCCTCCTTCGTATTTTCACGCCGCAGTCCCGCCCGCGCCACGGCTGCTTTACTTCGGGAGGCACGCTGCGTGCCAGCGCGCGCGTCTCCGAAGCAACAGGGCGCGGTGCTTGAGGGGCTGCGGGCGGGGCGGGGTGGGGCGGGGTGGGGTGCCTGCCCTGTTTGGTCATCAGGGCGCGGTATCACTCGCCCGTATGGACTGTGGCTCGTTATGAGGTCATATAACCGTGTGGAGTGGGGCGTGGTGGGGCTGGGTGGGGCGTCCCGGTCCTAAATCCATCCTTATGGCAGTTGGAGGAACTCTCATCCACCCACGCGCCGCCCCCCATCCCTACCACTGCTCATCCTCCGCCTCCTCCTCCTCCTCCTCCTCCTCCTCCTCCTCCTCCTCCTCCTCCTCCTCTTCCTCCTCCTCCTCCTCCTCCTCCTCCTCCTCCTCCTCCTCCTCCTCCTCCTCCTCCTGCTCCTCCTGCTCCTCCTCCTCCTCTCCCTCCTCCTCCTCCCCCTCCACTCGGTGTCGCGGGCGCGACCGCTTTGGGCCGAAACTGTTACGATTATGATGACTATCACGGGGGTGAATAGGGCGACGGGCCGCGCCCGCGCGGTGAGGGTGAGCCCCGTCCTGCCCGACGCGCCCGTCTCAACCGTGCCCTCGTCCCGCCTCAACCTCAACCACGTCACCGCCACCTCGACCGACAACCCCCGCATCAACCACGTCCACCGACAAACTGGACAAACCCCCTGCCCGGCCCGGCCCTCCGCGCGGATTGCGAGTTGGATTGGCGGAACTGCTGCTGTTGGGTCAGCTATGGCTTTCCCCGCAACAACTAAACCATACCACTAACAAACTGCGGAAAAAGACTCGTTTCCCCAAGTCGCTTTTATGTTCTGCCATTCAACGTATGGACGCGTGTGGGGTGGGAGTGGGCTGGGCGTCACACCGCAGAGGAGTAGTAGATGCGTCTCTCTCACCGACACGCTTCGTCTGCTCTCTCTCTCTCTCTCTCTCTCTCTCTCTCTCTCTCTCTCTCTCTCTCTCTCTCTCTCTCTCTCTCTCTCTCTCTCTCTCTCTCTCTCCCTCTCATTCCCAGTCCTGCTTCGCCTCTCCTCCTCATTCGACACGTATTTGCCGTAAGGGCTGAAAAGTTGTGTAACAGCTCGAGCAGGGGGCGGGGCGGGGCGGGGCGGGGCGGGGCGTGCGCAGGCCGGCGCGGCCCGCGCGGCTCGGCGGACAAGAGGCCTCATAATGCTGGCCGGGGTGCTTATAGTGCGAGCTGCTGGCCGGCGAAAGTGGAGTTATACATGTTGCCAGCTGGTCCGCACCTCAGCTCAAACTAACCAAGCTGAAAAAAAAATATTTAGAAAAGAAAACTCTTGGTAAAAATAATTTAAGTTGTGACTTTCACGGGGGGTCTATTTTCAAAGCGCGTCTACCTAGCCGCGCCAAGGTGAGCCCAGCCGGTCCGCCACGAAGAGCACCGGCCGAACCTGCTAATTGCTTCCAAGGCGGGGCGGGGCGGGGCGGGGCGGGGCGGGGCGGGGCGGGGCAGGTGCCTGTAGGCTGGTACTCGCTGCAGACGAGTCCTTCAGGGCGGGACGGCGCGGGGCGGGGTAAACAGTTTTAATTGAGAACGCTCCGACTTAAAATCGTGATGCACGGACGGGAAGGTGGCGCGCGCAGGGCGGGGCGGGGCGGGGCGGGGCGGGACGGGGAGGGTGTTCTCCCGTGGGCGTTCCCTGCCCTCCGCCCCGCCGCGGTCCGCCCCGCCCCGCCCCGCTCGACCTCCGGGCCGCGAGCCAAGGTAAATACAGAGTTTATTAGCAGGGGCGCTCGTTAACAAAGTTATGAAGGTTTGATGGAGGGGTAATTACAGTGTCGCTGCAACCGCATCTGCTGCGGGGGTGCCAACGACGCCCCCGCCCCACCCCGCCCCACCCCGCCCCACCCCGCCCCGCCCCGCCCCGCCCCGCCCCGCCGCCGAGGAGAGCGCCTGCTTTATGTTAATGCCGGTGTGTCCCCACCTCGGTGCCCCAGCCGCATTACGTTCTCCAGCGCTTCCTCCAGACAGACGGCCGCGGGGGCCCGGGCC
Organism: Frankliniella intonsa; assembly: GCA_033675135.1. Lineage (NCBI taxonomy): Eukaryota > Metazoa > Arthropoda > Insecta > Thysanoptera > Thripidae > Frankliniella > Frankliniella intonsa. Next base: position 2,154,088 of record CM066252.1, on the reverse strand, counting down.
GGGGCCGGGGCTTAACCTCCTGGTCCTTCTCCCGACCTCTGACTCCAGCCGCTCCTTCACGTCGTCCAGACCCACAACAACAGGTTAGGTGACCATGGGCAGGGCTGCCAGATAAATACACTGTAAATTCCAAGGTGTTTCAGGAGTCAACGAATAAGGCATTTGCTACAGAAAGCAGAACGCCTTAGGGCGTTAAGTCTGGGTACACCTTTTGACGTAAAGTCTGGATACACCTTTTAATACATAATTTGCACAGCCTCCCCGTTGTGTGCACCACCCAGACACATCTCACCCACTACTGCCTCTGTCTTAGGTGCTTCTACACCAAAAACCTTCATCAAGGGGCGCGCCTCAGTCAGTAGCAGTTGATGAAGGTGTATGGTGTAAGCACCTTTGACAGTGTCAGAAAGGTGAATCGCAGGGAGGCTGTGCAAATAATGTATGAAAAGATGTATCCAGACTTAATGCCAAAAGGTGTACCCAGACTTAACGCCCTAAGGCGTTCTGTTTTCTGTTGCAAACGCCTTAGTCGTTAACTCTTGAACCACCTTGGGATTTACAGTGTAGGCAACTATTCCCACACTGTTCTAACCTTGCTATGGAATCGGCGTTCACCCCCCCCCCCCCCTCCCCCTTTATCTTCTCACTGTGAGCCGCCTGGAAGGTAGGCAATTCGGCTGACCCAGCTGTGCTGCAGTCCTCGCTGGCTGCCTAGCCGGCGCCCGCCCCGCCCCGCCGCGCCGTCCTCTGGCCTTCTTAATTCCAACTTGAGAATGGCGACTTTTATACCGGAACCTTTAAATGTAACAAAGAAAGTTCCCCAAACTGTCTTTTCTCTTCCCTTTCCGCGCGCCCTGCCCGCCCCCGCGCCGCCCCCGCGCCGCCCCCGCGCCGCCCCCGCGCCGCCCCCGCGCCGCCCCCACGCCGCTACAATCAGAGTGCCCGTGCCGTTGCCATTCTCGGCCCCTGCTAATCGTTCTTTATTGCCGGAGTGGTTGGTTTCTGTTCCTCCAGACCCCCCCCCCCCCTTTCACCCCTCCTCACACCTTTCCCTTCGCCGTCACCACCCGCATCTTGTTAGAAAAGGTCTCCCCCTGATGGCGGTTTCTATTTTTATTTGCGGTTGGACGGCCGCGAACGTTCTGCTCCTTCCTCCATTCCTTTACTCGCCTATAGGGTGAGCCGTGCTGTAAGTCAGGTTAAGGGGGCAGTGGGTAACATATCGCGGGAGCACTTGAACTTGAACACATTTTTCAGAGTGTATCTCGCGACATGGTTGGCACTACTGCAGCCTACCCGACACGACGCGCGCCGATTGTCTCTTGACTTTACGCCGTGTACGCGCCAATCTGAATGTTACTGCCGCTGCTCGTAACCGTTCACATTCACATTGGCATTGCACAGGTTCGCACACAATGCGCGGCTCTCTGCACAGCGCCCGCGAGTTTCACGGTCTGTGAGATGCCATCACTACTCAGCGACTCCACGTGGCACGAGAGAGAGAGAGAGAGAGAGAGAGAGAGAGAGAGAGAGAGAGAGAGAGAGAGAGAGAGAGAGAGAGAGAGACTTGTTCAACGGGAGTCATGTGACCTGTAATACAGTTTGAACATATTATACTGTATTGCAGATTCAGTAGTTGCTCACTGAGTTAAAAGACCGAAATCTAGAAGTAGAAAGCTTTGCGCGTACACTGTTAAAAGAATTGTCTGACAATTCAGACTTAATAGTACACAGTTTATTTTCAGCTTTGTTGTCTGAATATTTCGAGTAAAAATCGCTCTGACAAATTATACTTATAATGATTGAACTTATGAAAGATAATATATAATGATTAGAGGGCTAAAATTTCAGTCTCTTGTCTGAAAATATCGGTCTGAATTTTCAGATTTTTTTAACCAGTGTACTCTTTGAAATAAAAACGAAGTTGTCGCCTGGCTGGCCGCGGGTCGCCCGGCACGGCGGTCATGAAGGTAGCGCCCACGCCGTAGTTCCTGCCTGCCGCCGAAAACAGAAATTATTTCTCCTATCAGCGGGTGGGCGCCGCCATCTCGGACCGATAGGAAACTGCTGCTGGTGTTCGTGGTCGCGGGCCCAGGCCGCCTCGGCTAGCCCCCCCCCCCCCCCCCCCAAACCTCGGGAACAGTTTTAAAACCGTTTCTGTGCATTCTATCGAAGCGGCGCTGTCGCTTGCTTATTGTCGCTGGCGCTCCGTGTTGCCGTATAAACGAATTTGGTGAACCGAAAGAGGAAACTTGGAGGGCGCGGCACGGCGTCCAGCGATTCGCGTGATTGTTGGCAGAGATAACACGTCTGTAGGGGAAGATGGAATAAAGAAAAGAGTAAAATGAGAAAAAGAAAAAAAAAGGTACACGATTGTTTTGGGAGCGTTCAGGACGACCGCGTCGCTCCCGCATACATTATGGAAAATATCATCAGCCGCATCCGACCGAGTTGGCGCGGCGTGGAGGTCACGACGATCAAAAGTTGATCTTTTTTGTTTTTGTTTTTTTTCTGTCGCAAGTTGGTATGGGTGGAAGCCGGGGGAGGTGCCAGGCGGGAGTTGTCAAAGAATGGAAACGCGGAAAGAGTATGGAACGCGATCGGGGCGCGTGCGGGCGGAGGCGATCGTAGCCGCGGCGCCGGTCGATGCGACGTGGAGGCGACAACGCGGCGTGACGCCTCGCGTGACGGCTGGCGTGACGGCTGGCGTGACGGCTGGCGTGATGTAACGTAAGGGCACTACCTCGGTGCGGGGCTGGCCAACATGCATCGTAGTTGTGGTTTTTTTCCCCCATTCATACATCATTCTTTAATACTTTTCCCCCATAAGCCTTTTACTGCGACGTTACAGGCGGTTCGGTTGTACCTTCACTCTACCTGTATTCACTGGAAAAACAAAGGTGCAGGGGTGCTAAACCCGTTTAGAGGGGTGTTAAATTGTAAATTTTCAGGTTTTTAAAAATATTTTCTGTATGAGCAAACCAATCACAGTTTAGGATACATTATCGCATTCCTCGCAAAATTACGAGTCAAACGAGCTTTCATGCGATAGGGTTCTTATAAGTGGTCAGCAAATGAAAAGCAAGTAAAAGAGTACAAAAATTACAATCAATTTATGCCATCACATGTATACATGCCTATAGGCTCGTTTGACGCGGAATTTTGCGTAGATTACGTATATGGGTCTTCGAATTTAATTGTATTCCATATAGAAAGGAAATATTTCGAAAAAACATAAGCTGTCATGCCTTTGGAACTTTAGTTCCTTTTAAATGAAGGTCTTAGCACCTTTGTTTTGTCAGTGCTTGCATGTACTTGTGCAAACGTTTACGTCAAAGCTGTGCTGTCATGCATCGTACACGCCAGGCGTTCAGCTTTGCGTGGTGTACGCCACTGTACGATAGGGCGCACAACAACTGAGCGCCTCATGTTAACAGTGTACACCCTACACATGCACACACCAGCGGCCCGCTCTATACCGCCCGGCTCCCGCTCGCACATCCGCTCACCTGCACTTGCATCAGAAATTTCCCAGCCGCTCGAAATTTCTCATGACTTGCAAGACGTATCCGTCCGCCCCGTCGCGTCGCTACCCTTCAAACCGGAAGCGCTGGCCGGGCCGGAGTGGTGGTGGTGGTGGTGGGGCGGGGGGTCAGGACGGAGGGGCATTATTTTGGTTGTATTGCAATGTTTGGACAGCTGACTGGTCACATTGAAGATGTAATAGCATGATAATGGAACCCAGAATGGCTCTACTCTCTTTGCCAGTGACACGCGGCTTTCTGTGCGCCCTATTTTCCCCGATGTACTTTTCACCAAGTTTAAAGAAAATATGCATCATTTTCTCAGGAAATAACAATTTTCATAGGAATATTCGATGTCGTTCGTCGTTTGTGATCCACGGTTTAGGCCGTATTCCAGATCCAAGGGGGGGATAGAAGGGGTTGGGGTTGGTGACGGGCCAGGCCGGAGTGCCTTCCCTGGGAGGGTGGGGCGGATAGTGGCGATGCATGGGGCCGAGGGGGGGGGGGGGGGGGGGTCGGCCTTCACAACGGCCCCTCAGTGACCCTAGACCGGAAGTTAAGAAGGACTTGAAACAAGTTGCGTATATACGTTTCCTCCTTGTTTCGCGACAGACGCGCGCCGTCGCGGGTTCATATTTATGGGGTGCTGGGGCGTGATGCATATTCCCGATGGCGCTGTCCCCCCCGTCCTCTGCGCCGCGTGGCCTGGCGTGGCGCGGTGTCGTCAGGCCCACAAGGAAATTGGGCACGGTTCCCTGTTTACAGGGTGGAGGAGCGGGCGCAAAAATAAAAGCGGTACACTGCTATGCAAAATTTTGTTAGTATTTTTTTTTTTCGGAAATTTATGAAGTATTCGTTGTGAAAAAAATTGCCAGAGCTCTTCGTGATTTTCGGGGGGAAATCACAACGCTTCTTTGTTATCAACTTCAGAAGTATTACGACTGGACTGGTCTACAACTATTACAAAGTAAGATAGCAAACTCCCCGATTTTTGACTACGAAGAAGTGTGGGGATTTCACAGTTGCTCCGTATCGAGGAAGTGCTGGAAAATCACAACATGTTTTTAACAGTGAAGTGGATGCACTGCTTCAAACCTAAGTTGAATTTTACTATAATACAGCTATCGTGAACTCTTCAGCACTGCAGCTAACGGCGAATTTTCGCCGTAAGATACGGCGAATGCCACAGTAAGCTTATACGGTGAATCATGGTGCATCACCGTATTTGACGGTGAAAATTCCCCGTCAGCTACAGTGCTGAAGAGTTGACTGTTGCTTACACTGTCAGAAAAAAACTACAGTGAATCGCGTTACAGCCTTTGCTGTAGTTTCAGGTACAGTATTCACTGTACTTTTTGGCAGTCAATCCCGTATCCCAAAAAATGAAACGGTTGAAATGGAAAATAAAGAATTAAATTCGTCTCGACAAGACGAGCAAAAAATGTCAATACATGTTACGGGTTTGGACTCGAAATGAAAAAGTTATAAGCCTAGGTTTTTTAGGGTACAGGATGGACTGTCAGAAAAGTACAGTGAATCCTGTACTTAAAGCTACAGACATTGCTGGCCCGCAAATTAACAGGATTCACTGTAGTTTTTTCTCACAGTGTACAGTGAAATAATAATATTTTTCCGTGTGGATGGAGGGACCGGGGGTTCCCGGCTGACGGCGCGCCCTTTTATGAGCGCCCTACACTCTCATGAGAGCGCCGGCCGCACTCAAACAGACGGACGCGCGCGTGCCATCGCACACGCTCTCACCGGGAAACAGTCGGCCGCCCGGCCGGGAATGGCTCTCAGGCGGATAGGATTGTAAGTTTTATGTGCAATTTTTAGCGCGTCGCACTTGCCGTTATTTGTCGACGAGTGCGTGCAGGAGGGTCGCTTGGTGCGCAGGTGCCTCGCGCTTTGGCTGCATTTTTACTTCCCCTGCAGGGGAAAAAACTCGCAGTAGTGAAAACCGTAAACCATAAAAAACCGTCATTGAACTCGGAAAAACGGTAAAAAGCTGTACATTCAGCGTCACCGTCCCTACAAATTCACTGTGAAAAATTGTCGTACCGGGTACAGGAAAATTTTCCATAAAAGGTGTCGTACAATTAAAATTCAAGATTGTAAATTTACAATCAACGCGCATCGACTTGGAAAAGAGTGACGAGCAAGAGTAAGGGGTTGACCATGTACGACACACTTAGTAAATGATAAATTACAAAATTTATCGTACATGTACCAAGATATTTTTCACAGTGTTAACAATGAGATTTTACGGTTTTTTACTGTGATTAGGAATAACGGTGTTAACCGCTGTTAAAACTGTGTGTGATTTTTTTCTACAGTGTGAAATTCTTTTTGGGCGCACGCGCGCGTGCGTGCGTGTGTGTGTGTGTGCTTGTGCGAGCGTGCCGAGGCGTTAGTGGAGAGGGCCGGAGGAAGGGTCGGGGTCAGGCAGGCAGTAGGGGTCGCTCGGTTCGGGGAGGAGTCAGGGGTAGGAGGCGGTTTATGATCTGTCTCAATCTGGATTTACGATTGCCGCAAAAATGGGAACGCCGGGCGGGGGCGGGCGGGGCCGTAATGAAGCAGCTGAAGTGTGGCGTGCTGGGGGGCGGTAGGGCAGGGGCACCGGGTGGACCCCCGCTGCAGCTCGCCTGCACTACCGGCATTTTGGCCATGAAAAATTTACATGCCCGAGAGCAGCAGCAGCAGGGACTCTCTTTGGCTTCGCAGCTCCCCCGCTCTCTCTCTCTCTCTCTCTCTCTCTCTCTTTCTCTCTCGCTCGCTCTCTCTCTCTCTCTCTCTCTCTCTCTCTCTGTCTCTCTCTCTGTCTCTCGCTCTCTTTGGGCCCCTCATCCCTCGCCGCTCTCCCGCAGAGCCATACAGTGCGCGGGGGCCGGGCGGCGACCCTGCCTGCCCGGCCGGCACGTCACCTGATGAGAAATTTATACCTCGCCGTAGCTGAGCCCAAGACTCTCCGCCAGGGAGGACGCACGGCAGCGTTTGGCTACGCACGCGCATGGCTAAGCAGCGGCTGTCAGGACGCTCCCACATGTGTGGGAATGTCGCACGCTTGCAGGTGTGTGAATTATTATTCCCACACTTGTTTCTTTGGTTGTGTGAAATTCCTTGGAGAATTCAAACTTTTACTTGTCCAAGTCGACGGATTAAAATTCACACGTATTAGTGTGCGATACTCACTTGCGTTTACAGAGCACTAAGGGGTTGAGGCCGGCTGGCGAGGGGAGGGGAGGCGAGTCTGTCATGTGTGAGTTAGGTGTCTACCTTTTGTCGCAGTGTGGTTCACCCAGAAAATCTGATCCTTGAATCAAGGACATTTTCCTTAATAAAATACAAGGAACATTTTTTCTTGACATGAGGTTAAATTCGTTAAAATAAGAAATAATCTTTTAAAATGAGGAATAAAAAATCCTTAGAACAACCATTTTTGACCGTGACACAAAGAAAGTTCCTAGAAATTGGGACAAATTTTTCCTTGTAATTTTTTTTTTCCTTGAATCAACGCGTTTATCCTTGTTTCAATGATCACATTTTCTGGGTGTTACGTGGCGAAATCTCGAAAATTCAATCAGTACGGTTGAATCATAAGGTACCTTAGTAAAAGGTAAAAAAAAATGGGAAAGAAAAAACACATTTTTTTGTGCGTTACTCGGTCTAATTTTACTTTGTGTAGAAAGGAATGTAGTGGTGTCTGTTGTCAGCGGCGAGAAGTCGGAGTGTAAATAACGTAGCGCAGGGGCGCGGCGGGGCGGGGCGGGGCGGGGCGGGCAAGGTGGGGCGTGCGGGGAGCGGCGGGGCGGGGTGCGCCCGTCAGCAGCGCTGTCGGACCACGTGGTCGTAGATGACGCAGCTGGCGTAGAGCGGCGACGTCACCCGGGTGCGGGTGGTGCTGGGCCCCGGGGACGCCGCGCTAGGGTCCACGCACACCCGCAGCCGGTCCTTGCGGTGCTTGAACAGCAGGCCGCGCCGCGGGTCGGGCATCACCTGCCATCCGAACAAGAATTTTCACAAGTGTACCACACTGTTAAACCAAGTGTTCAACTGCTCAACACTTGGATGTGTGCAGCTTCCAGCCTAGCACGCACAAGTGTGCAACTCGGTAGTTGTGCAATTGCAAGTATCAAACTCGCCCGTTGTACCCTTGTAAGTGTTCAATTCAACAGGTGTGTACTTGCAATAAGTGTACAACTACCCCGTGCAACACTATCCTTGTTGAAGTGCACTTGCAAGTGCACAACTGTCGAGTTAAACATGTGAAATTGCTTAGTTGCTGATTGCGCACTTGCACGTGCTAGACGGGTAGTTGCACTCATACAAGTGTTGAGCAGTTGAACACTTGGTTTAACAGTGCATAGGAAAGTAAATCTTTTCAAAAATTTCTGTGCGATCTCAGAGAAGGAAAAAATTGCTAGGATCTCTCTCACCTTGAAGTTGGGCGAGGACTTGCAGCGGCCCTGGTCGATGCGCCAGTGGTAGAAGGCCAGGTCGGACCTGTTGGGCTCGAGGACGCGCCGCCCTTGGAAGTACGGCACCCAGTCCTCCCGGGACAGGCGGTCGGCAAAGTCGATGTAGCCGGAGACCTCGTAGCCCAGCGGGGTCAGCATCTGCAGGTGGACGATGGTCTGCGGGCCGCAGGACATAAGTACATACCACATCGGAAAACGTTTTGAGATTGAGAACAATTTGGGCTGAGATTAAGATTTAAAGTGTTCTGGAGACAGTTAAGGGCAAAAAGTACTTGATTCGAGCCCGCATTGGACTTAAAACAAGAACTCGTCATTTTGGGTGTATAACTGTTAGCTGTTTCACACGGTCAAGATAAAATCTCGCATTTTTTTGTATCGTTTAAAAGACTGGTTTTACACGTTAAAAAAAAGGGAAAGAAAAAACACATTTTTTGTGCGTTACTCGGTCTAATTTTACTTTGTGTAGAATGGAATGTAGTGGTGTCTGTTGTCAGCGGCGAGAACACGTTTTACAAAAACCTTTTTAGAGAAAAAGGGGAAAAAAAACGAAAAAAACGCAACAGTGTGCGACATGTTAAACAAGCTGACTATGGCTCAGTAGTGACTGCATAAGCCCGGAGCGTTAGGCGCTGAGTGATGCAGCGCCTTCGCCTTGTCAGACATTTGTCGCACCAGGACAGACCTGAGGCAGGCAAGTCGGTAATGTGGTCAGGGCCCCGCCCCGCCCCACCCCGCCCCACCCCGCCCCGCCCCACCCCGCCATAGGAATAGGGGAGATTGCGGTGCGGGGGAGTTGTCTCTAGTGATGGAACGCGCACTATAAATTCCAGTCTCTCTCGACTTTCTCCGTCTCGCTCACTACTGTGTCTATCTCACCATCTCTCTTTATCGCTCGCCCGCCCCTTCCTCTGCTATTGCTCGTCTCACATCTTAAAGCCCCGCATTGGGCTTTTACGATGACACCTGTTTCTTCCTGACAGTGTCGCACTGTTAAAATTTCCGTCGTATATTTCGGTATCCGCTACGGAATGCAACGTTGTATTTCATTTTGGAGTGTTCCCTATACACCGGAAAAACAAAGGTACTGAGTAACGCCTTTCCTAGGGCGCTAGAATCAAGTGCTAAGTTTAGTGCCTTTCCTTGGGCACTAAATCTTAGTGCCTTTCCAAAGGCACAAAAAAGTGCCTTTTAAAGGTAGGACTTAGCACCATTGCTTTTCCAGTGTACCGTACCTCTGAAATACGGGAATATCCGCGGCGGGAAATGACGGGTGCTTCCTGCTGTTTAAGCGCGCGGCTGTATTTTACTCCGCCGCACTTTTTGGCAGTGTACGGCCCAATATCGCTAACTACTTGCCCTTCCCTTGATTAACTGAAGGGATGGCGATCGGGCGCCTCCGGTGCGCCATTAGCGAGAGAGCGGGGAGGAGGAAGGGGAGGAGGAAGGGGAGAGGGAGGAGGAGGGATACTTGGAAGAAGGGGGAGGGCGTCATCGAGGTTTGCTCCCACGCTCTCGTCTTCCAGACAATAAATCGGTACAAGATGCGGCTCCCGAGGCACCGAAAAGCTCCACCCCATCCTTGCAGGTGCCGAGGTACTGCCAAGACCCCCAGCCAAGGCAGCTTACGCCGGCTCCTCTCTCCTCCTTGTTATCTCTCTCTCTCTCTCTCTCTCTCTCTCTCTCTCTCTCTCTCTCTCTCTCTCTCTCTCTCTCTCTCTCTCTCTCTCTCTCTCTCTCTCTCTCTCTGTGTCTCTCTATCTCTCTTCCTCTCTCTCTATCTCTCTTCCTCTCTCTCTCTCACTCTCTCTCCCTCCCTCCCCTTTTCCCTCTCCCTCTCCCTCTCCCTTGCTCGCTCTCCCTCTCTATCCTCTGCGCACGCCCTCTCCCTCCACCCGGAACAAATCCTACCTCCTTTCCGGCCAAGGAGGAAAACGAACCGAATATTTGGCTCACAGCTGCACGTCCGGGATTTTTATTTCCCGCCTCTCTAAGTCTCTAAGTCCGCGCGGCGTAAGGTGGGGCCGAGAGGAAAAAGTCCGAAAATGACGATTTCCGTTTGTATTTTCAAGAGTGATTTTAAAATGCTTTTTTCGAGAGGCGAGGTCCGGGGCGGACTTGTCCAATCTGCCCTATGGCGGGGTGAAGAGGGCTTGTGCAATCAGGATAGCCTTTCTGCCTCACCGGGCGGGGCGGCCCGAGCGAAGGCGCAGGGGCGGGGCGGGGCGTGGCCGGTGATCTTGCGGTCGTTTTGACTTTGGTCGGCGAGCGGGGTAGACATGGGGTCCTCCCCCCTACCTATCATCCCGAGGGGTAGCGAGCTACCCCACCCTACCCCACCCTACCCCGGTGGGGGTCCCCCCGTCATCAGGGCGTCCTGGCTGGCACGCCGTAATTAATGCAGCCGATCGGTGTCGGCGAGGCCTTGCGACGGCCGGGGCGGGGCGGTGTCGAAGTCTGCGGGGTTTTAGTCGGGGCGGGGCGGGGCGGGGCGGGGCGGGGCGGGGCGAGGCGGGGCGGGGCGGGGCAAGGCATCCACACGCCGGGCCGGGTTGGGTTAGCCGAGCTTCCCCCGGGGGGACCGTGCAAATCCGTGGAGGATTTGCTCCGGCTGCTCGCGGTGGCCCCCCCGCGGCCCCCGAGACCCCGCCGCCCCCGCCGCCCCCGCCGCCCGCCGCCGCCCCCCGCCACGCCACTTACCGCCAGCAGGCCCGCCCGGTTGGCGCGCTCCCTCCCCGCCAGCTCCCGCAGCAGCGGGTCCTGGATGAGGACCCCGTCGTTGTCCTCCTGGTACTGGCTGCGCGACGGGTACAGCGAGGTGGTCACGGCCCGGAGCCGCTTGTGGAACTGGCCGCGGGTCAGCGTGTCGCCCGTGTTCCTGCGGCACGCGCCGAACCGTTTCGAAAAAAAATACATGTTTTCAAAAAACCCTTATATTGTTTATTGTGCTTAAGAAAGCACCTATTCCGTCAAAGGTGTGGTGTGCATAATACACAGAGGGGAGAAACGTTTATCAAAATTCTGTCTCAGCCGGATTACCTGGATTACCCCCGAATTACCTCCGGATTACGTTGTATTGTCTTTAGAATTACCTTGGATTACCCTTGAATTACCCCGGATTCCCCTGCTTTACCCCTGCATTACCCCGGATCACTTCAAATTTCTTCGGATGTCTCCTGCCGGATTACCTTTGAAATGGCTCCTAGCCAGATCACCTTAGGCGTTTCCCCCTTGATAATACAACTGTCTCGGACTTCTTAGCATCAAAACCTATCATAAAAAAGTAGATAAAACTTAAAATCTTGGGGTAGAAATTTAAAGCCCTTTTCTATTCACAGGGGGACGGAAGGGAGAAAGCTCGATCGTAAAGAATCCCCCGCTGAGGAGAGTTCCAATCTTCCGTCTCTTCCAACAACTTTTTCCGAGCGGTCTATTTGATGATAATTTCCGAAGGCACACGAATATTCAGAGGAGAATGAGAGACTGTTTGCCTTTAGTGCTGTCCGTCCGGCCGCGGCCGTCAGTTAGTCTGTTCGTCTGTCTGCCTGTCTGTCTGTCTGTCTGTCTGTTTGTCTATCCGTCTGCCTCCGCTTGTCCGGCCGCCGCAAACTTTCCCCAAACACTGGAAGGCGAACTCCTCTAAAGCAACAAATATCTCTTCGGCTGAATAATTCCCTCTCCGCGCCTCTTGCTTCTGACGCCCCTACCGATGCGGCTCAAGACAGGAGAAACGAGTTTTGGAACGCGCTGCTAATCTGTAAGTCTGTAAGTTTACGACTTTTTTCATAATTTGTGATTTACAAATGGTGTTGTAAATTTACAATCGAAATCGTAAATTTACGAACGCTTATTTGTGCTCGTTTAAGAATTACAAGTCGATACCAAGTGTCCTTAAAATTTTGTAATTTTACAATTTGATATCGTTACTTTACGACATTTCTCATGGAAAATTTTCCCGTAACTCTTACGAATATTTCTCACAGTGAGTAGATACAATTATTACGAGCCGAGTGTTCAGACCGCCTCCTATACTCTTCGGGTGCTTGGTGCGAAATAAGTGACGGGAATGGTCGCTCTCGAGCCGCGACGGTGCTCTGCGACTCACAAAGGAAGCCAATTCGGGCGTGGCGGGGTTTGGCGGGGCGGGGTGGGGTGGGGCGGGGCGGGGCGGGGCGGGGCGGGGCAGAAGCAGTTTTAGGCCTCCGATGGTGACACACTTACGGCACGGCGATATGGTGAGAACGCAGTGGCCGTCTGCTGGACGAACCAATCACTCCAAGGTCACGCGGGTGTGACCTTACCGACAATATACCCCTTTTAAAAATAATAGTTAAAAAAAAATTGTCGTCTGCTGTTTTAAAGAATTTAATATATAGCAGAAGAAAATATTAATGTAAGCTGCGAGCTACCGTGCCTGTATGTCCCACGTGTTCGCCATTCCCTTTCCCTCCGTTTCCACCTTTCCCTCCTCTCTCTCTCTCTCTCTCTCTCTCTCTCTCTCTCTCTCTCTCTCTCTCTCTCTCTCTCTCTCACGCGCGCTTACACTTTAGACGCGCGCTCCGTCACAGCTATAACGAAATCATCCTCACGGAAAATTAAGTTGCGGCTCTGAATTACACGAGCAATCTGCATCGCGCGCTGGCACAAAGACTGAGGGAGGATACGCGTCCTGTGCGGCCGGCCGGCGGGGTTTAGTACTTCGTCATTCCGAGCGCGCAGGGGAAAAAGTGGAGACGTCACAACGGCCGGCGGGGCGGGGCGGGGTGGGGCGGGGCGGGGCGGGGCGGGGCGGGGCGGGGCGGGGCGGGGTGGGGCCGCAGTCTCTGGGAGCGGAATGTCTGCATGCGCTGAGGCGGAGGGCTTGGCACCGGGCGGGCGGGCCGTGCCGGGCGGTGCCGCACACTTCTGCACGAATCAAATTGGATTTCACGTGCACATTCACACACACACACACAGGATACACTCGAGAGGAGCAGAAGCAGAGGACGCGGCGGAAAAGGAGTCGTGGTGCGCCGATTGACCGGAAAGGCGGAGAGGGGAAGTGGAGGGGCGGGGGAGACGGTAGGCAAGAAGCAAAAAAAAAAGAAAAAGAATAGAACGAGAGGTCGAAGCGATGATAGAAAACTGTATTGCGAGGCAAGTAGTCTTCGCCGCCGCCGACGTCGTCCCCCGCTGCTTCTAGCCAGCCCCCCCACCCCCTCCCCCCCGCCCTTCAGCACCTCTATCGACCCCCTTACCCCCACCCCCGCTCTACAGCAGAACCATTCATAAGCCGTGCTAGAATCCCATTCAAGCAGGCCTCTCCGGGCCCTGCTGCAGCTGATGGGTGGGGGGAGTGTACTACGGGCCTGCGGGTGTGTGTGTGTGTGCGCGCGCGCGCGTGTGTGTGTGTGTGTCCAGCGATATTGAAGGAGGCTAGTGGGGCCGACCCCGTGACGGTGATTATGAGCACACACTCACGCACACTTGTTGCAGTGTGACATTAGCCGGGGCGGCAGCCGGTCCACTTTCTGTATTATTTAACTCACTTTGAAACAAAACAAAAAAATTGAAAAAAAAAAACACTTTCCAAAAATATATTCCGACAAGAATACTCATATGTTCAAAAAATACAAAATACTCATCCGAGAACAGAGCATAACTTGCTAGCCAGCGATGCCGAGACGCTAGAGTTAAATCTGCCCGTGCCCGGAAAGAATAACCCTTTTTTTCTCAGTGCTGGTGTAAAATTTCACTTTGGGCTCTTTTCTTTACCTCATTCTTCGCAAAAGTTTCCGTACCTGCCCTTGAGTGAGTCCGTGGCGCTGTATTTTTGACGGTGTGGTCCGGCCGAGTCTATCGCAGCCTGTCACGCACCTCATTCATAAAGATGGGCCTCACTCACGGGTCATCACGCGGTTCTACGTGGAGGGGGGGGGGGGGGTCGGCTCCGCTGCCCCCGCGCCTACACCACGTGTTATGTTTTTGTTTTTTTGAGGGGGTGGAGGAATTAGGATACATTTTTTATCGCTTCATCCTCAAGTGTCAAAGATTTTTATTTGGATAAATAGATATCGACACAAAAAATCTAATTGGAATTTCTGACACGAAAGTAAATGAAATTTCATCGATTTCTAGGTGTACTTCAATCGCAACATTTCTGACTCTCAATAAGATGAAATGAAAATTCTATTAAAGTACTACCGATGGGGCAATAACCGCACGCCCAAAATCTCTTGAAATTCGAAATCTTTCACCAAAAAGGCAAAAAACGAGCAAAATATGGGCGTTAATTCCGCCGAAATCTCTTCCCCGAAGAAGTCTTGTGTACCCTAGCATCCAAAGTGGTTGCCCCCTCGAGTACTATATTATTTACCGCGCGAGTACCCTGGACCCTGGGGCCCGGCCGGGTGGGGAAGCCTATACCTGTAGCCCAGCTCGGCCAGGATCCGGGCCTCGGCGCCGCGCAGGTAGAGCACGTCCTGGTCCGCCACCAGCGAGTCCAGGTAGTCCTCGTACGTCTTGAACTTCATGAGCCTCCGGTCCTGTTCCAGCTGCCACTCACGCATGATGGACGACATTGTGATCGTCGGGGTTTGCTTGTCTTTATTTCACGTTTCTAAATTTTTCGTTAAAAAAAAAGTTGGAGAGGGTTAAAATGGTGGCCGGTGAGCCCCGGTGCGACGGCCCGCGGCGACTGATTGTTTACCAATAACAATAGGTTGGTACCGCCGGCTGCGCGATACCAACCACGCGAAACAAAATAATAAATTAATTACTCGACCAATAATAATAATAATAATAATAATAATAATAATAATAATAATAACTGGTCGTATCCTGTTTGCAGCCGCCGATGTGCCAGCAGTACCAGGCCTGCGTGGGGAGCATCATGTTCCCGCCCCAGAACCGGGCGTCGTCCGCGGCCTCGGGGGCGGCGGCGGCCGCCTCGACGGGGGCGGGCGGCGGCGGCGCGTCGGGCTGCCCCGCGCTCAACCCCCAGCTCGCGCCCTCCTCCACCACCCCCGGGGGCGGCAGCGGGGGCGGCACCGGGGGTGGCGCCTGCAGGCCCAAGGAGGAGGTTCTCCAGCACGCCAAGGACTTCCTGGACCAGTACTTCACCTCCATCAGAAGGTATGTCTCCCCGGGCGGGCTGGCCTGGGCCGCCTCCATTTTGCCTCGTTTGGTTCTGTTGCAGCCCAAAGGCGCGCGCCGCGCCGCGCCGCTTCAAAGAGCCTGCCCCTGCCAAAACAGCTTACCCGCACAAATGGGTCGGGCAGGCAGTTCTACCCGCCCGCCCCGCCTTGCCCCGCCCCGCCCCACCCTGCCCCACCCCGCCCCGCCCCGCCCCGGCTGGAAATTGAATCAGCCAGTTCGGCAGTCTGACTACTTCTACTCCCTTTGGTCGAGCGCCTGTCGCTGTTAGGCTGAGATTGGCGGGGATGTCTTTAAGACGGCACACTGCAGCCTCCCCCCCCCCCCTCTCCCCGACGCTACGCTCTGCCACGCCACGCCAGCCGAATTGCTGGTCCTCGCGGTGCGGGGGTGGGGGGCTCTTGTCCCGCCCTGGAGAGGGGTCCCTGTTATCAGCTGGCGGAACATTACGTCATCACTTGACAGCCCTCCCCCCTCCCCGCATCCCCGCTCTATACCACGAGGCGAAACAGGACCTCCCCCTCTCCCTCCCGCCCGGAACTGAAACACCGCCTCACTCTCTCTGGACGCCTGGAGACCAATAGTACACTTCCAGCACACAACAAACTTTTCTCTTTTATCCCCATTTTTTTTTTTTTTTGAAAATTTACAAGGAACTTTCGCCCTTTTTCGACCTTGGTTGCATACGCCTATGCGGACAGAAATGTGTATACGTATTGGCTCGATCGTGTGATGGATGACGGATGTGTGACTGTCATGGCCGCCCCGGGAGGGTAAGGGGGAGGGGGGGGGACACATGCGGGTTCGCTTTTTCGCCGGGGCCGCTCACACATCAGGCATGACAGGCATCATGAAAGGGCCCCCCCGACTCACACAGACACACGTTCTCGCCCACACACACACACACACGTTCTCCCCCCCCCCCCCCCCCCACACACACACACCTGCTCAAGGATGAGAAGGAAACACGGCAGCTCGCCTAGCCTTTTCCTTCTGCCCAGGAATGTTCCGTAACGCGCCGGCCGGGGTGTCCGCCGCGGAGAGCGCCAAAGACAAGGTTGCGACAAGGTTGTCTATGACATTCCAAGAAAATTACGCGGGTGCTTGTCCTCGGCTCGGTCCCTTGAGGGTTGAACGTTTATTTTTTTCGGAGTATGTAGAGGGGATTTTGCGATATGAAAACGAGGCGCTCTCCACACTGTGAGAAAAAACTACAGTGAATCCTGTTAATTTGCGTGCCAGCAATGTCTGTAGCTTCCAGTACAGGATTCACTGTACTTTTCTGACAGTCCATCCTGTACCCTTAAAAACCTAGGCTTATAACATTTTCATTTCGAGTCCAAACCCATGACATGTGTTGACATTTTTTGCTCTTCTCGTCGAGACGAATTGAATTCTACAATTGGATTTCCATTTCAACAGTTTTATTTTGGGGGGTACGGGATTGACTGCCAAAAAGTACTGTACCTGAAACTACAGCAAAGGTTGTAACGGGAATCACTGTAATTTTCTCTGACAGTGCAACGGACGTTTCCCTCATGTCAAGAAAAATATTTATATATTTCCTCGAATGCAAAAGCGCTAACACGATGGACGGGCCGACGGGACGGGGCGGGGCGGCTGACCGCGGCTGCTGCTCTCTGCGGACCGGGCCGGGCCGGGCCGGACCCGCTCAGCCGGGTCATGTTTTGAAAAGGCAGAGCGGAGCTGGAGCGGGCATACAATATCAGAGCGGCCGTCTCGTGTGACGAGGGGCGGCGCGTGACGGCATGTGATCCTCAAAGGCCAGCTTCACTAATAAAAGCGTGTACGGTGAATTTCACTGCAACACTGGGAAAACAAATGTTTAAGTTTCTGCGGAATTAATTGGTGTTTGCAAAAAGTAAACACTTGGTGGTGTCGCGCTGATCTTAACGTCAACTGGTGTGCAGTTGCACTTCACTTGTCGAAACGTTTGGTCAACTGCACACCATGTGGTGTGCAGTTCCTCGACGTATCCCTCTGTAACACTAGGTAGATGTACGCCAGACCACGTCTCGCGTAACAGGCTTCGCGATATCTCGCGAAACACTGTTACACTGCGACGCGCCCGCGTACATCTACCTAGGCCTGCGGCGCTTTCTGTATAAATAAGGATGCCATAATTTCGAAAATTATTTGAACGCTCGTCGTCAAATCGGGGAACGCCATTGAATTGCACTCGAAGGGACTGTTCTAACAATGTACGAGAGAGGGTAGTTTGGGATTGTCCGAAATTTTGAATTAATCACTTGCTGACATGTTCAAATACGATTCGAGAAACAAAACAGAGGGCCCCATCTGATTAATACACCATTTACCGGCATATTGGCGACTTCTTGTCCAAATTTAACACTGTAACAGGAAAACGGTAAGAGATACGGCCAAACGGACGAAATTTTCGCCCAGAGGGCCGCAACTCGCCGAGTTACCCCTTAAAACACTGTAAAAAAACATTTATTTTTAAAATTATTTTTTTTGAAAATGTAAATTAATTTTTTACGGTGTCAATTTTTGAGCTAAAATGCCCATTTACGAACTCGTCCGAGCTATTAATGTTAAGAAGCTACTGTAAAAATTTCCGCTCGATATCTCTACTCGTTCTTGAGTTATCGTGCGGACAGACAGACAGACAGACAGACAGACAGACAAACAAACAGACAGACAGGAGCCAAATCCGATCAGTGAAGTAATAGGCTTCGCTATCGCTCAGCCAACTATGCCTAGGATATGGGCCCAAGCGTGTACTCGTGTGCACGTTACGAAACGTTTAGTTACGAGACATTACGTGATCTTAAGTTAGTTTCCACACTATGTAATGTGCAAGTCATTAATTCGACACGTAAGTGTGCAAAAATTGCACATTTGTTTTACCAGTGAAGCTTCAGAGAATGCCACTGCAAGCTTCAGAAAATGTCACTGGAAGCTATGGTGATGAATCCTGATTCTCTAAGCTTACAGTGAAATTCGCCGTAAGATTTTATGCAGCGTCTCTCGTCTCTCTGTATCTCTCCCCCCCCCCTCTCTGTCTCTCTCCCACGCCGGCTAGACCTCTTGGCGCCGAGCAGAGCGCCTCCCCTGTACCGCATTGGATTAATGTTGCCGACCACTGGGTGGCCAGGGTGGGCGTGAATTTCACTCCTTTCTTTCCCTTTCTCTCTCTCTCTCTCTCTCTCTCTCTCTCTCTCTCTCTCTCTCTCTCTCTCTCTCTCTTTCTCTGAAGGATTATTTGATTTGCCGTTAGCGCGGTAAAAACACCTCCCTCGGTGAGAGGCGCGTTAGCGTTAGCCTGCAGGCGAGCGAGCGCTGTGGGCGGGGCGGGCGGGGCGGGGCGGGGCGTGGCGGGGCGGGGCGGCTAGTGGCCGAATGGAAAGAGCGAATGAATGAGCCGAGCGGGAAATAAAAAGAATTCGCACAAGGTGGGGCCCGTCCCGTCCAGAGATAGAGTCATCGTGTTCCTGAATTAATTCAACCGCCGTTGAGCTCGCCGCAGATGCGCCCGGACAGGTGAGCGAACCCCCTCGCCTCCTCTCTCTCTCTCTCTCTCTCTCTCTCTCTCTCTCTCTCTCTCTCGCAGTCACGGAGGCTGGGTGCGTGGGCGTTGGGCGTGGCGGGTGGGCGCGGCGCGGACCTTGAAGGTCGCCCTAATGCTGGCCAGCCCTGCCCCTTCCACTCCTGTAGAGCTGAGGACCTTCCTTCTAGTCCAAGTCGAGAAGGTCTCGTCTCGTGTCGCCTGTCGGGGAGAGACACACAGTGGTCAAAAGGAAATGCTGATACTGCATAGAGAACGCTCGCGGCGTTTCGGGTGGCATCGCCACACAGTTAAAAAAATTGGTAATTTTACTAGAGAGTTCCTGTAATGTGGTACAGACGTGTTATGGTAAAATTACGGACAGTGGTAAAATTTCAACACTATGTCTGTAAAATTACAAGTTCGGTAGTTTTAAAGAAAAGTACTGGTAAAGTTTACAGAAAACTGTAATTTTTTATATTAAGGGTGGTAATTTTACTGGAAGCGGCAAAATATCAACATCTTTCCTCGCGTGCTACATTCCACGCCGAAGTGTGATTCTCACTTTTATAGACACTGTGAAAAATATCTTCGTAAATTTACAACATATTTTGTAATTACGATTTACGATCGCCCATTCTTGCTCGTCAATGAATTGTACGTCGAAACAATGTACTTGTAATTTTGCAATTTCAAATTGTTATTTTACGACATTCATCATGGAAAATTTTCCTGTAACCTTTACGAGTTTTTTTCTCAGTGGAAGCCGTCTCTTTGCCATAGTTTTAAAGCGGGGCTTGACGATATATTCCTTAAATCTTTAAAGGGTTTCCTGATCCAAAATGGGGAGTGGACAGGGGGTTTTGGAGAATTCTGTGTGTGTGACGATAGATATGTGTTTTCCTGGCGTCGGGGTCGGGAGGTGATGGGGGTGAGTAGATCCAGCCACTATCGTTGTGGCGCCCCGCTAGCGCGCCTCCACCTGCAGCAGTTCCGAGAAGTGCGACGGACTGGACGAGGATTCCCTGGCGACAGCTTGACGAATGGGCCCGCCCCGCCACGCCCCACCACGCCCCACCACGCCCCACCACGCCCCGCCCCGCCCCGCCCCGCCCCACCACGCCCCGCCCCGCCCCGCCCGACACGTGGCGTGGTACGCTCGGGCAGAAGCACACCTGTTTTATATGTTGCGATGGGTAATGGGACCGAACGACACACGGGCACCACGCGCGTCAGGGGAAGGTGAGGGAGTGAAACATTGGGGGGGAGGGTGCGGTGACGGCCCCTGTCCTACCAGAACGTGCGCTCCATAGCGATCAGGAGACAGAGAGAGAGAGAGAGAGAGAGAGAGAGAGAGAGAGAGAGATCGGGAGGGGGTAGAGTTAGTGAGTGAGGGAGAGAGAGAGGGGGTGTTGCGCGGGGCACCTAGCCACGCCACCGCGCCGGCAGCCCCGCCCGGCCGGGATTAATGGGGCGACCAGAATTATTCATTCATTCATAGCCATGCATCGCCGATACAAACAACTCACCTGCTGTGTTGTAAAAATAAAAGTGTTCGGGGGAGAAAGAGAGAAAGAGGGGGAGGGAGAGAGTGAGAGGGAGAGAGAGAGAGAGAGAGAGAGAGAGAGAGAGAGAGAGAGAGAGAGAGAGAGAGGGAAGTGAGCGTAAAGAAATAATTGGAAAAAGAGAATAAGAGGCGGTGTGCAATCGCATGGTGATACCGAGATGTATAGACACTGTTCCTCTCCCGGCCATACACTCCTGTCTGTCTGACTGTCTCTCTCACACACTCACACACTCCTGTGTGTCTGACCGTCTGTCTCTCTCACACACTCACACAGTCTGGCTGGTTGATTTCCAGTCACTCAGCGCTGGGCTCCGCGCTGCCGTTGAGAGCTGAGCGGTCGTTGGTGGGATACAGATGTTTAATGATGACCGGTCTCCCCGGGGAGGGGAGCTCGCGTTTGGAGTGGTTGGTCAGCCTCTGCCGACAAGGCAGCTGAGTGTGGCTGCTTGCGTGAGCATGTGTTTTCTTAACAGACGACACACTGTGAAAATTAGTCGTCACCGTGAAAAATATCTTTGTCGATTTACGATAAATTTTGTAAACTACGATTTACGAAATATGTTGTAAATTTACGACGGACCGTTTTTGCTCATGAATAAATTTCTAGTCGATATGTAGTGCTTGTAATTTTACGATATGCAGTTCTAATTTTACAACTGCACTTCGTGGAAAATTTTCCCGTACGATTATTTTACACAGTGGTGAGGGTTACGGAAAAAAAATTCTATGACAAAAATGTCATAAAGTCACTACTTCGAGTTATATAGTTAAGAATATTTTTTGACATAATGTGTCGACTTAGTTTCCTCCAACGGGCACGAATTTGTTAACTTACATCTGCGATCGTAAATTTACAAACATTTTTTTCACAGTATACTTACGCGCGATACTAGAGCGCGCCGCCTGCAGGCCGGGCTGGGGCGGTGTGGGTGCAGAGCCCCTGCGGAGCGCGACGTAGGCAGACCCGCACGGCAGCGGGGCGAGGCGGGCCTGTCTACCTCGCAGGGGCGCTCACCTCTGCTAACCATCACTACCATACTCGTACTCGTGTGTCTCAGTGTCTCTCCTCTCTTATTCTCCCGTCTACCACTATTTCTCTCTCGCTCTCACTCTCTCTCGCTCTCTCTGTCTCCCTCTCCCACATCTCGGCCGGCACCCGCTGTACCCCTGGTTCGCGAGACATGGACCGATGAGATGAGGTTCCCCGACATGGTGCCATTTCCCTCGTCACCCGTCGACGACGATGGGAGAGCGAGTGGGGAGAGAGAGAGAGAGAGAGAGAGAGAGAGAGAGAGAGAGAGAGAGAGAGAGAGAGAGAGAGAGACGACTTCATTAGCGGGGGATTTACAACAAGGTAGAGTGTGTTGTGTGCTCTTCCCTCCCACCCCCGCAAACTTCTTCTCCGTTCTTTTCCTAGCTCTTCTTTTCTACTCCTTCACTGCGATGAGATGTAGCAGTATGTGTATCGCTGGCATGTGATGCACCTGTCCCTCTTCTTTTTCGCTCTCGCCTCCCTCTCCCCCACCTCTCTCTCTCTCTCTCTCTCTCTCTCTCTCTCTCTCTCTCTCTCTCTCTCTCTCTCTCTCTCTCTCTCTCTCTCTCTCTAGCGGGGGCGGTCGCGCGCTCCGACGCCCTCTCCTTGTCCAGCAGAAGGGGCGGACTTAGGTAAGCCTCCGGCGTGGCACGGTGGCGAGGGGCGGCAGGAGAGCCGGCTGGATCCTGCGGAGGGCTTATAAATGAGCCGATAAAACTGACGTGCACCGGCCCGCCGCACCCCGCCGCACCCCGCCGCACCCCGCCGCACCCCGCCGCACCCCGCCGCACCCCGCCGCACCACACCTCCTGGAGGAGGGGGCCTCTGCGCCTGCGGTGGGCAGGGCAAGGGCCGGCGGCGGGCCCCCCTGGCCCCTGGCACAGAATTATTGTTGGTTAAGGGATAAATAAGATGTCCGCCGGACGGATTGAGGCATAAAGACTGATGGTGCGGTGCGGGCGGCGTGGCGGCGCGTGGCGCCCGGTTTGACGAGGCAGTAAAGCTCCTCCCCGTGGGGAGGCCTGTCCCACCCCGCCCCGCCCCGCCCCGCCCCGCCCCGCCACGCCCCGCCCCGCCACGCCCCGCCCCGCCCCGCCCCGCCTCGCCCCGCCCCGCCCCGCACAGCACAGCACAGCGCAGCGCGAGCCTCACCGCGCAATTTACAATTCCGCTAGTTGAGTCAGCCGCCGCCAGATAGACTGCTGCTGTTCGCCTACTCCCTGTCCCCTCCCCGTCTCTCTCTCTCTCTCTCTCTCTCTCTCTCTCTCTCTCTCTCTCCCTCTCTCTCTCTCTCTCTCTCTCTCTCTCTCTCTCTCTCTCTCTCTCACTCCCGACTCGGCTCGCCTCTCCTTCCCCTGGTTCCCCTGGTGTTTGTCTTGAGAGAGAGAGAGAGGGGGGGAGAGAAGGACTGGAGGGGGAGTAGGAAAAAAGGCTGGGCAATAAATCCGCGTATTTAGGCGTTTATCCGGAGCTGTTGTGTAATTATGCGGGTCTAGTCGGCCGTGACGTCGGCCCCGTGGGATGTTAGCATCCGGTCCGTGATTTCCGCCGGCCTGGGACGCTCGCCCCGCCCCGCCCCACCCCGCCCCGCCCCACCCCGCCCCGCCCCGCCCTTCCCCACCCCGTTCTGCCGCGCACCCAGAAAAATGTTTTCTTGTTTCAAGTACATTTTGTACTAAGAGTGACCCAAGATTAACTTTGTTCCTGATACAAAACTATTTTCCTTAATCGAAAGGTAATATCGCCTTGCGTCAAGAAAAATTTAATCTTGGGTCACTTTTAGTACAAAATGTACTTGAAACAAGAAAACATTTTTCTGGGTGCGTGGCCCCAGGCGCCCGAGAGGATATTTAACGAAATACAAGTGAAAAGTTTTGATGATCGATTGGAAATATTGCAGGTAAAGTATGAATAGTTGCTGTATCGTATCGTCTGGCGGCCCGTGGTCAATATTAGCAGGTACGAGTTATTACGCTGGATGCTTTTGTGTTTGCATCACACGTCTTCGAGATGTCCAGACGGCCGCCCTAAATAACATCCTAGCACCTTCCTCCCACGGCTCCAGCCCAAGGCTCCAGCCCAAGGCTCCAGCCCAAGGCTCCAGCCCAAGGCTCCAGCCCGGCTAGGTGCCTCCAGCTCCCCGGCCCCGGCCGCTCCGTGTAATTGCCCCCGTCTGTGTCGCGTCGATCCTGGCCCCGCCCCACCCCGCTACGCCTCTCCTTGCCTCGCCCCGCCCCACCACCACGCCCCGCCCCACCACGCCCCGCTCCACCACGCCCCGCTCCACCACGCCCCACTCCACCCCGCCACGCCCCGCTCCGACGGTGGGGTGTGTATCATTACATCATTACCCGCGAGGTACTCCTCCGGAGGGGCGTGCGCTGGAGTGATCCGGGTCAAGTGCGTTCAAGGGGAGGGAGGGGCCAGGCCAGGGCGCTACCCCGGCCTTTCGCGCACTTAATTCTTATCAGGTCCTAACCGCGGTTAATCCGTGTTTTGTGCTGGCGTGCCACTCGTTACTTTTTTTCACGCCTACGTCAAGTTTCTTTTTTCACTACACGACGACGTGTATAATCTTGGCGCTGCCGCTGGTGACCAGCGCTGGGGAGAGGGCTTTCCCGACGGCCCGCTCGAGAGAGAGAGAGAGAGAGAGAGAGAGAGAGAGAGAGAGAGAGAGAGAGAGAGAGAGAGGGGGGGGGGGCAGACGCTGCTTTCATGCGAGTGTCCTTTAGTCTTTTTAAAGCCCCAGCCCTGCCCGGTCCGGCCCTGACTTTCCACCTCGCCCACCTCAGACTCGTACGTTTTTCCTCTTATTTTCGAGGCAGCGAGGGCTTTGCCTGCCTGGCACCTGCTGGCGAGCCACACCGTGTGGTATCATGTTATTATTTATATGGATATGACAAGTCATATGAGATGAATTGCACTGTCCCCGAGAACGCTGTGAAAAATATCTTTGTAGACTTACGATAAATTTTGTAAGTCACGATTCACGAAATATGTTGTAAGTTTACGACGGGCCTTTTCTTGTGAGTGAATTTCAAACCGATATGTAGCGCTTGTTATTTTACGATTTGCAATTGTAATTTCCCAACAGCGCTTCGTGGAAAATTTTCCCGTAAACCCGGGCGTAAACCTACGACTATTTTTCACAGTCGAATCCCCAACGCCCTCGCATTTTCATCGTCTTTACCCCACTACTTGCGTCCCGCTCTTTGTTAGTCGATGCGGTGCGTAGGGCGTTTCTCAGTCGTAAGTATCTCAGTAATATCGTATGTTGGACCTCCCTCGTGGTGCCTCCCACCACACCACCGACGATCAGCTGGGGTGACGCGGTGCTGCCGGCGCAAGGAACACGACACAACTACTGGGGCGTACGCTGCTATCGGTACGCCCCCTGCCTCTCCCCCCTCCCCCCCCCCTCTCCAAACTAATCCTGGCCGCGCAATAAAAACAGCAAGCGCCGTCTAAAACGACGCCAAATTGCTACTCTGTGACGCGACCAGATTACCGCCCGGCCCAGTAGAAGTGGGAGCGCAACTAACTGGACTCGGGGTAAAAAGCTCTTTATTACCAAAATTAATACATATCGCGTCTCGAGCAACGGTTTCCTTTTTTGGTAAAATATCACAAATTTTCTTCGGCTATGTTTGTGGTTCGTTATGAATACGTGTAAAAAGCCCGGAAGTACTCCCGTTATTTTTCACGTGAATTACCAATTAACCGAACTTAACGGTAACTTAACGCAAGATGCCGGATCTCACCGGTGTAATATTACTGGACTTAAAAACTTTAGTCAATGCATATAAAGTGTAAAGGAAGCGTGCGGAAAGTCTCTGTACCTTTCCGTACAAACACGTAGAAAATCTGATCCTTGAATGAAGGACATTTTCCTCAATACAATACAAGGGCCTTTTTTTTCCTTAACATGCGGTTAAATACGTTAAAATAAGGAATAACCTTTAAAACTGAGGAATAAAAAAATCCTTAGAACAACCATTTTTGATCTTGACACAAAGAATCTTCCGAGAAATTAAGCCAAATTTTTCCTTGTAATTTTTTCCTTGAATCAACGCGTTTAGCTTTCTTTCGAAGATCACATTTTCTGGGTGAAGGAACAGAAAAAGCACGGAGACTCTGGATAATTAATTGACCAGACTTTCTGTGTCGTTTTTTCCGAACACTTTTTTAACAGTGGGGAGGATTGACTAACGCCCTTGTTGGTGTGCAGGCACAACAGCCCGGCCCACCAGACGCGCTGGGAGCAGGTGCAGAAGGAGGTGCTGACCAGCGGCACCTACCAGCTCACGGAGACCGAGCTGGTGTACGGCGCCAAGACGGCGTGGAGGAACTCTGCCCGCTGCATCGGCCGCATCCAGTGGTCCAAGCTGCAGGTGAGCTCACGCGCCGCTCTATAGCCGCTCTGTAGCGGCACACTGCAAAAAATTAGAGGAAAAAACGGGACTGCATTCACCCGGAATAGTGTTTCCCTTGAAAAACATTCGGAAAAATTTCGTAAATCCAAAGAAATACCATTGTTTTAACGTAAAGATTCCCTTAAGTTAAAGAATTTTCCATGACATAAGGCAACTTACTCTTATAAATAAGAAAAAAATTTCTATATGTTTATTTTAGGAAAATTTCCTTGATTCAAAGGAAAAAACCTCTATAAACGTAATGAAATTTTTCATAGTTTTAAGGAAACGATTTTCTGGGTGTGCGGCGTTGCCGCAAATGACGCTCTTAGCTGTCCTCACCAGATTTTGAGAAAAATTATGTTACGGCAATGCCGTTTTACCGTTTGACGGATTTTCCTGGAAAATACTTAGCGATGCCTGTCATTCATTTTTGCAGTGCACGGTGCAGGGATTTACTTATTGTTTTTCTCCCATCTTCCTTGTTTTTGTTTACGCGTGTGTCACTACCTCGGGGGATGCTTTCACGTCGCGCACAGTAGCGGTCCCCGCCGCCCATCTCCCCCCCCCCCTCCTTCTCTCTCTCTCTCTCGGCCCGCTCGCCAAAAAATATAAAAATAAACAAAGCATCATGAGGCAAAACAAAAAATATATCCGAGCTCGTGCGCGCGCTCTACGCGCCGCGCCGCGGCCTCGATTGGTACAGCGGGGCGGGGTGTGGGGTGTGGGACTAGGGGAGCCTGCTCTCATTGGCCACTTATGCAATCATAGAAAGAGAGAGTGACCTTTGGTTGTTTTCGCGCCGAGCTGCGCCCCCTCAGTCGTTAGTGCTTGAACCGTACACCCAGAGATGACGTCGAGGGCGACTCCCATCACGCTCTGCGCCACGACGATGGACCTGAGAGCGTTAGGACGTTTCCGGGCGTGAGCGCGGTAACGTTTAGTGGGCTACATCCTTACCGTCAAGAGGATAACGAATGACATACCGTTACGTTAAGTGACGTATGATGTTAAGTTACCGCGAGCCTCGCGCGTTCTATAAACCGTTAGTAACGCATAGGCGCGATGGCGTTACGCCCCCCGTAACGCGCAGCGCGCGCAGGCCTAACGCACGCGGCTGGCTGAGAAATGTAGGCTAGGAAGGGAAAAAGAAGTGCATGATAATGGTAATGTGTTATAAGTTGATTTGCGTTGCACGCGGCCCCCCGGGCGCCCACCGCCATTCTTTCCCATTTTGCCGGCGCCATATTTTCCTCGCGCCGATCGCGGAGGACGGGAGCTGCATCCCAACGCGGCCGGGCCAGCCAGCGCGGCCGGCGCCAGATCAGAGGCCGATAAATCTGCTCCATAATCTGCAATCGGTGGCGCTGATTAGGTATGCGTCTGCTGTGCCGGGCAGGGCCGGGCAGGGCCGGGCAGGGCAGGGCGGGGCAGGGCAGGGCAGGGCAGGGCAGGGCTGGGCAGGGCAGGGCAGGGAAGGGCTGTGCAGGGCCGGCAAGAAGCCTACGCTGAGGGCCGCGCTAAAAAATTTAAGACCTCCATAACGGCGGGACAGTAGCAGCCGGCCTCGGCACGAGGCCGTGATAAAGACGGCGGTACTGGTCTTGCGATCAGGCGGGAGAGAGAGAGAGAGAGAGAGAGAGAGAGAGAGAGAGAGAGAGAGAGAGAGAGAGAGAGAGAGAGAGCGGTACATACTGCGGTCCGCGTGGGCTCAGTGCGGTTAGGGGCCCGGCCCGGCGGGGCCGCGTTGAGATTGGCCATGCACGTTACGGCCCTGATATGCCAGCTCAGCTCGGCCCGGCCTGCCCCGCCCCGCCGCGGCCCGCGAGACTGTCAGCAGTCCTTAAGGACGGAGGACGGCTGAGCCGAGGCAGCCGCACCCGCCCCCGCCATGGAATCGCGAAGGATATCGGGAAGTACGGTGCCGGCGCAGGACGAGGCTGACGGGGCGGGGTGTGCGCGGGAACTGCTCTACGAGTGTTGCCAGATGAGTAGGCAAGCCTACCCACGTACCGGGTGTTTCTTTGAATTGCGGGATTGCATACCCTCCAGTGCTACAGGGGCCATGGCGCTTTACGGGCGAATGGGGTAGGCAGACCCGCAACACTGTTAGGCACTCAAAGACATCGGGTACACCGGGGTAAGTCAGACAGGTATCTCCGCCTGCCTACTAGGCAAAAGGTTACCTCTTAAAAGCGTACGGTGAATTTCACTGTAAGCTACGGTGAACCCTGCAGCACTGTAGCTTACAGTGACAGTCGCCGTAGCTTACGGTAAAAAGCCGTAAGCTGCAGTGCTGCAGGGTTCACTGTAGCTTGCAGTGAAATTCACGACCGTAAGCTTTTTTAATTGTAGTCTCACGTGTTTTTAGTTTTAGGGGTACAGGATAGACTGTTAGAAAACTACAGTGAATCCTGTGCTTCAAACTGCAGTAAAGGCTGGCATTTAAATTAATAGGATTCAGTGTGATTTTTTTCTTGCAGAGTGGCTTACAGCAGTAAAGTGTGGCAGTAAAGGACAAGGGAGTTTTTTTTTTTTTTTTTTTTTTTTTTCTTTTTTTCTGTGTATTGTCTTTACATAACTTATTCATGGTGGAACCTTCGTTCAGGTTTCCATCAAGCAGCCATAATTTTCTTATGGAGAAAATACATTGGAACGACTTGGTTTTTCCAAAACTGCTTGGAAACCTGGATGAAGTTTCTTACAGTGTGGGCGCATCAAAGCTAGTCAAGTCGAGTTGCCGGGGGAGGGCTGGGCTGGGCGTAGAGAAGGGAACCGGAAAGGAAGAGAGAAGGCCGGTGACGACTTTGGTCAGGCCTCCCCGGCCCGGGCACGGCCCGGCACGGCCCGGTGAGCGGTCAGCCTGATGAATATGCATGGCCGGCGCCGCGCGGGGCCTAAATGCACAAGTCGTGTGAGGCGGGCGCCGCCCCGGGCCTCGCCCCGCCCCGGGCCCACCGCGGGCCGGGCCGCCGGCAAGTGTCGACCATCTGTAATAATACGGTACTCGCGCCGCTCACAAGGGGCGTAAGTTACCCTGTCCCTGGCTGGGGGAGAGGTCACTGGAGCCACTGGAAAGCTAGAAGAGCCACTGGAGCCGGCCGGGCGCGAACGTCGAGCACACACCACTGGAGCCGACGAAACTGGATATGCCTTTCCGGGCTGCATAGCTGAGTGTGTCTGTCAGCGCCCCCCGGTCGTGCTGACGTGCCTACCGTCCCTACCGTGCGTGGGCCTGCCTGACTGCGTGCTTGCGTGATCGTGCGTGGCGTGCGTAGGCGACCGTGGCGTGCTTGAGCGTGCGCGAGCGTGCGTGGGCGTGCGTGGCATAGCGCGTGATATCACTTTCGTGTTCCAGCCTGGCGGAGCAGTTAGGCCATGTGATATGAAATATCGGCAGCCTGTTAGGCGCGTGATAAGCGCGCGACTGACATGAGGGGGATAGAGAGAGAGAGAGAGAGAGAGAGAGAGAGAGAGAGAGAGAGAGAGAGAGAGAGAGAGAGAGAGAGAGACCAATGTGAAGTACAAGACCTCAATTGTTCACCGATGACGGTGGCTTGAGACTGGAACGCGGTCGGGATAGGAACAAGTAGTGCGCTCTCCTTTCCTGCCACCCTGCTGGTGATCCTGATGCCCACGGGTCCTGCTTCCTGCTGCCTGCTAGTCCTGCTGCTGGTCCTGCTGCCTGCCACCCTGCTGGTGATCCTGATGAAATAGTTCCCTGCTGCTCGTCCTGCTGCTATTCCTGCTGCCATCCTTTCTGGTGATCCTGATGCCCACGGGCCCTGCTTCCTGCTGCCTGCTAGTCCTGCCGCTGGTCCTGCTGCCTGCCACCCTGCTGGTGATCCTGATGCCCACGGGTCCTGCTGCCTGCTAGTCCTGCCCCTGGTCCTGCTGCCTGCCACCCTGCTGGTGATCCTGATGCCCACAGGGCCTGCTTCCTGCTGCTATTCCTGCTGCTATCCTTGCTGGTGATCCTGATGCCCACGGGCCCTGCTTCCTGCTGCCTGCTAGTCCTGCCGCTGGTCCTGCTGCCTGCCACCCTGCTGGTGATCCTGATGCCCACGGGTCCTGCTTCCTGCTGCCTGCTAGTCCTGCTGCTGGTCCTGCTGCCTGCCACCCTGCTGGTGATCCTGATGCCCACAGGGCCTGCTTCCTGCTGCTCGTCCTGCTGCTATTCCTGCTGCCACCCTTGCTGGTGATCCTGATGCCCACGGGCCCTGCTTCCTGCTGCCTGCTAGTCCTGCCGCTGGTCCTGCTGCCTGCCACCCTGCTGGTGATCCTGATGCCCACGGGCCCTGCTTCCTGCTGCCTGCTAGTCCTGCCGCTGGTCCTGCTGCCTGCCACCCTGCTGGTGATCCTGATGCCCACAGGGCCTGCTTCCTGCTGCCTGCTAGTCCTGCTGCTGGTCCTGCTGGTGATCCTGGTGCCCACGGGCCCTGCTTCCTGCTGCCTGCTAGTCCTGCTGCTGGTCCTGCTGCCTGCCACCCTGCTGGTGATCCTGATGCCCACGGGCCCTGCTTCCTGCTGCCTGCTAGTCCTGCCGCTGGTCCTGCTGCCAGGTCCAGGTCAGGCGTGGCCTCGACTCTGAATATGTATGCCGCGGCTTGACGCGGGAACATGGGGCTTCCCCCGCCCCACCCCGCCCCACCCCGCCCCACCCCGCCCCGCCCCGCCCCCGCCCCGCCCAGGGGAAAGTGAAATATTTAAGTCGCTGATGTGTAGCGCCTCAAAACAATGCCTCGGGCGCTGTATGTGCTCGAGTTTCATAATCACAACCTTGGTCTGACAATCATTGGGGCTTATGGCCCGATTCTTATACAAATGAAGACTGGCAGAATTCCAGTGCATTCTGGTGCTACACTGGAAAAACCAAAGAGCCATACATATGTATAGCTATATAGCATTGAATTCCTGAGGGGTGCTACTGCACTATTTCCTTTTCACAGGAACGGTTACGTCCTTTCGGTGTGATTTGAGGAACTTATCTCGTCCTTTGGTGAAGAATCGTGCGTTTAAAAACCCCTGTACGGCTGCTCTGTAGCACCTTTGTGTTTCCTGTGTAGCAATTCCCCACCGACAACACAGTGCTGATTTCGAAATGATTGTTCATAATAATTCTACTTGTCCGTTAGAGTAAGTTGGCGTGTGGTTGAGCGGTTTTAAACTACACTGTAAAAAAATATCGAGGTCCCGCATACGGAATGTGCCGTTAGTACGGATTACGGTCACTCCGTACCCGGCTTCCGTTGCCTATCCCTCATAAGAGCCCATGTTAATTAAACTGTGGGTACGGAATATGTACGGAAATGTTACCGCTAATTTTAAACCGGAACTATCCGTTTCAGGTACGGTGCCTGTAACGGCTTTCCGTACCTTTTTTCCTTTACCAGGCCATATAAGGTACGGAACAAGATACGGAAAAAAAACGTACTTGGTCGAGAAAACTAGTATTTCACTGTGAAAAACATCTTTGTAGACTTACGATAAACCTGTAAATTACGACTGACGAAATATGTTGTAAATTTACGAAGGACCTTTTCTGCTCGTGAATGAATTTCAAGCCGATATGTAGTGCTTGTAACTTTACGATGTGCAATTGTAATTTTACAACTGCACTTTGTGGAAAATTTACCCGTAGACCTAAGATGTTTTTTCACAGAGTTAGGCTGTTTTTTTTTTTTTACAGTGCACCGTAACGGGAGCATTTTGTTGAGTAGGTTCAGGACGGTCCTCCTCCAGCAGGACCCCTGGCGGGTCCCAGTCTCGCACAGCCCCCCCGCCCCCCGACTCAACCCGCCCGACCTCTAATTCCCGCTGTTGTACTACTTTTAGTCCTAACCGGGCCCGACACTGTCCGCCACCCCCACTACAGTCGGAGCCGACTGACCCCGACGGTCGGGGGCGGGGCGGGGCAGGGCGGGGCGAGGCGGGGCGGGGCGGGGCAGGGCGGGGCGTGGTGGCTTTCGGAAGTGGCCAGGAGGGGGGGAGGGGGTGTGCCACGCTCCAGCGCTCGGGTCCAGCCGGGCTAATCATCAGTTCAGACCCGCACTGCCCGATCAGCCCAGCCAGGCCCTCGTGTTTATTTGCACAAAGTTGGACAGCGTGGGCGGGGCGGGGCGGGGCGGGGCGGAGCGGCGTGTGAAGTGGACTCGCCGTTAATCAAAACGAGACCGTCACCGGGAGTGGGGCGTGAGTGGGGGCGTCCTCTCCCGTCGCGCCGTGTGTGTCGCTTATGGACGCCCCCCGAGATGCAGCAGCCGTATGGCAGCAGCCCGGCCCGGCCCGGCCCGGGGCGGCTCCAATATGCACGGTACACGACGACGACGTACACGACACGACGGCGAGCCTCCGGGCCCCGCCACGCCCGCCACGCCCCGCCATGCCCCGCCACGCCCCGCCACGCCCCGCCACGCCCCGCCACGTGTGACTACAGCCGTCCCCGGCCTGCTCCCGAATAATCATCACATATGCAATGGTGGTCTCCTCTCTCCTCTCATCCCCTCCCCCGCGAGACACACACACACACAGACAGAGAGAGAGAGAGAGAGAGAGAGAGAGAGAGAGAGAGAGAGAGAGAGAGAGTAAAAATATGGACCCGTCACTTTCGAGGAAATGAAGTCTAAAATTTGTGAAGAGTCAAAATGTTTGGATCCAGAACGTATAGGATAGGAGGAAGAAATTAGCGTACACCCGTGATGTAATCCGCGTGAAGAATTTGGCACCGTGCGATTATCAAAACGATGCATCCTAACGGCAATGTTCGATCTCTCTCACTCCACCTGCACAAAAGTCGATGTTTTTCGCTCTCGTTTCAAGTTCCATGAACACATGTGTTGAAGGTTTATACTCAGTGTGATGGTGACGACACTCGGCACCGCGCCCGCCTGCAGGAGTACGCGCAGGGGCGTTCCTCTCCTCGCCCCACCTCGCCGCCTGCGTCCCGCCTGCTCCCCAGGGAGCCCCCGCCCCACCCCGCCCCGCCCCGCCCCGCCCCGCCCCGCCCCGCGCCACCAGTTGCGAGGCGCCGCGACGCCCTCTCCCCTTACGCTCCCGGGCAGACTGACGGGACCGCCCCGGCCCCTCCAGTATCTCATAACCGCCCTCTTAGAGTGGCTACCGCCTCAAGACCACTGAGGATTTACTTAACCCTGACGGAACAAAAAAAATATATATATCGAGGGACGTCTTATGAATAATTTATGGTTTAAAAATACAACAAAGAATCCATTGGCTGTGGCAGCAGGGGCGGGAAAAGTGGGAAGGAAAGGCGACCGTCTGCAAATCTGCATCGATCATCTACTCATCTCTTGAGATTGAGAGCGGTAGCTGCTGGCTCTGCAGCAGGGGGCCGTGGCCCCGGCGGGGGCCGCGGCCACGCGCCGCTCACGCCCCAAGCCTTGTCCTCCCGGTGACGTCCTCCTTTGTGCGGCCCTCCGCGACCCACAGAGCTCTTCATTCGCGTTATCTCTCTCTCTCTCTCTCTCTCTCTCTCTCTCTCTCTCTCTCTCTCTCTCTCTCTCTCTCTCTCTCTCTCTCTCTCTCTCTCTGCCCCCCTCTTTTATGACTTCCGCCGCGACCGGCAATTTTTTTTTTTTTTTTTTCTGTTCGATAACGCCGTGCCTCTCGACTTCCCACGCACAGCTGCATGATCTTCATCTTGAACTTCTGCTTGTCCTCCCCCAGCTCCGTGACAGGCAGCTGGGGTAGCAGGGCGTGGCGGGGCGGGCCGGGGCGGTTCAGGGTGGGGTCGGGCGGGGCGGGGCGGGGCGGGGCGTGACTGGGATAGGTTGAACGGGCCGGGGCGAGGCACAGCTCCTCCACCATGAGAGTACGCAGAGTCTCGCCTGGCGGATCTGGGTGTTGCTAAAGGCAGGCGCAGATGCAGCCCGCTCTGCTCCACCGTGTTTAAGAGACTTATTGCCTACCCTCCTGGCAACACCAGATAAGTAGGCAAAACTTTCCACAAATAAATCTGTTTGTGGCGGACAGGTATCTCCGCCTGCCTACTAGGGAAACTCTCCTCACGAGAGACTACCTTTTGCCTAGTAGACAGGCGGAGATACCCATCTGCCTCACACAGGTGTATTCGTGGGAATTTTTGCCTACTTATCTGGCATCACTAGGCTCAGGAGGAAGAGGAGGAGGAAAAGGAGGAGGAGGAGGAGGAGGAAAAGGAGGAGGGGGAGGAGGAGGAGGAGGAGGAGGAGGAGGAGGAGGAGGAGGAGGAGGAGGAGGAGGAGGAGGAGGAGGAGGAGGAGGAGGAGGAGGACGAGGAGGACGAGGAGAGCGGGTCGCAGGCGAGAAAAATAGGCCGCTCCCCCTCCCGCCGCCTTACCAAGTCGCGCCGCCGACAACAGGTGCTGTAAAGCAGAAACAGCGGAAAGCAGCACGACACCTCAGCGCCCCGCCCCGCCCCACCCGGCCGCCGCCATTGCCGCGGCAGGAAGGTGCGAACATACCGCGCGGGTTTGTCCCCGCTCTGCCTGCAGCTCCTCTCTCTCGACGAGAAGGTGAGGGGTTGCGCAGGCCTGACTCGCGGAATGGAGTAGAGTGGTGGAGTGGAATAGGGTGGAGTTGTGTGGAGCGGTGGGAGTGGAGTAAAGTAAAGTGGCACTCCTGCCGGCCACAAAAAATGTTTATAGAGGAGCCCCGGGGTGGCCAGGCGTGGCGTGGCGTGGCGTGGCGTGGCGTGGCGTGGCGTGGCGGGGCGGGGAGGCCGCGGTCGCCTCGGCACCCCACACATACCGCAGCAGCTGCGTGTTAATCTTCTCAGGAGCAACCTGCGGCAACGTGCGCTCGGGGTGGGGAGGAGGGGGGGGGGGGAGGGGGGGAATGGTGATGAGTGTCGCCTGCTGCCGCGGGGGAGGAGGAGGAGGAGGACTAGGGCACGCGGCAGGGTCCGTAGGAAGGCAAGGCCGATGCAGCTCAGGCTGGAACACTACAAAAAAAAAATGTTGTTAAGTTTCATAGCAACATATTTCATAGCCAAACAAACAATTTTGTCATGCCACACATTTTTTCAGTACGAGCAACTCAAAAATCATTATTTTGTAAGAAAACTTTGCTTCAGAAAAATTTAATGGACATGTTCAGATTACAACATGTTTGTTGGGGTACAACATGTGTTGCTAACATTGCTAACATGATTATGTTGTTAAGTAGCAACAGATTTTCTAACAGTGCTCTCTCTCGCTCTCATGAGAGAGTTTTGCCGTGCCCCTTCCGGCCAGCCTGCAGACTGTATAGAGCCGCTTTGCTGACCTTCCCCACGCTCCAGACTCCTCCTCTTCTCTCCTTTCCCCTCCTCACATTTCTGCATTCAGCAGCGCCCCCCCCCCCCCCAAGCCCCTACGCGCCCACTCCCCAAATCAGAATGTGTTTGTTGCGCGCCGTGAAGTGTTCCCCGCTCCCCTGCGCCGCCCCTCCGTGCAGCTCTCAGTGCCGCCCGCCCACCCCACCCCGCCCCGCCCCGCCCCGCCCCGCGCTGTGCTCAGCAGATCCCATTCCGCCAAGCCCGACCCGACCCGGTCCGTCTCTAAGCCCCTCACTCACCTGACGTTGGGGCCGGGCCGGGCCGGGCCGGGCAGCGCGGGGGCGCGCCGCGCAGCTCCGCAGAGTCCCATGCAGCCCACGTGGTTGTCACCGAAGTTGTCAAATCGATGATAGACGACGCTGTGCCTGGCATGGCTCGACACGGATCAGTGTCGCCAGATAAGTAGGCAAACATTTCCCAAGATACTCCCGGGTGAAGCGGGCGGTATAACGCCTGCCTAAACTAATAAAGGCTTACGGTGATTTTCACTGTAAGCTAACGGTGAACCCTGCAGCACTGTAGGTTAAGGCGAATTTTCGCCGCAAGCTCCGGTGAATGTCACTGTAAGCCACGGTGAATCAGGGTGCATCACCGTAGCTGACAGTGACATTCGCCGTAGATTACGGTGAAAATTCACCGTAAGCTACAGTGCTGCAGGGTTCACCGTCACTTACAGTGAAAATCACCGTAAACTTTGTGTACAAGGCAAAGGAAACTCTCTTCTGGTTAGAGTTTCGTCTACTTATCTCGCGGTGAAAATAAAATGCTCATTGATGATTCTGGTTTTGCCCGACAGGTGTTCGACTGCCGGTCCGTCACGACGACGACGGGGATGTTCGAGGCGCTGTGCAACCACATCAAGTACAGCACCAACAAGGGCAACATCCGGTGAGTGGCAATCTCCTCTCCACTCTGCACTGCCACACCCCGCCCCACCCCGCTCCGCCCCGCCCCGCCCCGCTCCGCCCCACCCCGTCCTGCTGCGGGTCCCGCGGGGCGGGGCGGGGCGGGGGGCCGGGACCGTCTGCCGAGTTGTCGCCGGCCGCCTGGGAGGTGGGAGGTAGGCTTTCCCCCGTCCCCCAGTCACCCCGCCGCAGCCGCCCCCGCCCCCGCCCCCCCCCCCGCCCCCCCCCCCGCCCGTGCCCCTGCGCCCGCCCCCGCGCCCGCCCCCGCGCCCGGTCCTGCGCCCGCCCCAGCCCTGCAGAGCATTCCAAGGTGGCTGTGCTGGCTATGCTGCGGCCAGGTCTGACCCTTTGGTCCAGCTGGACATTCCTCTCTCTCTGTGCGGCTGTGGGTCAGTAGTACGCCGCCAACAGAAATATCATTTCATGCTACTCACGCCTATCCGCGAAAGCATTGTTCCACAGTGGTTTGATGGATATTTATGAATAACGTATATATCGTATCGGAAGTACCATCACTGTGGAAAATATCTTTGTAGATTTACGATAAATTTTGTAAATTACGATTTTTGAAATATGTTGTAAATTTACGACGGACCATTTTTGCTCGCGAATGAATTTCAAGCCGATATGTAATGCTTGTAGTTTCACGATTTGCAATTGTAAATTTACAACTGCACTTCGTGGAAATTTTTCCCGTACAGCTACGACTTATTTTTCACAGTGATTAAAAAAAAAAAAACATGGGCATTAGTCCAATTACTTGGTGATCACCGTGAGCAGTTTATGAAACTCAGTTCTGGAGAGTATCGACTATTTCCGATACAAACAGTAGTGGGTCGGGCGCATCCTCATACATATGAAGTGCCGCACACTCGGCGCGCCACTACTGTGTATGATAATACAGGGCCGCGCAGGGCCGCGCGGGGCCGCGGGACAGACAAGGCTCTGTCTCGTTGTGATTCCCTTTCGTCTGTTTTGTCTGTCCAGCTCGGCGCTGACGCTGTCCCCGAAGGGACAGACAAGTCTCTGTCTCGTTGTGATTCCCTTTCGTCTGTTTTGTCTGTCCAGCTCGGCGCTCACGCTGTTCCCCCAGCGCACGGACGGCCGGCACGACTTCCGCGTCTGGAACTCGCAGCTCATCTCGTACGCCGGCTACAAGAACCCGGACGGCACCATCCTCGGCGACCCCCTCAACGTCGAGTTCACTGAGGTACGCCAGCAGACATTTTTAAAGCAGCTTTAAAAAAATCAAAATCAATTTTTGTTTTGTTTAACACCGTCAGTGCAGACTGATTTTGCTCTCTACACGGGGAAAACGACGTCACTGTTTCCAAACGGTTTTGGAAAAGCCAAGCAGCTCTTATGGAGAAAATACACGGGGTTCACGATTTTAAAAGCGGGACCACACAGAGGTCATGCTGCTTCCACTGTCAAGATAGACGATAGGTCCTATTTATGTGCTCATTTTCTTTACCAGCTGTGAAATCTCCACTAGGTTTTATCGTGCTCACATCCACTCACTGCTAAAAAGTTTTGGTAAATTTTACAGGAAACGACTGGGTATACTATATGCCAAGACTTTCTATGGTAAAATTTTGCTGCTTCGGTAAAAAGTGTGCTCTCTGTCAGGTGTGCATCAAGCTCGGCTGGAAGCCCAAGATGACCCGGTTCGACATCCTGCCCCTGGTGCTGTCCGCCAACGGGCACGACCCGGACTACTTCGACCTGCCGCCCGACCTCGTCATGGAGGTCGAGCTCTCGCACCCCACGTGAGTGGACCCGACCTGACTGGACCTAACCCACCCTCTCCTCCTCCATGAATATGGAGATTGAGCCCGCGTTAATCCTTTTATACTCGAACGCGACCGCCCCGGAAAAAAAAATTATTGGGATACCCCGTTCGCACCCCGTCTTGAGCTGTGTGTACTGGAAATCCAAGTGTGTGAACGTCACACACGTGTGTAAAGGTTCATTCGTACACTTAATCCTTGGAAATTCACACGTTTGAGTGGCCAAGTGTACATATGAAACTTCACACCCCTACAAGAGTGCACACTTGTGTTTGGGATTGAGACGTTCTAACCCTCTCCTCAGGTACAAGTGGTTCGCCGAGCTCGGGCTGCGCTGGTACGTCCTGCCCGCCGTGTCGGCCATGCTGTTCGACGTCGGCGGCGTCGAGTTCCCCGCGGCACCCTTCAACGGCTGGTACATGAGCACGGAGATCGGCTGCCGGAACTTGTGCGACGCCAAGCGCTTCAAC
The DNA here is from genome assembly GCA_033675135.1 of Frankliniella intonsa. Classification (NCBI taxonomy): domain Eukaryota; kingdom Metazoa; phylum Arthropoda; class Insecta; order Thysanoptera; family Thripidae; genus Frankliniella; species Frankliniella intonsa. Next base: position 2,115,933 of record CM066252.1, on the reverse strand, counting down.
ATGCTGGAGGTACGCGGGCGCGGCGCGGCGCGGCGCGGCGGGCTTGTACCACCATCACGCCGAAAACCAGAGCTAGCTTCCTGAGAAGCCGCCTGAAAACCGCCTTCAGTCTCTTTTCCATAAGTACACTGGAAAAAGCAAATGTGCAAAAGTCCTACTTTTAAAAGGTGCTAACAAAATTTAGTGCCTTTGGAAAGGCACTAATGTTTACTGCCTCTCTGAAGGCACTAAATTTTTTTAGTGCCCTTTAAAGGTAGGACTTGGCACCTTTACCTGACCAGCTTCATATGAGCTCCATATAGTGCCTTTGCAAAGGCACTGAGATTTAGTGACCTAGGAAAGGAACTAAACTTAACACTTGATTTTGGCGCCTCAGGAAAGGCGTTGCTTAGCACCTTTGTTTTTCCGGTGAAGGCGCAACATCGCCTGACATGGTGACTTGCTCAATTTTACGCGGCGAGTTTTGGCCACGGGGTTGATATCTGAGCTCTGTTTTTCGCCGCGGTGACTTCCATCGCAGCATACGCGCGCGCCGATAGCCGCGGAGATAGGCCGCATGATGTGCCTGCGCCTGCGATAGGCGCCAGACTGTCAAAACAAAACGCATCAACTGTAAATATAAATAAAAAGGAATGCACTGTTAAACCAAGTGTTCAACTGCTCAACACTTGTTATGTGTGCAACTTCCAGCATAGCACGTGCAAGTGCGCAATCGGCAATTGTGCAATTTCACGTGTTTAACTCGCCAGTTTTAGACTTCTCAGTATTAGACTCCTCGACAGTTGTGCACTTGCAAGTGTTCAACAAATATAGAGCTGCACGGGGTAGTTGAACACTTGTAAGTGCACAACTGCTGAGTAGAACACTTACAAGTGTACAACTGGCGATTTTGACACTTGCAATTGCACAACTGCGAGTTGCACACTTGCGCGTTGCAAGGCCGGAAGTAGCACACATACAAGTGTTGAGCAGTTGAACACGTGTGATTACATTGGCGCCCGTGCAGACGGTGGCGCAGCGGATGGGGCTGGACACGCGGACGCCGGTGACGCTGTGGAAGGACCGCGCGCTGGTGGAGACCAACGTGGCCGTGCTGCACAGCTTCCAGAGCCGCAACGTGACCATCGTGGACCACCACACGGCGGCCGAGAGCTTCATGAAGCACTACGAGAACGAGAACCGGCTGCGCAACGGCTGCCCCGCCGACTGGGTGTGGATCGTGCCGCCCATGTCCGGCTCCGTCACGCCCGTCTTCCACCAGGAGATGGCGCTCTACTCGCTCAAGCCGTCCTACGAGTACCAGGTCTGTCTGCGCCGTAAAATGCTTGCCAACTGAAATATTTGCAACGCTGCGAACAATTTCTGTTATTGCAAAGAAATTGTTCGCATTGCTCTTCTTTGCAAACCTATGGTAATTCTTGTGAACAAATTCTTTGCAGTGCAAAGAAATAGTTTGCAAGCTTGCGAAGAATCAGTTCATAATACAATGCTTGAGAATGCTTTGAGAGCTGCAAACACTGTGAGAAATATTCGTAAGAGTTACGGGAAAATTTTCCATGAGAAATGTCGTAAAGTTACGATATCAAATTGTAAAGTTACAAAATTTGAAGGACACTTGGCATCGACTTGTATTTCTTAAACGAGCACAAATAAGCGTTCGTAAATTTACGATTTCGATTGTAAATTTACAACACCATTTGTAAGTCACAACTTACGAAAAAAGTCGTAAACTTACAGACATATTTTTCACAGTGAAAGAATAAAGCTTGTACTGCGAACCTGTTCTTCGCAAAGATTTTACAATGTGTTAACACGCCGTCATAACGGGGGAAACAGAGCTGGCATATAAGCTTCCAACGCCTTTAGGAAGACATTTTTTTTCTTGTTTTGCAAACAATTTTTTTTTTCTTCAAACGATTGCTTTCTAAACTTCACTGTTGAAAATGCCTTCGGGTGTTACGGCATGCCTACGGTCTGTACCGTGAATTTTGTGTACGGTCGTACCGTAACGTATCCTTACGGAGCGGACTGTACTTGATTGCGGATAAAATGTTCTCCATTGACCTTCCCCAACATATTTGCAGGCTACAGAGCGTACCGTAAGATTCAGACCGTAGTCAAAAATTACGGTCCAGGACCAGGTAACAAATTAACGGCGCGTACCGTAGGCATTACCGTGGTATTTTTCAACAGTGTTTTAACCGTAAAAAGTTTAAGTGTACCTTGAAGTCAGCTTTCAAAGATATTTGAAGAAATAAAATCCTTTTATTGAGGAAAATGTATTTCGTGGTGCAGGAGGCTGCGTGGAGGAGCCACGTCTGGAAGAAGGGCCGCGACCAGGGCGGCAAGAGCAGCAAGAAGCCTCGCCGGAAGTTCCACTTCAAACAGATCGCGAGGTAAGAGGAGGGGCCCAGCCTGGGGCGCCCTGGCCACAGTCAGTTCAAATGAAGATTATGGACAGGGTACAACGGCCAGGGGTCGCGTCAGAGGGTAGGGTGGTGTATTTCAGCTCCGAAGACCCCGCCTGCCCCCCTACCCATCCCCCCCCCCCCTCCAAAAAAAAATATATATATATATTGAGAGAAAAGTGACGTTTGTTGCACTGAAAATCCAACCCTGAGCAATGCACGCTGTATATAAAGTGTGCATTGCTTACTGTTGGAATTTCAGTGAGGACGCAAAAAAAAAAAAAAAAAACTTAAAATTGATTGTTACAGCTAAGATATTAGTTAATTTTGAGACAGCCAACAAAGTCGCTGTGGCAACTGCTGCCACAGCGAATAGTTAGCTGGCTAACTCACAGGTTATGCCGTAACAATTCGTTCTTTACTCTAGCAACTAACTTTTAGCTGCCACATCGAATTGTTGGCTGTCTCGATATTAAGTCACTTTTCAGCTATGACGACTAATCTTTTTTCCCCCGTGAAATTAAGGGAAGAGAGCCATTTTAGTGGACGCCATGCGGGTGGTACTCGCAGGCCTGCAGGACGGGTCGGGGCGCGGTGCGGTGCGGTGTGTTTGCACCTGTATTGCAATCAGCATTGCAGATGCAGTCTGCTCGCGGCACTCTGCTCTTTGTAGTCTGGTCGCACGGCGGCGCGCGCCAGCGCAGCGGGACGCCCGCGCAGCAGCAGCACGCGTCGGGCTGCATGACAATACGATCACTGCACTATTAAAAGCTTACGGTGATTTTCACTGTAAGCACTGTAAAAAATACCGTCAATATGTACCGTTCAAACCGTTATTGTACTTGAAATTAACAGTGAGACATTGTACATTCAGCTCGATGTACCCTACAATGTACAGTAAATTTTAACAGTTTTCTATTGTGTTTAGAAATAACAGTTCCACACTGTTGTTAAATTGTAGTATTTTATAACAGTGAGCTACGGTGAACCCTGCAGCAATGTAGCTTACAGTGAATTTTCACCGTAAGCTACGGTGATTGTCACTGTAAGCTACGGTGAATCCGGGCGAATCACCGCAGCTTACAGTGACATTGACCGTAGCTTACGGTGAAATTTCACTGTAAGCTACAGTGCTGCAGGGTTTACCGTAGCTTACAGTGAAAATCACCGTAAGCTTTTTAGAGTGTGGGAAAACAAATGTTGAGTTCTGCACATCAATTGGTGTTTAGCTGCAAATGTGAAAAAAAAACTAAACACTTGCCAGTGTCGAGCTGAACTAAATGTCAACTGATGTGCACTTGCTCTACACTTGTGGAAACGTTTAGTCAACTCATGCATACCATGTCGTGTGCGGTTTCTCGAAGTATCCCATTGTAACCATATGCCTAGGGTATGTGTCCAAGTGTGCACATGGTGTGCACTTGTGTGCACTTTGCGAAACGTTTAGCAACTAGACATTACGTGATGTCTAGTTGTCTCTACACCATATAATGTGCAAAGTCATAAATTCGACACGTAAGTGTGCAGAGACACATTTGTTTTACCAGTGTTGTAATAGGGTATTCCGCCGCTAAATGAAAACGTAAGGAGGGCAAGCCTGACTGGCCGGTCTGTGCGGTACAAACAATGCCTGCTTTATCATAATGGATAGGAAAAGGAAAACATTTCTGAGAAACTTCCTTAATTTATTGACGAAAACTCTTCAGATTATCAGGGTTTCTGCTGAAATAAGGAGAGAAATCCCCACATTTCTTGAAGAAATTCCCTTGACATCTGAGGAGTTTTCCCCAAATTATGATTTTTTTTTTTTTTTTTTTTTTTAAAGTCTTCCTCAAAAAATCAGGCCTTGATTTTCCCGTGGCGGTGGCCGTGGCGTGGCAGTGTGGGCAGGCGTACACTGCGAGCAGGCTTATGAAGACTCTAAACATAGCTGCGTGTTGGCGGCGGGCGCGGGGCAGAGCGTGCTATGAGGAGGGCTGGGAGCAGGTGGTGAAAACCATGAGCTCGGTCCTACATCACACGCGCGTGCTACCACGCCCGCGCCCCACCCTGCCCACCCCACCCCGCCCACCTTGACCCCGCCCTACCCCACCCCACCGCGCCCCCACCCCACTGCGCCCTGACATGCTTGCATCAGTTACTCAGCACCGCGCCCACCCTTCAGTATGGGCTAAACACACTGTTCAACCGAATTCTTATGCACACTAAACCCTTATGCACTTTGTTGTGCATAAGCCTTGCAGGATTTTACGCAGCCATAACTATGCACAATTTTTTCTGCATAACTATGCTTAGCTCTGTCTCTTATGCACAAATTTGTGCATAATTATGTACAATGTGTGCATAGTTATGCATAACAATTTGTGCATAACTATGGTTGTATAAAGTCGTGCATAACGATGCAAGAATCATGCATAAGGGTTAAGTGTGTGTGACGATAAATATTGCTACGAATATTTCGTCACAAGAGCCGTGATGAAACAGTAGTCACATGACATGAATCTTTCGTCACATGACATGAATCTTTCGTCATTTAACATTTATCTCACCCCTTGTGACGAACCTCTCGAAAGTAAAATTTAGCACTGACGTTGTCGTAATGGGACGGTGACGGCTTAAAATTTTACAGTGTATACATATTTCTGATGTTGTTCCGCAGGGCGGTCAAGTTCACCTCGAAGCTGTTCGGGCGCGCGCTCTCGCGGCGGATCAAGGCGACGGTGCTGTACGCCACCGAGACGGGCAAGTCGGAGGCGTACGCCAAGAAGCTGGGCGACATCTTCGGCCACGCCTTCAACGCGCAGGTGTACTGCATGGACGAGTACGACATGAGCAGCATCGAGCACGAGGCGCTGCTCCTGGTCGTCACCTCCACCTTCGGCAACGGCGACCCGCCCGAGAACGGACAGGTCAGTGGCGTCAGGGCACTCCCCGGCCGCCGGGCCGCTAATTTTGAAACCCTCCTGGATTTTTCGACCCAATCCCCAACTTCGCAGCTGTATTTCTCGCTTCTCTTTGGTCGGGGGGCTGGGGCCCAAAAGGTCGTAGCTAAAACAGATATTTAGGGTAGGTTGGGCTAGGCTAGGTTATGTTAGGATAGGAAGAGTTTGATTAGAGAAGCGAAGAAAATAGTTAATCATATTCTACTTTAACCTAACCTTAATCGGAGCCAACGTATTCTAACCTAACCTAACCTAGGGATGGGGTTGATATCCAGGAGGGTTTCAAAATTAGCGGCCGGGCACCGGGGTGCTATCTCGAGCAGGGGTCCGTACTTAACATAACTTTGCTTTGCGTTAGTTACGATATCGTAACATTTCGTTTTTTTAAATTAAAAGTCGGCTGTCAAAAATCAATCTGGTGAATGTCCACCTTCTATCCGGCACACTTAGTCCATAACTTTTCGTCAGTGGCCCATGTGTTGGAAGTTATAACTTTTACGGATTAAATAACATTATAAGCGCATTCGTGTTAAGTTACGGGCCCCTGATCTCAAGCACTTCAAAGTGTCCCGTGCGTTGCTGGGGTGACGTGCTCCCCGCCCCGCCCCGAGCAGGCAGGAATACAGGAGGGCACCGGGGTCCCCCCCCCCATGGCACTTAGATAGCCGTCTGAAAGGTAGGCAAAAGACTAAACATTGCCATTGCAAGTAGGCAAAAAGGGCTATTTTGACCCCCCCCCCCCCTCAAAGGCTGCGCTCTGGATCCGCCACTGGCCCCGAGGGGGGGACGCACCTCCCTGAACACCATGCTCCTCTTCACTATGCCCCCTGCCCACCAGCCCGGGTCGGGGGTCGGGGCGGCGAGAATCATGCCAACAATGTTTGTGTAAGTTGTGCAATTGCCCGGGGCGACCCATTCGGTTTGTCTCTCCCCTCGCGTCGCGAGAGAGAGTGAGTGAGAGAGAGAGAGAGAGAGAGACGGAGGGAGGGGAGGGAGGGAGGGAGAGGGGAGACAGAGCGCAGCCACCGCCACCGCCGCGTTGGTGCAGAGATGACGCCGCTGATAAAAACGCGGAACGCGTTGTAATCAGAGAAAGCAAAGTGCGAAACTTCCCGAGGTAAGCTCTGCTCTCGTGTTAAGCCTGGCGGCGTAACTAGGCCCTCGCGGTGGGAGAGGGGGATATTTGGGGGAGGGGGGGGGAAGCATAGCGTGGGCGGCGCCCCCCCCCCCCCCCCTCCCCCCCATCCCGTCCCCCCCAAACCGAGTCCGACAAGGAAAACAATCGGGCAGGAGTGCAGGGGAGAAAGACCCCGTGAGTGCGACGTGTGTGTGCTTTGAGACCCGCGACCGCGTCGGGGCGGGGCGGGGCGGGGCGGGGCGGGGCGGGCGGGGCGGGGCGGGGCGGGGCGGGGCGGGGCGGGGCGGGCGGGGCGGGGCGGGCGGGGCACGGCGCGCAGTGACGAGGGCGTGCTGCGGATGCCGCCAGACATCCCGAGGGGGGATGTGATCCCAACGGGACGGGACGGGACGGGGATTCTCCTAACCGTCCACACTGTTCACGGTAGATGATTTTTTTTTTTTTTTTTAACCTTCCGGGCTTTTAATTATTTATTGTTCTGCGAGCTCAGCGCGCTCGGCCGGACGGAAAAGCCTTTTTAACACGACACCCGGGAAGAGGCGAGCAGAGAGCGGGAGGGAGAGAGAGAAGCGGGGAAAAGGGAGCGGACATGTTGAAATTAGTTGGTGCGAGTCACCTGATCCTGGCCGGGACGGGAGGGGGTGTGAACTGGACGTGCCCTCCCCTCCCCCTCCCCTCCCCGTACCCGCCCCTGTAGCACTCGGGCGAGGCACTTGACGGGGCCTAAGTGGCTGCCGCTATCAACCCCTCACCTGTTTCACCTGGGATGCTCTGCGTCACCGGCCGCCCCGTCCCGCCCCGCTCCATCCCGCCCCACCCCGCCCCACACTTCGCCACACCGCCCCGCCACGCCTCACCAGGGGCCCGGTCCCTGGCAGGCCAGAGGGCTTCATTACCCCACTGGAGAACGCCCCGGGGCAGCTGGTCTCCGCGCCAGTCCCCGCCCCACCCCGCCCCGCCCCGCCCCGCCAGGGCCGGGTACCGGCAGCAGCTCCCGGGGCTGTCGCCGTTCGTGACGTCCCCGATCACCAGGCGGGACGTCGCGTCATCTGCACGGCAGGACAGGAACACTGTAAAATTTTCAGTGGTCACATTACGACAAAGTCGCTGCTAAATTTTTCTTTTGAAAGGTTCGTCACATGACAAATGGTTTATCACAGTGTGACGAAAGATTCATGTGAAGTGATGAAAGATCTATGTCATGTGACGAAAGATCTATATGTCATGTGACAAAAGATTGATGTCAAGTGTCGAAATCTATGTCATGTAACGACTGTTTCATCCCAGCTCTTGTGACCCCGCCTCGCCCCGCCTCGCCTCGCCTCACCCTGCCTCGCCCCGCCTCGCCCCGCCTCGCCCCGCCTCGCTCCTGCCGCCCACCCCACCCCACCCCACCTGGATCATCAGGTGCGGTGCCGCTTGCAACTCCTGCAGGAGAGAGTTCGCACTGCAACTGACCACACCCGCCCTGCCCGGCCCTGTACAAGTACCCCACTGTTGTGCTGTTCCGCCCCCGCCCCGGCCAGCCGGCCAGAGGAATGCCTTCGACCCCCTTCTACCTGAGTCTATTTGACGTCCCCACCCCTCCCGCCCTGAGGGCCCTGCGGGGACGCCCCCTATCCCTCCCTTCTCCCTCCTCCCCCCCCCCCCGCCGGGCTCGGTAGGCAGTTGGAGCAGATCGAGATCGCGGCAAAGAAAGAGAGACGGAGAAGGAGAAAGTATGGGGGAGGGGTCAAGCATCCGCATCCGATAAACCTGATTACATTTCATGTCTGAAAATGGGTCCCGCGGGCACCTGGAGCCATTGGCAGCCGAGCCGAGCAGGCTGCGACACCGGCGCTGCAGCATTCGCCTGCGTCCGCCCTCCCTCCCCTCCGGGCGGTCGTCCCTCTCTGTCTCAGGCCCTTTCTCTCTCTCTCTCTCTCTCTCTCTCTCTCTCTCTCTCTCCCTCTCTATCTCTCTCTCTCTCTCTCTCTCTCTCTCACTCACTCACTCTCTCTCTCTCTCTCTCTCTCTCTCTCTCTCTCTCTCTCTCTCTCTCTCTGTCTCTGTGCGTAGGCGAGAGAGTGACAGGTAGGAGTGGCTCGCAAGCGCTACAGATCACGCGCTACAGCTCGCTAACGCTACGGGTCGCAAGCGCTACGAGTCACAAGCGCGCTACAGCTCGGTAGCGCTACGGGTCCTAAGCGCTACAGCGAGAATCCGCGCGTTAGGCGGAGCGAGCCGAGCCGAGCTAAACCTTGAAAAATTACGCACGTGGCGTGAAAACATGGAATTTTTGCGACAGTAAACCTCCTGAAGGAGGTTGCGGTTCCCGCCGGCACAGGGCTTTTACCCCCGTGGCAGCCAACTACTTCGGTGTTCTTATGGGAACCGGTGCTTTTCTGGCCGCGATCCTGTCGCGCAATTCGACAGATTTGATCCCCGTACTGTCAGATTTAGTCGTACGGTGGTTAACCGAACTGCCCTGTCCCCAGAGCATGGAATAGCTATTTTTGGAGCCAGATTCTAGGACTTATGACCCCACGACCGACCACCAGTCGTGGGCATGGGACGGAACTTCCTGGCAACCCGCTGTCGCTACCAGTGAAGAACCTACCTGGGTTTGAACCAGGCCCCATGTGCCGAGTCTCACAGACACCCCACGGCTTTCGCGGCACCACTAGACCACTAGACCGTCGGCTATTCCACGAGGGGAGCTCGGTTGAAATGGGAATTCCACTCTCCAAATTGTTGTCCTCAGAAAAATTAAATGTGATGGTAAGATTTGAACCTCCGTCCTGCGACTCTCCGCGCGGACACTATGCCGGCACGGCTACGACGCCACGGTACCAGATGCCGGACCACTAGGAGTCATGCTGCGCAAGAAGCCACAGTCACCGAAGAAACGAACCCGGTGTCATGAGTGCGCCTGCTCTCCGGTCAGTGCTGGGCCGGCCGCGTAGCGTCATTGGTATCGTCGCTGCTCATAGCACTGGGCGGGAAGTGGTTCAAAAACCGCGTAAGTTTTTTTCTTTTTATTATTTTATTTTGTTCGGACCAAGTGCTCTTTCCAGCTATACCGTCCTTGTGAATTGGGCAACTGCAAAAAAGGCACTGAAATTTTTTTTTTTCTTGTTAATTTTTTTTTTGTTTCGACCAAGTGCTCTTTTCGTTGCCTTTTTTGCAGTTGCCCAATTCACAAGGACGGTATAGCTGGAAAGAGCACTTCGACGCTCCCTACGAACAAGTGGCTATCTTTCTCTGCGCGGTAGACACTAGGCTATCTTTCTCTGCGCGGTAGACACTAGGCTATCTTTTGGAGCCGGGTAGACAAATGGCTAACTGCTTTTCCCACCTCATTACCGTCGTCACTTTGAGTTCTAATATCTCATGACTGACCATGACTTTGACTATCAAATTTTAACCATGCGTACCTCGAGGTTGTCAAAGCAAAATGAATCGTCCCCGATAATTTTATGAGATCTAGAAAAGGAGTTATTCGGGGTTCAAGAGGACAACCCTAAATTTTAAGAAAAGCAGTTAGCTGTTTGTCTACCAGGCTCCAGAAGATAGCCTAGTGTCTACCGCGCAGAGAAAGATAGCCTAGTGTCTACCGCGCAGAGAAAGATAGCCACTTGTTCGTAGGGTGCGTCGACTTGGTCCGAACAAAAAAAAATAATAAAAAGAAAAAAACTTACGCGGTTTTTGAACCACTTCCCGCCCAGTGCTATGAGCAGCGACGATACCAATGACGCTACGCGGTTGGCCCAGCACTGACTGGAGAGCAGGCGCACTCATGACACCGGGTTCGTTTCTTCGGTGACTGTGGCTTCTCGCGCAGCATGACTCCTAGTGGTCCGGCATCAGGTACCGTGGCGTCGTAGCCGTGCCGGCATAGTGTCCGCGCGGAGAGTCGCAGGACGGAGGTTCAAATCTTACCATCACATTTAATTTTTCTGAGGACAACAATTTGGAGAGTGGAATTCAAGCCCCCCATTTCAACCGAGCTCCCTCGTGGAATAGCCGACGGTCTAGTGGTCTAGTGGTGCCGCGAAAGCCGTGGGGTGTCTGTGAGACTCGGCACATGGGGCCTGGTTCAAACCCAGTAAGGTTCTTCACTGGTAGCGACAGCGGGTTGCCAGGAAGTTCCGTCCCATGCCCACGACTGGTGGTCAGTCGTGGGGTCATAAGTCCCTAGAATCTGGCTCCAAAAATAGCTATTCCATGCTCTGGGGACAGGGCAGTATTCGGTTAACCACCGTACGACTAAATCTGACAGTACGGGGATCAAATCTGTCGAATTGCGCGACAGGATCGCGGCCAGAAAAGCACCGGTTCCCATAAGAACACCGAAGTAGTTGGCTGCCACGGGGGTAAAAGCCCTGTGCCTGGCGGGAACCGCAACCTCCTTCGGGGAGGTTTACTGTCGCAAAATTTTCCATGTTTTCACGCCACGTGCGTAATTTTTCAAGGTTTAGCTCGGCTCGGCTCGGCTCCGCCTAACGCGCGGATTCTCGCTGTAGCGCTTAGACCCGTAGCGCTACCGAGCTGTCGCGCTTGTGACTCGTAGCGCTTGCGACCCGTAGCGTTAGCGAGCTGTAGCGCTTGTGATCTGTAGCGCTTGCGAGCCACTCCTAAATTTTTCGTCACTCTCTCGCCTACGCACAGAGACAGAGAGAGAGAGAGAGAGAGAGAGAGAGAGAGAGAGAGAGAGAGAGAGAGAGAGAGAGAGAGAGATAGAGAGAGAGAGAGAAAGCGCATTGTCCGTCGTGGTGTGTTACAGGGGTGGCGGGGCCCCCGACCCTTGACGCCGTGCTCGTCCCGCGGCCCTGCGGAGGCCCCACGCGACTCGCGCTTCACTGAGCTCCTAACATTATCCTCCTGTCCATGTCTTTGGCTTGCAGGTGTTCGCGCAGAACCTTTACGCCATGAAGATGAGCGAGACCGGGCTGACGAACGGCTCTGAGCACAGCATCAGGTGAGATTTTACCCATATCTTACTCCCTTAAAGTTTCCTCTCCTACGATCAGGCTTACCGGATACCCAGGTAGCCCAGATTGCCTAGAGTACCCCTCGGATAAGTATTGGTTATCATCTCAAATTGGCGTACATCACACAAAATATGACGCAAATTTCGTCTGATTACCGGTAATCCTACCGGGCCGCGACAACCGGATTACCGTTTCCCCTTCGGCCCGAACATAGTGGGGAGTAAAACTGGCTGCGCCTGCGCCTGCCTCCTAGGCAACATGCACGCACCTATGCGCAGGTGTTGCCTAGCAGGCCGACGCAGGTTCATCCCAGAGGGGGAAACAATTCTGAAATTTTTGTACACCTCGTAAATCAGAAAAATTCAGAAACATTTAAAAAAAAAAAATCACTAAAATTCAGAGAAATTTGGGGAATATTCAAGCAGAAATTTTAAAAAGAGCACAAAATGCACAAAAATTCACAAAAATTCACGACAAGTGTACACTAAAATTCTAGAGTTGTTTCTCCCTCGTTCATCCCGCTTCCCTCCCTCCACTGTGTCTAGGCTGGGCTACTTATAGCCTAGCCTGCTTTTATGTGAACAGCAGAGCCGTCGCGACGCTATAGCAAGTCCTGACCGGACGCGGGCCCCTGCCGTCGGGCTCCGGGATCTGCCCCCGCCCCCACCGCCATCCCCGCCCCCGCCCCCGTGCGACCGCGCCTTTGTTTCCAAATCGCGGAAACGGGGTGTTCAATCGTTCCGGACGCAATGCCCCGGCCCGCTTCCGGCTGCGGTTTTGCGGGGCGGGGCGGGGGGCTTTAGATCGTGTCCCCTCGCGCCCGGCCGTCCCAGCAGCCCGTCTGTGAGCGGGCCGCCCGCCAAACGTCACCCGAATCGCTTTTGAAAGCGGGCGGGGAGCGGCGGGGCGCGGCGGGGCGGCCGGGGCGGGCGGGGCGGCCAAGCGCGACGGTACACACGGCGTCCGCCGCACTGCGCCACGCCACGCCACGCCGCGCCACGCCGCGCCACACAACACACCGCACAAACCGCATCTCCTGAATGGTTGATCATCCGTAAACGCACCGCAGCACTCATCACATTCCATTGTGCTCCCCTGCAGCGCAGCGCGTGCTGGGCCCGCGGCGTGGAGGGGTGCGGTGAGGCGGGGCGGGGCGGGGCGGCCGTGCGCCTCCTTATCCCTACCTCTCTCTCTCTCTCTCTCTCTCTCTCTCTCTCTCTCTCTCTCTCTCTCTCTCTCTCTCTTGCTCCTTCTCTCTCTCTCTCTTTTTTCTCTCCTGTCAAATAATGTGAAAGGAATCAGGCGCTGTGTGGGGCAGGAGGAGGGCTCGTGCAGAGCGGGGCGGGGCGGGGCGGGGCGGGGCGGGGCAGGGATGTGGCAGAAGTCTGCAGGGCCTGCCCCATTGGGACACAAATGCGGCCGGGCCGGGAGGCGAGACTTCCAGCCTCTCTAGCCGCGCTACCCCGCGCCGACAGAGACCTCACCACCTCCTCCTCATTACACTGCAGGATAACAGATAGTCTCCCTTCCTCTCTCTCTCTCTCTCTCTCTCTCTCTCTCTCTCTCTCTCTCTCTCTCTCTCTCTCTCTCCCCCCCCATCTCTCTCTCTCTTTCTCTCTCTCCGTCCGCTCTCTTCTCTCTCAGACGTGTCTATTATACTATGACAACTCGCGCCGCCACTGCAGAGCTGCAGATGCAGAGGTTGGCCGCGCACGACCAAAGTCTATAGTGCGCTCCATCACAACTTGGTCACGGCTTGCCTGAGCATCGGGCTTATCTGAGGCGCGTGAAAGTTAGCCGTCGGCGACGTGCTGCCGCCCGGCCCCGCGCCGCCCCGCACCGCCCCGCACCGCACCGCCACACGTCAAAGTTTTTTATATACCTCGCGGCATCTGTGAAGGGAGGTCGTGGCTGGAGGCCTTTTCAAGAAGCTAATCTCTCGCAGACTGCATGTGGGATCGCGGTAGCGTGGCGGAGTGTACCGGGCGAGATGGGAGGGGAGGGGAGGGGAGGGGAGAGGAGGAGGGTGGGGGGATGGGGAGGGAGGTTTGGGGAGGGTGGGGAGGGGAGAGGAGTTGTGGGGTGGCGAGGGGAGAAACATTGTGAAAAATAGTCGTCACTGTGAAAAAATCTTT